>CM067365.1:58434801-58482301 GCA_034401795.1 Chaetoderma sp. LZ-2023a
GGTCTAAGCAGCATGCCCTACTGAACGTAAGCGACATTGGCGTGGCTGTGAAGAGACCAACTCCAAGGTATTGCAAGACCTTGAGAACTACACACTCGAGTGGTCTGGCTTGGCAGTAGACCAGGTCGAGGCACTGTACCTCAACATCGCAAGATACCAACAACTTTCAGTCAAATTGTTTTCAAAATATCCAACCGGTATTGCCCATTGACATTATTGATTGGTGGCTTGCAGCAGCAAGACATTTAATGAGCCAGGTAGCAATCCCTGCTTTATTTCAGTGGGCGCTGATAGACACCAACTATCAGGCATGTCTAGCTGCCATTCATCTCAGAGGAATACCATACTATTGATTTAATGCTGACGCTTATACAGTCACAAGTCGGCTAATAAAACCAGCTTGGAAAAAGGGGCATTTACTACAAGAATGAAAATCTCACAACCGCTTAAGATATTCGAATTCTGTAAACTGCATCTAAAGGGAAACGGTGAATCTGTGACCCCAAGGTCAGAGATGATAGACTGCACCATGTATCAGCAATCAATTTCCCATACATTTCCTATGGGATAATTTTTTTGTGATACACATCTTTAAAAAACGTGGAATAGACCAAAATGTTTTGGGGGTCAGATATGGGTCAACGAATATTAGAAGACTGCTAAGTTTCAAATCGATCTCCGAAAAAAACTACGAGCATTCGCACCCCATACATGATCTTTTTGACAACGAGTTGCAATAACTGAAAGGGTAATATCTTTCTTATATCTTTATTTCATCAATCAATGGTAGCATAGTCCATCTACCTATGTACCAAATTTTTAATTATTTGGCCGCCCTAGATATATGAATTGTAGTGATGCCAAACAATTTTGATTACGCAGCATTTTGTCAAAAATCGATCAATTTACCCAATTTACCCACACGATTCTTTTGGTTCAGAATGTACCTTGACAGATGCTAAGTTACACCACGATCTACTCGGAAGTATAGGAGTCACAACAATTGTAAAGTGACGAGTAGTAAAATACGCAAACAGGTGGCTTTCCCGAAAAAATCTTGGTTGGCTCGATTGGTTTTGTTTCGAAAAAGTTTAGGATTAGTTGGTTTGAGAAACTGACCAATATGTGTGAAGAATCAACCACATCTCTAGGATAACCAGCAGTTTAAATCTTTGGCATTTTTGGCATGAAATGGGTCATTGCTCGCAAACAAGAGTACAGATTGAAATTCTGTTCACAAGATGCACATAACTAATGAGGGGCTAGTAGGTTGCCCATGTTGGACATGATGAAATGAAATCTCTAGGAGAAGAAGCAGCTGAAAAGTCGACGATTAAGAAGAAGAGGAATGAAAAGACCCAGTAAGAAAACAATAATCTGCGTGCAGAAACCGTCACTAGTTAGCTTACATCACAATCATACTGGCAAATGAAAATCGATAAGACAGTAGCTAGCAGACGAAGTGTATGTCTTTGGTGAATCTACAAGTTAATAACGTCTAAAATGAATATTTTTTCGGCCGGTTTGACTGTGGGCTTTTCCAGGCATAGGTATGATTATTCTGCATTTCCATTTCCTTCCAATCATACAGGCAAAGCCATTAACTATTTTCAAATGAATCTGACAGAAAGGCATTGCTGCCTCAGTAAGAATAGCATCAAAATCCGTAACATAATATTTAGTATATCGCAAAGAATTTGATTTAGGGCCTATTGGTTCATTTGGCGTTGAGAAGGTTAAAACAGTAAGCAAGTTAGAAAATGGTTATATCTTCTATATTATTCGTATCTCATTACTAAACATACAATATGAAAGCTAGTAACTATCATTGTGTACTACATATTACTCATGCTGATAGACATATATATGTAGGAACTGACCTCCTGCAGGCCTACATATGGCTGTCTATGTAAGTGTACAATTGTACCCAAAATTGTATTTAGGAGTTTCTGACTGTGTAGTGTTTTGAGGTAGCGAGTTCCAATGTTTGACTGGTGTGTATGTGTAGCTTATTTTGTCATATGGCCCTAATTATTCTTGAATTTGGAAGTTAAACATGACAATGCGTTTTTGAGCGCGGATTGAGTGGGTCTGCAGCTTCTGTGTGGGTTCTATGACGTCGCTTTCATACACAGGTTATACGCTCTTTAGGTAACTTGATCCAGACATTGAACAGTTAAGCCAAACAGACTATTGACACACCTGCTGACGCTTTCTCGATAAGCGCCATTTTACTTGGTGATCGATTCCAGAAAAAATAATTTTCTGTTTGCAGATGGCAATAAATACACTTGTATGATAAGTGATATATCTGTGAGAACGCTAGTACGTGCCAACAATACTTTCACCATCCTACTCCACACCACGCATGCACATTTATTTTTACATCGCATTTCGTTTCTCCCTCTCCCTTGCAGTAGTAGTAGTAGTAGTAGTAGTAGTAGTAGTAGTAGTAGTAGTAGTAGTAGGAGTAGTAGTAGTAGTAGCAGCAGCAGCAGTAATTGTTGTTGTAGTAGTAGTAGTAGTAGTAGTAGTAGTAGTAGTAGTAGTAGTAGTAGTAGTTGGTGACATTGGGTCCAACCACGAATCTATGGGTTTATGAAGTGTGGGCAAAAGTTAGAAAGTCCGTGGTTTTGACTCAAGCTTAGCAAAGAGATACTTATGTTGCTTTTCGGTGATCTTCTTGCTATCGAGCAATTTTTGAAAAATCTCATTAAATTTGCTGCAATTATTTTGCCAAAGTGGTTTGCTTAGTTTCTGGTAATGCTTTGGGTTACTAAGTTGTCGTTGTGCTTCACCTTTATAGTTATCTTTAAGCATTATTACAGTCGCCGACCCTTTATCTGCAGGTTTGATGACAATTTCGCTGTTTTTAGACAATTCAATTAAGGCCTGGCGTTCCTCATAGGGTAAATTTGGTTGATCATTAGGGAATGCAGAATTTTTAACACGTTCTGAAAAGAGTTCTATGCTTTCACCGATCGCTGGGTCCAGGATTTTTACGTTTGGTGCCCAGCCAGTTTTTTCAATGAATGGTGGAATGTTACTATTGGAGTTATACAGGTTATACGCTCTTTAGGTAACTTGATCCAGAAATTGAACAGTTAAGCGAAACAGACTATTGACACACCTGCTGGCGCTTTCTCGATAAGCGCCATTTTACTTGGTGATCGATTCCAGAAAAAATAATTTTCTGTTTGCAGATGGCAATAAATACACTTGTATGATAAATGATATATCTGTGAGTACGCTAGTACGTGCCAACAATACTTTCACCATCCTACTCCACACCACGCATGCGCATTTATTTTAACATCGCATTTCGTGTGTGCCTCTCCCTTGCAGCAGCAGTAGTAGTAGTAGTAGTAGTAGTAGTAGCAGTAGTAGTAGTAGTAGGAGTAGTAGTAGTAGCAGCAGCAGTAATTATAGTAGTAGTAGTAGTAGTAGTAGTAGTAGTAGTAGTAGTAGTAGTAGTAGTAGTAGTAGTAGTACTAATAGTAGTAGTAGTAGTAGTAGTAGTAGTAGTAGTAGTAGTAGTAGTAGTAGTAGTAGTAGTAGTAGTAGTAGTAGTAGTAGTAGTCAATATTGTCAACGCACTGGTTCAGAATCTTCAATAATTGAAAAAATTCAAAAATTTAAGATATTTTGGTTTATCTTACTGCCTGAGATTTGTCATTTTGTTTGAGGAAAGCCATATGGCATTAATGTTAACCCTTTACTGGTTAAATTTGTTCAGTAAAATCCAAATATGCGCTTACTTATTTAATGTATATTTGCAGGCACAGACAAGGTCATTCCCGAGAATATACCACTGTAACGACTGTCTCGGTTCCCGAGCCAGTCATTACAGCGGTAAATTTTCAAAAATACTCCAATCCCCGCCGGCAAATGGACATTGCCCAAGATCACTAAATTGACCGTTTTTGGCTGGCCATCATGCAAGGGTTAATGTTGAATGATTGAGATGGATATTATGGATAGCTATTTGAGTTTTGCTTTTACCAAGATGTCACGTAGATTCGGATTTTTCTTAAACGCAATTACTGGATGCTTGTTAAAGGGTTGTTTCAGTTTCTCCTGTAGGTTTTGATACTCATCTTTCAAGATTTTGGAAATTTCAACGTTTTTCCGATTATAGGTCAGAATGAATGGAATTTTGTCACGTTGATCAGATAAGCCTGGGTCCGAGTTTATTCCCCTTGGCCACTGTGTTTCGAGTTCTTTAATCCAAAACGATTCTCGAAGTTTTCTTTGTTTATCAGTTTCTTCTGCCGTATCTGAAAGGGGTGGCTGTTCAATCGGCATAATTTCAAAGTCACGAAGGGCTAAATGGTCAGGAAGATTAAAATGTTCGGAAACATGTGTGTCTTCCTCTAGCCTAATATCTGAGAGGTGTCGAGTTTCCCGCCATCTTAATGGACATTTGGTTTCGCCGACATACTGTTTTTGGCACAATTTGCATGAAATTAGATAAATAACATTTTCAGAGTCACAATCTAGATTAGACTGAAGTTGGAACTTGCTTTTGTTCTGAAAGCTCGTGAAAGTATTCTGGTTTGGGAGAAATTCATCTAACTTGCACCTTTTCTGTCCGCATTTGCGAGATTCGCCTACACCTATAATACGACGATTGTGAGAAATGTTGGTAGGCCGACGATTTGAGGCATTATCTGGAATGGTTTCCAAGCCGTCCAATGTTTCAGATTTGATTTTGCGCAAGAATCGTGAGGAGTAACCTCGTGGTTTGAGGGCTTTGAATAGGGTAGGGCACGCTTCTTCAAAGTTTTTCCTAGCACTCGAATTCCTGTGAAAACGGAGTATTTGTGATTTTACTATTCCTTTAAAAGTATGCGGTGGATGGAAAGATTGTTTGTGCAATAGCTGATGCGAATCGGTTGGTTTGAAATACACTTTGTAGTCTAAGTAGCCAGTTGTTTCATACTTTAGACCTTTATATACAGTTACATCCATGAAATCTACGGACATCTCGTCAATGGTTGCTTTTAATTTAATATTCGGATCGTGATTGTTCAGAATTTCGAAAAATTCATCAAACTCTGCCTTTGTGTGTTACCAAATCATGAACATGTCATCAAGGTACCTGCGATAAATGAGGGGCTGTTTTGGACACTTTTCTAACGCTTCCTCCTCCCACTCTGCTACGTAAATATTGGCAAAACATGGGCTAAAGCGCTTGCCCATCGCGCAGCCGCAAATTTGTTGGTAAATTTCGCCATCGAATTCAAAATCATTGCCTTTCAGACTCAGCTCTAATAGAGCTATTACTTCTCTGTCTGGCCTGTTGGTGTCTGGGTAGTTCACGAATGCTCTACGGATAGAATTTATACCCTTGTCGATGTCAATGTTTGTATACATAGCATCGATGTCAAGCGTGACCAAGAATGAATTTGGAGGTATCCAGGTCTCAGAGACCTGTGATAAGAAGTCTTCTGTGTTTTTCAAGAAGCTGGGGTGTCTATTTGCTATTGGCTGTAGATGGTAATCGATGTATTCACTGATTCTGTAGGATTCTGAGCCACAATCAGAGATTATAGGTCGCCCGGGCGGTGACATTGGGTCCAACCACGAATCTATGGGTTTATGAATTTTTGGCAAAAGATAGAAAGTCCGTGGTTTTGACTCAAGTTTAGCAAAGAGATACTTATGTTGCTTTTCGGTGATCTTCTTGCTATTTAGCAATTTTTGAAGAATCTCATTAAATTTGCTGCAATTATTTTGCCAAAGTGGTTTGCTTAGTTTCTGGTAATGCTTTGGGTTACTAAGTTGGCGTTGTGCTTCACGTTTAAAGTTATCTTTAAGCATTATTACAGTCGCCGACCCTGTATCTGCAGGTTTGATGACAATTTCGCTGTTTTTAGACAATTCAATTAAGGCATGGCGTTCCTCATAGGGTAAATTTGGTTGATCATTAGGGAATGTAGAATTTTTAACACGTTCTGAAAAGAGTTCTATGCTTTCACCGATCGCTGGGTCCAGGATTTTTACGTTTGGTGCCCAGCCAGTTTTTTCAATGAATGGTGGAATGTTACTATTAGAGTTACGAAAGAAGTCTGCTAACTTAATACGGTGACTAAATTCAGATGTTTCCATACAGCCATTATTTAAAAGAGCATCCAAACCTGTTTTAGGTGTTGGTGTTGGGACAAATGTAAGACCAAAATTGAGCAGTGACTGCTCTGCTTCACCTAATGGGGAGCCAGTTAGATTGACAATATTATTGCCCAGTCCTGTTTCCGGGCGGATGTTACCCTGCCCCTTGTCTAGTTTAAATTTAGGAATTTAAGCCAGGCAGAATACATCGAGTTAGCTGTCTTCTCGGTCCAATGAATGTTATCCTTAACAACATTAAATTCGGAGAGTCTAAGTGCAGGAATGACAGTCACAGATTTTGATGATTCAGCCGTCGAATTGATGGACTGAATCGCCAACTTCTGCTGAGCTGTCAACCGACTTGAATAGTTAAGTTTTGCGAAGTAAATCGCAGTCTTTGGGAATTTGGACTTAATCGCACTGAGAAGCAGCATTAATCTATGTTTTGAACTAGAGATGGGTTCATTCATATCATTAATGCCAATGTTAATCACTATTTTCTCTGGTTTAAATGATCCAGTGTACTTTTGAATTAGTCCTCTAGCATGACACAATTTAGCTCCTGGGTAGCATGCAACTTGCGTTTCAGGGTGGGGCTCAACATTAATGCGACTCAGGTTCGAAGCTCCAAAGATGAGTACTTTGTTCGTGAGAACAGGTAGTCGCCAGTCAATTTTGTTCTCGATTTCATGACGAAATTTCCAAAAAATGTTTCTCTCCAACATGGTGGGTTGTTTGGGTCTATTTGCAAATTTAATAGGACGCACCTCCGGTGCATTATTTGGACCTGGAGTTGGAGAGAAGCTGGGCTGTGGCAGTTTCCCTGTTGGGGATGGGGTCTTGAGACCCGATGGTTGACTGCTCTGGGGGGATTTCTGAGAAGCGCCAGTCCGTGGACCAGATTTGCTACCATTAACCCTTTCCCTCTGTGGCAAGGGCGGATATTCGTTTGGGTCATTTAGATTGCCTAGTGGAGAGTCAGGTAGTGGGATTAATGATGCTTCAAATAGCATATCTCTAGGGCCAGAATCTAATGGTAGCAATGGAGAGATTTTATTGTCTACTCGTTTTGTGACTGGCGGCGAAGTTTCAGGTGATCTGAGGCGTTTTTTCATTTGTGATTGTGGGGCCACAGTTGGTATCATGACCAGAGGCGTGGCTTGTGCGAGATTTTGAATTGGTTGCTGAGATGGATCTATCGGTCGCACACAATCGTAAAAAGAACTAATCGCATTAATATCGAGCTTTCTATTATAATTGTTTTTGCCCAGCGTATAGCATTGGATTTAGCACGACCTAGGTCTAAATGTGGCATTGCCTGTGTGAGGACTACTTCAGTTCTAATACTACCAAGTTGTTCATTAAATGATCCAGTGTACTTTTGAACTATTCCTCTAGCATGCCACAATGTAGTAGTAGTAGAACTAGTAGTAGTAGTAGTAGTAGTAGTAGTAGTAGTAGTAGTAGTAGTAGTAGTAGGAGTAGCAATTAGCAGCATCAGTAATTGTAGTAGTAGTAGTAGCAGCAGCAGCAGTAGTCGTAGTAGTAGAAGTAGTAGTAGTAGTAGTAGTAGTAGTAGTAGTAGTAGTAGTAGTAGTAGTAGTAGCAGCAGCATTCATTGTAGTAGTAGTAGTAGTAGTAGTAGTAGTAGTAGTAGTAGTAGTAGTAGTAGTAGTAGTAGTAGTAGTCGTAGTAGTAGTAGTAGTAGTAGTAGTAGTAGTAGTAGTAGTAGTAGTGGTAGTAGTAGTAATAGTAGTAGTAGTGGTAGTAGTAGTAGCAGCAGCAGCAGTAATTGTAGTAGTAGTAGTAGTAGTAGTAGTAGTAGTCGAAGTGAACGCACACGTTTATTTAGCTCTAGTTTCTAGCGCGATTTTGTAGATAAATTTTATACATATATTTCGTATTAGTATTTCCTTTCAAACTTTATGTTTAATTTGTAAATTCTTGTCTTGGTTGGAGCGCATATTGTGTCTCCGTTTTCTAAAGGCATTCTTCTTAGCTGGCGGTTTCCGCCATTTAATAGGGCTCCTCTTACTGTGGTCAATGCAATACATTTCTCCCCGCGCCAGTCTGCTATTTCTATAGTTCGTAGGCTAGCGCATTATATTTGGCAAGATCGCTTGAGTGAGTGGATTTAATTTCTTTGTCATTTGTAAGCACAAGCCTAGTTCTTTAATTATATAATTACAGTTCATACGAGGAAGTTCTATTCACAGAGGTACAGTGGCGCTATTAGTAGCAAAGATATCGGCCATTTCAGCGTTCATGATCTCTCTGGTACGAATGTACTTTCTCTAAATTGATATCCCCGATTCGGACTAACCTAAGGCCGTGTCCTCACTAGAGACTTAATCAGGTATTCCCTCCATACTAACGTATGGCGTGATTCCTAATTAACTCACTAGTGAGAACACGGTCTAAGATTATATTACTCTGAACTATAACGATATTTTGATGGGGAAAAGAGATCACCTTTCATAGTAACATGCACCGTGTTGCCGTGAGGAGATCGAGTGTCCTCGTCCTCGTCGTCGTAATGGCCCTCGTTGTTATCATCGTCATTTCTGTCATCGTCGACATCCGCATTTCCATCATCGCTGTCGTCATCATTTCCTCGTCACACTCACTGTACTCACTGCATTATTGTGGCATAGATTTTGTAGCATTTAATTCCATTGATGATCAGATTTAGTCTGATTCAGAATTTGGCGTAGTGTCCTGGAAATAGTGGTCCATGGAGTTCATGGTTCGATCGACCACGACACTGACACAGTGTGGGCGGAGATTAGCCAGGAATGGGCGGGCATAGCAGAAATGTGGAGTCATCCAGTGTGCGCTTGTGTGCCTATTATTCCGAATAAGTAGGTCATCAATTACATGTCTGTTGCTCACGTTCCTAAATGCCATGATGTTAATAAAACGTTAACATGGTTTTGCGCGACACCCAGCTCGAACAAGGGTATTTGGTCGAGTAGCCAGTCCGCGTGCCGGGTCTTACTCTGCCTAATTAAATATTCAAAAGTTAGACGGAGTCGTGCTTAGGTGTGTTGCACAAATGATTTTGATGTAATCAAAAGTACCAGGGTTATGACCCTTAGCAATTTTCTAACATCATGTTCATTGTATGTGGATCATAAAGGCTTTTTTTAATAACTGAATGCCCTTCATCCAATATCGACTTCATTGTTTTACTCTAATGTGTGACAATTCTGAACGAAATATTCAATACTCCGTTGAAAGCACCATCTTTCAGCATAAATGCGTTCAAAAGGATATAACTTTTCACTTCGCAACTCACATAGCCTGATTTGCATTTACATGTAGCTCAAAATGTAGTTCGTCTCCAAAACAGACGCTATTTTAAAGAGAAACATCTAGCTGTTTTGAATGTTTAGATTAATCGTTTGATCATCATATATTTATTAGTAGGGCAGATATGTGAAAAAGATGTTCCAATCTGGCAGAAAACATGAAATTTGGCATATAGGTGATTTAAGGTATCCTGATCATAATTAGATGCGGTGCCACGTGATTCTACCAAGGACACCCATTCAAAATGGCGGATTCAAAATGGCCGCTTTCCCAACAGAAAATTCGCATTACTCAAGCTCTAGACGGAGTAGAGAGATGGGATTAATGTCAAATTATGGATGGCATGGGTCAATCGTTATAATTCTACTCACTACAATACTCTAAATATGTAAATATCAATCCTTCCATAGCGACCACCTATGTTTGATGTCAAAAGACGGTGGCTCTTTAAGATGTGTTATCTAAAGATCCAGCTCTTGAGAACAAAAGCAATATAGCATCTAGAAATAGTTGAAATTACTTGATTTCTTAATATCGAACCAAGTAATGGTCGTTATAGATACGTTAAATTATCCTATTAGAGTATGCAAGGCTATACATGATGCTGTTGATTGTTGAATCATGATTCACAGACGTCACACGCACTGTGCACCGCATGAGCACAACTGTGTGCAATGTAATTTGGATTTATAGCATTTGCGTCTGCCAGTGCAATTACTTTTGCAAGCACATTTCACGAGTTCCCGGCATGCCTTAGATGCGTCTGCAAGCAAACTCCATTGCGGTGACCAAGTGTCTACATCTCTGACCCAACCCCAGTCAGCTGGCGATGACGTTTTTGCATTTACGCGGAGTGATTGGCCCCAAAGATGACCTGCCCGGAACGCAGCACGTTTGGTGTGTTGCAGCAGAACTGCGCGGGTCGGAGGAATGTTTTCTAGCTTCCTGTTGCCAAAAGCGAAAAGCCGTTTTCGTGCCTCATTAACCTTTTACAATGGTGATGTGCGTGTGTACAGTAGTACGACAAACCTCTCCAGTGTTTCCATGTCATTGTTACACAGAGACGCCGGGGCATCAGACAGTCTCCTAAATAGTGACTTGAATAGATCTGAAGTCCTCCAAACTTCCCATGCTGTCTTCTTGCCAATCCCACAAAATGCAGACACAGTGTCACACCCAGAGAAAGCATGCATAAATAGCAGTCCTTGTGACGCTTCTGCACCCAAAACTGTTGCAATGCCATGAGCGGAAGGTCTTCCCATGGCCAAATGTGACCCAGAGATCACACCCATGAAGAATGGTTGCTGTCCGTATGGCTAGGACTACGACGTCTGTATCTGTAGCATGAATCATTATTGTTCGATAACCTTGGTGATATGCATGGAAGGCGTGGAGTAACATTCTACCATCTGCTTCATCTTGCATGCATGGCGCGAGTTGTGAGACGTCATGCTCTGGCCTCGTCAGCACATTTTCCTCACATGTTGTGACGAGTATCTTTCCTTCTGGTAGCTCGAAAGACTCCAATGTATCTGCGAGAAAGGTGAAGAGGCCTGTTTTGTTTGCATCAACTCGTAGGAAAGTTTTCCAATTTTGAGGGAGTCTTGTACTCGATGCACCACGAAGAGCTTCCCCATGTCCCAGTAATTCTCTGGCGCGTGTCTTCAAGCTTCCCGCCTTATACATGTCCCATACAACATCCACTCTTTTAACCGTCTGTAGTTGTCTAGCAATGTGTGGGAGGAAGACGTGCTCTGCAAAATCTCCACATGTGTTCACAACCACGTTTGATGTCTTGGGATCTAAATTATGCATCATAGATGCTCCGTCAATGATCGTCACTTCAACCTCTGGACAATCAGCTGCATGAGCTACTAATGCTTCCAAACATCTCATCAGATCTGATTTGCGGCCTTGGCGCATTGCGTTGCTCTCAGCATGATAGTAGCAAGAGCAATAGAGTCAGGTTTCATATCGTCAGCAATATCAGATTCACTTCTCGAAAGAGATCTTTGTCGTGTGTATAGTTTTGTCAAACAAGTATTGTGGTAAATAGCATCCAATGCTGTCATGTCTCCAGATTACATTTTAGCAAGAAGTTTAGTATCTCTCAGTTCTGTCACAATTTTGCGTATGTTTTGGTCACATTTTGCTGTTGTGGCTCTATGAATGTCATGCTCTATTGCTTGGCCACAGAAAAAGCACAGTGGTTGAGTGGGGTCATTTATACTTGGCATAGTGAAATTAGACCTCAATCTAGATTTGATTGGTGACCTGAGATCCTCGCTGGATTCTAATTTCGCATTTCTTTTCACGGCACAATCAACCCGAGTCCGGCTACAGAGATGCCAACAAGATGTGTGCCACATAGCACAGTTTTCTATGAGCGTCTCCGCAATTCCGGATCCATCATTCAACCTACATAGATGCAGGTATCGTGGAAGGGCATGGCGTTGCTGTAACCTATCAAGGTTATCAGCTAATGACCTATAACTCGTAATCACATTGTCACGATGTCTGGTATTACATGGATCTATGAGATGCTCCGTTGTGAACTGCTGGCAAATAACACACAGGGACCAGTTCGTGTGTGCTAAATCCACTGTGGGATCAGATGCCAATTTCACTTTCTTTGACATATTGACTTGAATGCGAGAATATAATAGACTATTGTCTCTGTCTATAAGCAGAGCACAATACGCGTGTGCGTGATTGCTATGCAGCTATGTATTCTCCTGATATATTTAAATAGTCAGTATGAGTTTAGGAAACTACAAACATAAATATGGAAATCCGCAACGAAATAATGCTTGGCGAAGCGAGGGGCTGGCATACAATTACTTTTACTGGAGAAAACGTTTAGACCAATTGTTTTGAGTAGCGAAAACTGGTTTCTAAAATGTTCCACCCGGAACATGTGTGTACACACGTGTAGCAATACTACTACTAATTTACAAATGTTACAACAACAACGACAACGAGGACCACGACAACAACAACAATAATAATAATAATAATAATAATATATTTTCCCGCATTTTTATCTATTTTGTGTATTGTACTGGGTAAAATCATAACCAGTGACCCAAGAAACCCTTAATTTGACATCAATTCGAGCCCTCTACCCCATCTAGAACTTGAGTAATGCAGATTTTCTGCTGGGAAGGCGACCATTTTGAATCCGCCATTTTGAATGGGTACCCTTGGTAGGATCACGTAGCACCGCATCTAATTATGGTCAGCATACCTTAAACCACCTATATGCCAAATGTCATGCTTTCTGCCAGAATTGAACATCTTACTTCAAATTTGTTACATATCCGCCCACTATATTGTTTATTTATACATATGACTGATATAATCGTTTGTTCTCTTGATTTATCCTATGTTTAATGTTCTTTTCAGTCAGTATATTCTTGGGTACTATGGATTTCCACACGATCCATTGATCGTGCTACCAACAAAAATACTAGTAGTAGTAGTAGTAGCAGAAAGGAGGGCCGACTCAGAGGGGCCTGTGCAACGTTTCTAAAACTTGTCAGGGGTGGGCCTCGGAAGTGCCGTTTGGAAAGCAAGACAGCTAGCGTCCGGTTTCGACCGCCATGACGATGGAGCCGCTGAGGTCAGAGGGCCATGGGAGTTGGCCACATCAGCCTTATACTGCACAGCTCAACTTTAATTTGAAATATTTCAAACACAAAATAAAAAAGACACTTGCATATCGGTTGTACTGGTATAGACGCGAGGCTTAATGTGAGCATTGAGTACTGAGTAGTGTTGCCGTTGTTGTTGTTGTTGTTGTTGTTGTTGTTGTTATTATTTTTCAATAACTCTGGTTCTACTGCAGCGCCTTGTCCAAATTTCGCTTCGTAGCTTACATGTGGGGATCATAAAAACCCGTCCCAATTTGGGGGTCCAAATCTAAAATGCGACAGCAACAGCTTTCAGCAACATTGTTTCCAAAATAAACATTTTTAAATACCATTAGATTTACTGGATTTATCTTCCCAACTTAGGTGGAGACATGCCGAGGATGCCCCGAAGACGTATGCCTATGCCTGTGTCTACCGTTAAAATGCAACAGCGTTCAGCAAACTTGTTTTCAAAATAGACAAATTTTACCCCACAGCGGCCCGATTGGAAAATATGTCAACGCAGGTATTGAACAAAGTGTCCCTGTTTATTATACACACCGAAGAGATGTGTCAAATCCCCGAGATATATACCATGTTCACAGAGATTGTGATGTAAGGGAGATAAATGTTGTCTTATACGAAATTATGCGTTCATCTAACGCGATTATGTCCCATATAGGTTATACATTTTCAACAGGAAATCGATTTTCATGTTTGCGGGATTGTCAAATATTAAGCGGATATATATATAGTATCAGTCCTAGTTTTATTAACCTTAGGCCACTTCGTGACATATAGGTATAACGTATAGAGAGAGTTTATAAATAATAATAATTCACCAGTGCTGTTACAGTTATTATTTTACAATATAACTCATTATTATTATTATTATTATTATTATTATTATTATTATTATCTTTACTAGTATTGCCATTATCATCATCAATATTAATATTATAATTAGGACATTGCACTGGTCGTTATAGTATTTTAGCGGTATTTGTTCAGTATGTCGTTGCTTATGCTAATGACCCGTTCACTTGATAGGGAGCACAAAAGAGGGGACACTACCGTAGATTTAGTAATTGCAGTTATTGTGATAGCGATAGCAGCAGTCGTAGTAGTTGCTGAGGAGGTGGCTGTAGCAGCAGCAGCAGCAGCAGCAGCAGTAGTAGTAGTAGTAGTAGTAGTAGTAGTAGTAGTAGTAGTAGTAGTAGTAGTAGTAGCAGCAGAAGCAGCAGCAGCAGCAGAAGTAGTAGTAGTAGTAGCAGCAGAAGCAGCAGCAGCAGAAGTAGCAGTAGTAGTTGTGGTATGGTAGTAGCAGCAGCAATAAGAGCAGTAGCAGTGGTGGCAGCGCAGGTGATAGTAGTATCCTCAACGGACACTAGTGATGCTGTTGTCGCCGCTGCCGCTGCTCCTACCGCCGCCACCAGCGCCGCTTCCTCCAGTATCATCATGGCCGCCATTGGCGACGGTGTTGTTATTGCGTGGACGCTCATGGCTACGCTTATATTCGGGTTGTGTCTCGAATTGCGCATAGGCGGCCATTTTGCGCAAGGGAGTGTCGTCTCCAACAGCTAACTAGAAAGATAGATAGACCGCACCTATATTTTTAGATTGTAACCATAGATTTATGAGATATATATATCACCTAGATCGCTCATACCCATACGCTCACTATGGGGAATGGGATAGATGTCTTGACCGCTGGAGTTTCACTGACTGACTGACATCTTACGCAGACGATCAGCTTTGTATAAAGCCTCCAAAAGTCAGTAAATTCCTTTTTTGTTAAAGTTGCATATTCACAGCAGAATGGTTCAAGATAGATTTTAAAAGTATGTACTTATAGAGGCTTAAATTATGTGCCTAGATGTAATGCCACGAACTAAATCTTAACATATGATGATTTCATTACGTATAAATTAATACAATTTTTTTTAATTGGCAAATTGAATTAGAGGCACGAGTCCCTAATTCAAATTCACAACTAAACTTACGAAATGTATGTATATGGAATGGAATCATCATGTGTTAAG
Organism: Chaetoderma sp. LZ-2023a; assembly: GCA_034401795.1. Lineage (NCBI taxonomy): Eukaryota > Metazoa > Mollusca > Caudofoveata > Chaetodermatida > Chaetodermatidae > Chaetoderma > Chaetoderma sp. LZ-2023a. The sequence continues at coordinate 58,449,899 of CM067365.1, forward strand.
ATTTTTTTTTCATTACATTGAGCAACGCAATTAAAGCCTCTAAAAGTATATAATTTCAACAATTTTATTTTTAAGCATTTTGGTGTGAATATGCACCTTTAATTGGAATAGAAATTCTGCTTAAAGGACAATTCCCGGATTGGTAAAAGTGTACTTTATTTGAAAGACTATGATATGACTAACATATTGGATCCTAAATAAAAACAATAGACAAATAATACGAGTAATTATACCATCGTAGACGTGGGATTATTTTATCTCCCGGGCGGCGCCATTTTCTTGCAACGAGAACGAGATTTCACGAGATCCTGACGTTATCCACGCACCAACGCTATCTTTGTCGAGCACGAAGGCTGTACAGTAAATATGTATATGCACGGAGACCTAACATGTGCTAATTTGTAATCGTTAGGAGATTGCCCAGTTAAGCTAATAAGTGTTTCCGGTAATTCTAGTATCCGAAGTCGGTGGGGAATCGTTAACCCCTAGACCGCTGAAGCATAGATTCCATTTTCTCTATCCTATCAGAATGTGTTCATTTTGGTAACGATACTACTGTACGTTTCAGCAACATTTTCTTTCAAAATGCACCCCGGCATTATCTCTGTAAGTAGGCTATTATGCATTTTACGTCATGCGATAAGGGTTAAATGAAGTGGCACACTTGACACGCGCGTATTGTAAAATCACTCAGCTGACTCAAGATATCGCTATAGCGTGTGCCGCAGGCAGTGTAAATATATATTCCAAGAAAACATGATATGATATTGCCGGAACCACAGAACCGATTGCAATAATCCTGATACCTACCTGTAGCTGCAAATTCGAAGATGTATCCCATGCTAGGGATGTTAGAATCGGCATAGTGGGTCAAAAGATACACTCTGCGGGAAAAACTAAGCCAGCACAATTTCAAACACAAATTTCAGGATGCGCTCTATCCATCATCCCATATCAGAATGAGTATTACAGCTACAATGACACACTTTGCTGTGCCGTAGCTTTACAATGTTATCACATAATGGGGAAAATTCCATCAAACTACCTTAATTATTGAAATTACTACAGCTTGCCGGGAAATATTGATCGGCGATGACAATTCCCAGATTGTATGTCAAAATGTCAATTCATTTGGTGATATCATTGGCAATATTCACGGGAGCAAATTTATAAATGGTCAGGCAAATAGCCATTTCTCTCAGCTTTAAGCACACTCCGATTTAATAACAATACACAAGGATATGCTGAATTTTACTTTAAAAAAGGATAACATATTCTCAGATCGTATCTTAGATGACTAATTTTTGTTTATAAATTCCAGTCTTGTGAACCTCTTGCCCGATATTAACATACATTATATCATAGTAATCCCGAACTCGGCACCTATTTAGACATCCTAGACTAATTGGAATCGCTTCAGCGGTTCGTTTGGTATTATCGTTTACGTATACATCCTTAAAATATATAACCGAGTCTATTGGCCTAGCGCCTCCAGTCATAGCAATAGCGGTGGTGCTGGGCTGCCGTCACTAGACGCGATAAAATGGCAGCCGATACACGAAAAATCGTCAATTTTACCGACTTTATCTAGCGATAGTTGGTTAGGCTATCTTGTACTGTAATACGGAGAGGCGGTAAGAATTACAGAAATGCGTTAAAACCTACATCGCTGAAATTACACACATTTATGTACATATGATAATTATATGATAACTTCTATTCATTTTGGAAACTGCTGCCGTACACCGTTTGCTCCACACATCTAAGACAACTTTCAGCATTATTGTTCACATAATCTACACAAATCATTCTTGTACTGACCGCGAAACAAGTAGACCTAGCCTTTGAAATCAGCGAGATAATAGGTAAAGCAAGGTTGTTGTTTTTTTATCTCCCAGTTTCCGCGAAACCTGACACCGTTCGGTATAAAAGACCTAAAAAATAAATTAACACGTTTTCAAAACAAGGTAGAATTTCTGTTTTTCTTTGTAAATATAGTGACCTATTTACATGTATTAGCTGTACTGTAAAACCGCCGACTGGGATGGTATAGAACATCTACAGAATAAATAAACATGTTTGCAAAACAAGACAGCATTTCTGTTTATGTTTTGTAAGTATAATAACACATTTATGAACTGTATAACGTAGCCTAAGCAGTCGAATCACTTGTCATAAGTGAGAGCGTACTTTTAGCCATCTTACTAACATACGGCCCTCACATAGCTACTCTGTTCCGGAACGTAGTGGAAGGGCGAGGGCCGTGCTGTAGGACGATGAGTTTTAGCAAGAACGGTCAGATGTTGTAGAGACTTGCCGTTATAATCAATTAGTATCTGGCTATCAATTTCCAGAAAACTATACGGGTAAGCTGTTAAATATTTTGAAACTAATTTGACTCGGTGCTGTTGCTGCTTACGGCAGCAACAGCGCCCAGACAAATTAGTTTCAACATATTAAACAGCATGTTTATTAAATAGCAGACATACAATTCTTACAACGTGTTGGACTATTAAGAGTTAAAGACGGGCCAAATAGAATCATTTATGACGTAATGATTATGATGTCAGCGCGTAAGTCACTTAGTTAGCTATGACGTCATATGACGCCATATAATCCAAGGATAAAATTGGAAAGGTCATTGGAGACGGACTATTGAGTTGTTGTAATAACGTATCATGTGACGTCATACTCAAATACGTTTCGTATAGTATCGCATCATAATAAATGGCGTCATTATGACGTCATGAATGACGTAGATATGTACGTCACGAACGCATAGTTGAAGACGGACTATGCGTTGTTGTACGATGTGTATGTCTTTACCATTTAATAAATATTTAATAAATATTCTGTTGAATATTTTAAAACTAATTTGACATTAGTATAGGCCATAGGCCTACAGCAATTATAGCCATAGGCAGCAACATAACCCAGTCAAATTAGTTACAAAATATTCACCGGCATACCTGTATAGATTTCAGGAAATTGATAGTCAGGGCATTCGCGGGGATCGATCGATCCCAACACTGCGAAGTGTGGGTGGAGCTTAGCTAGAGGTGAGCGGGGCATAGCTAAAACTGGAAATGTCCATTGCCTATAAGCGCTGCCATTTTGCTCAACGGATTGTGGTCAGTTGCGTGCTCGCCAGATCTACCGCTTACGATATTTTGAACGAGACCGAGGTAGCTCGCTTCTATTTAGATTGGAATCGTAGTTTTAGGATATATTGTCTAGATCTCTCGTGCGCATTAAAATCATACCATCACTATTAGGGCTAGTTGTACCTACCGTTGGCGGCTTGGGCCAATTGCAGACTGTACATTTGCATCAGTTACATTTGCATCAGAAATACAATTGTATTGTGATCTGTCCCACTGTACACACGTTCATCTCTTAATTTCCGCTTCAATACTCGTGCCGATCAAACTGTCCAAAATGGCTTCTGTAGTAATCTTGAAAAACTACCATTTACATCTAACAGGTAGACATTTTTTTTAATTTACTGCTGGAATGACTGGCTCGATAACTGAGCGTATCATTCCAATGGCAAAGTGCCAAAGACAACAGGCTCTTGGTCTGCAGATGGGCATAGGATATCTCCATGATAATGGATGGATCTGATCCGTCACCCAAGCATATGACGTCATAATTATTTACGTCATATGTAGGATGATGTCACAATCACAATACGTGATGAATGATGTAAATAGCTTCATCAGGAACATTGAATAATCGATCAAGTGTACGAATTTTATGTCTTTATGATTTAATCCCCAGGATTCAATCAATCAACCAATCAATCAATCACTCACTCACTCACTCACTCACTCACTCACTCACTCACTCACTCACTCACTCACTCACTCACTCACTCACTCACTCACTCACTCACTCACTCACTCACTCACTCACTCACTCACTCACTCACTCACTCACTCACTCACTCACTCACTCACTCACTCACTCACCCACTCAATCAATCAATCAATCAATCAATCAATCATTCATTCATTCATTCATTCAATCAATCAATCAATCAACTACTGCCAATGTCACCGATGGAGACCGAGTGATATACCATACGGTGTTCATCCAAAAGATAGGCTAATATGAACTCGCCAGTGTATCAGTATATCCGACATGTGAAAGCTGGTTCACTAAACCAAGATTCTTGTCTTGGTTCAGGGTTCCAGCGGAAAGATGTCTGGATTGCTGATGATATGCGAGATTGCGGGATGACGGTTCGATCCCCGGGGAAATGATGATCCACAAAGTAAACTAACGGGTGGACTCCATAGCCTGGGTTAGCACAGAACTTGAGGCCATCGAATTGCCAGTGCGTTAAGCCAGCAAGCAATCAAGCACGCAAACACTCTTTATTGACAAATCCAACATGATGACATACAAATAATATTCAACATTCTGTTGAATATTTTGATACTAATTTGACTGGGCATTGTACGAATTGTATGACCTTACTATTTAATCAACATTCTGTTGAAAATTTGAAACTAATGTTCCTGGACGTTGTATGTCTTTAGCATTACCAATTGCGACCAATAAAAGCTTCACAGGCGTCATAGTCAAAATGCGAATTGAATGACTTCAGTAGTATAGGGCGTATCTGGTTGCTATTGTTCTTGTCGCTGGAATGTGTTTTTAACCAATCAAAACGCTCCATTTCAGTCGCTATTGTTTGGAGAACAATGGCGCACAGAACGCCACACATTCTAGGGAACTATGATGACGATAACGCCACGTTTTTCTCGATAACAATGACGCGCAGCCGCACACGTTTTTTGGATTTGCAACACTCTGGAATGTTCTATTATTTTGAATTAGTTAACCCTTAAAGGTTTAAAAGTTGTGTATTTTACGTTTAAATCTAGTGGCTGCGCTCCCCCATCCGTGGTTATCTACCGTTGTAAAAATAATAAGAGAGTAATGTAAAAAAATAGAGTTTAAGAGGTGGTCTGATAATGGAGGTCGTAGGAGGAGGGAGTATGAGGCTGAGGAGGGGTGAGGAATTACGACCGATATTGATGTTTGAAAATAATTTGACTGTTTCGTCGGTAACGTTATTAGTAAACTATTTTTTGTTGTATATTTTGAAAACGTTTTGACTTTTAACCGTCATTACGGGCAAATTGTTTTTAAATACTTAATATTGCATTTGCAATAACGTCAGTCATTTTAGATTTTGGGAACAGTGACGAAGTGTGCGATATCGGTGTTATTTTGAAAATGTTAACCCTTAAAAGTTTAAACGTTGTGTATTTTACGTTTTAACGTTGCGGCGGTGCGCCCCCCTCCGTGGTTATCTACCGTAGTAAAAATAATAGAGTTTGATGAGTGATAATAGTAGAGAGTGGTAATAGTAAAATAATAGAGTTTAAGAGGTGGTCTGATAATGGAGGTCGTAGGAGGAGGAGGTTGAGGATGTATGAGGAATTACGGTTTTGCTGTATATTTTGAAAATAATTTGACTGTTTCGTCGCTAACGTTATTAGTAAACTGTAGAATATTTAGAGACTGCCTGTAAGTTGTTACTGTCTTAGCAACAGCTACCAGACAGATTAGCAACAAAATATTTAAAAAATCTTGTATTAATGGTATGTTCGGTTGAATGGTAACCAAGACTTGGTGGTGATGGATTGGATTGTATCATGGGTTAAAAAAGTTAACCCTTTCACCGATGAATTCCCCATATCTCATTTTCATCGATACCATATAGGAAAACTGTTAAATATTTTGAAAATAATGTGACTGTTTCGTCGCTAACGTTATTAGTAAACTGTAGAATATTTAGAAACTGCCTGTAAGCTGTTGCTGTCTTAGCAACAGCTACCAGACAGATTAGCAACACAATATTAAAAATAATCTTGTATTAATGGTGTGTTCAGTTGGAATGGTAACCAAGACTTGGTGGTGATGGATTGGATTGTATCATGGGTTAAAAAGAAGTTAACCCTTTCACCGATGAATTCCCCATATCTCATTTTCATCGATACCATACAGGAAAACTGTTGAATATTTTGTAAATAATTTGACTGTCTGTGTCAGTTGAGGTAGAATGATATATCATTCCTCCTCAGTTGATATTGCTGGGTGATTATGAGGGCGATGCTAGCGTACTTGTTTACAAGGTATGCACGATGTACGAATATTTTGATAATTTGTTGCTGAATATTTTGATAATTTGAGTGGTAGCTGAATATTTTGATAATTGGTTGCTGAATATTATGATAATCGGTTGCTGAATATTTTGATTGGTTGCTGAATAAATTGATTGGTTCCTGAATATTTTGAAAACGTTTTGACTGTGTACATTTTAATTTCTTATTAGACGATGTTAGGTATGAGAGAGGTGGTCTGATAACGAAGGTCGAAGGAGGAGGGAGGAATGCTATCTCGGCTCGGCATTGTTCTCCGCGCATGAGCATGCCTTTATTCGGCTGGTGGTCCTTTAAGAAAATGCAGGTGGTCGCTCATAGAGGTGTCGCGAGGGATGAGGAGGATGGCTGACGTATATGCTAGTGTATTCGCCGAGGCAACGTCTTGCGCGATATCTCTGTACGAATATTTTGAAAATAATTGATTGTAAGGCGCTGGCGGTTTAGTCACCATTAACCCCCTCCTTGGTTTAAGTCATTTAAAGAAAATGGCAGTCATTTAATTATTAAATTTTCAAAATTGTTATGGAAATGGTCATCGTTGACGATCGATGTTGTATAATATTATATAGATAGCTTTATCTACCATATTTATGTCTTTAAAGCGTCAATCATGTAATTATTACATTTTTTTTAAATATGAACAAACTCCCAGTCATTTAATTTTCAAAACTATCAGAGCGTTGTGTTACACGGGTTATAGTGATCTACGTTGTATATATATATATATATTTATCTTACGTATTTAAGGCGATTCTTTAAAATGGAAGTCATTTAATTATTAAAATTTCAAAAATATGAGCAAAATGTGTTCCCCAGTCATTTAATTAAAAAAAATCAGACACGTACACAGTAAGTTTTCCTATGCTATTAAAATGGCAGTCATTTAATTAGAAATCTTTCAGAAATATGAACAAAATGCGTTCCTAGTCAATGGCAATGCATTAATCGAACAATAGCATACAGATGTCCATTTAGAACAGTAGCATCCATCGACCACTTTTGACAGATCAGAATGTGTGCTTGCGTATGCATGTGTGAAGCGGGTTGTTGTGTGTGAAAACTTTATTACATTATTTTATTTTTTGAACAGATAAAGAGTTCTCTTTCAAATGATTTGTGGGCCCTGAAAAGGGCCGTGTTTTGAGATGGGTCTCAGTCTTCGCAGATCCGCACAGGTGCGGTTGTCAGTTTGGTAACAAACTGCTTCATGTTTGCTTTTTGTGTATCAGCTTTCCTATGCAACTTTCCTATACAGCATTCTTACCAGCTTTCCTATACATCATCATTTGGTCAATGTAGTTTGTGCAGCTTGTGTGTAGTTTGTGTGATCAAATTTCCCTTGTTGCCAGTGTTCTTTGCTGTGATAGATTATTTGGAATAGGATTTGGACTGGACTGGCCTGGAAAAATTCCCGCCCCCCCCCCCCCCCCGCCGCAAAAAAGACCAGGAAGACACCTTTGAATCTCGATCAGGCCAAAGAGCAGGATGTGTCTCAGTGCTATCAAGACCACCCTTTATATACCCTGTATTTATATACCACCAGAAATCCAGGGCGACCTTTTTTATTAATTCCTGCGATTTCATGCGAGTTCTTGTGATCGACCGTGCTGTGGGCAATGGCAGTCCGCAAGGTAGCACATGACCAAACAAACCAGCACGAAATCGCAGATTTCCGCGCGAAAAAATGGCCAAAAAATTCGCAAGAAGCCATAAGAAACCGCAGTCTGTGGGTAGTAGGTTTGACAGAGAGATAATCACATCCAAGGTAGCAAGGAATATTCGTATTATGCGCAGACTCAAGTCATATCTTCTCATATCTTAAAAACTCTGTATAACACATTAATACTTCCACACATAACCTACCGCAATGCTATCTGGAGCAATACATATCAAAATAAACTTTAAAAAATAATGTCACTACAAAAGCAATCTATCAAACTATTTTCGCAAACAGCAGGGGGACAAGACACCTTCAAAGTAACACAATCCTAAAACTCGAAGACATTGGAAGGGTTCAATTTTATGCAATTCCAAAGGACTACCACAATGGCAACCTACCCTCATCTCTATCCAATCTGTTCTCAATAAATGCAGACATACATACCCACAACACAAGAACAAGTTCCAACCTACACGTCACACACCACAGAACAGAGGCAGCTACACGAACACCATCCTACCAAGCAATACAAGTATGGAATAATACAGATACAGACATACGTACACAAATTCTCACGTTAAAATCATCCAAACAATTCATCAAAACCATAATTATTGACAGTTACTAGAAACCACACCACTAACAACCACCTCCATGGCCGCTACACAGCACAGCTCTGGAACTACTTGGCATGCTTCCAGAGTGAGCTGAGGTGTCCTGTTGGGCATTCTGGACACGGTGATGGAAGACATTGCTTTCCAAAGAGGCGGAGCCTTCCAATCCGATTATGCTCGGAGTGCTCAGTAAAGCACTTCTCACTAATTAACATGTTAACTTACTGTCTTGACCTGGAGGCATGCCAACTTCTTTTAGCATTATTAATCGTATTATGAGCTGTGCTGCAGTCTAACTACTCAAGGCACCAGTTCACCGGAACAGAACATCAAATGTACAACTGTATAGGAGTAACAATAATAATAATAACTAGAACACATTTACTGAAGTAACTGTAAATCTGCGATGACTGGGCATTAAGGAGTATTATAAGCCCTCTTCTCATATGATCATTGAACGTGTCTGATGCTGATCTGATAACAAGTCTAAGTGTTGTCGCATTTGAAATTACCATAGTTTTACACAGGGTATGGAAAAGCTGATTTCTTGAGAACCGATAGCCTTGATCCTAAAGTATAAAATAATGTGTCCTGATTTGCTGTAGTGGAATATTTACCAAAATCAAGGAAAATGCCATTAAATTTCAAATAAAGGAGAAATTAATGACTGAACGGTAAAGGGAGGCAATTCATGCAAAAAACTGACCAATTTTTGTTTTGGCATGAATTACCTCCCTTTACCTGTTGAAGTTGATTGTGTCAGTTCAATATGATGAATTTCGATTCTCATGATGGCTTGAAAGTGACCCGTCCAAGGCAAGGTCAATCAGGGATCAAAGTGACCAATTTTAGGTTTTTGCATGAATTACCTCCCTTTACCTACTTGAGTTGATTGAGACAATTAAGTCCGGTGAATTTCGATTGTTTCTGACTACCTGGGCCAAACAAAATTCATTAATTTCTCCTTTATTCGACATTTGATGGCCTTTTCCTTGATTTTGTGTCGGATATGTGACTACGGATTCTGGAAGGATGTTAAGTTTTAACATGATCTGCAGAAACCTTAAGGGGAGTCGCTATCAGAATATTACTCTCATACATTTTCTTTGAGGCATGTTGGGCATGGATAAGCGTATTCCACGGAAATTATTCACTAGATCCAAAAGAAAAATAAAAACATCCGAGGCCTAAGGTGTACTGAAAGTGTCTCAAGTTTGGAGGCTAGAAATCGCAAATAGTACTCAATGGACCAGGAATATATGGGGTGTCAGATGCGAGTTAACAAATGCTAGAGGTCTGGTAAGTTTCCCCATGATCTGCAAGAAACTCTAGGACACGTTGCTGTCCGAATAGCACTCCCTTACATTTCCAATTGGACTTTTTGGACAAGAAACGTGGAATTCTCGGGAACCACACAGCAGATCCAATTTCTGTAGCTGATCTATACATGCTTGGTGCGTACAAGAAATGTACCAAGTTTAGATATGATATTTCCAAAACTGGGTCATTTATCAGCAAATCAATTTCTAATACATTCCCTATTGACATATTTGTCTACGATACAAAAATCTCATTATTGCATGAACCGGGATATCGGAGTTCTGTAAATGGTGTCTGAGAGGCAATTCTTCCCCGGATCAAGCGATCTAAATGCTGTAACAATCCAACCATGATTCCGTCATCTATCAGCAAATCATGGAAATATTGTTTAGTTTGCAGATTTGTAATAATAGAAATGTCAATATGTCCACTAACGATTGTATTTTTGTAAACAATAGTAGCATCTGATATCTAGGGATGTTCAAAATGTCAACCCTCTAACAGGGACAGAAATACGAATTCTCATGATGTCAAATAATTGTTTCCATTCATCATTTTCTCAAAAACTGGTAACAGAACCGAAAAGATTTTTTTGCCAAACTTGCGAGTCAACAGATCCTAGAAATATGTTAGGTTTCAAGATGCTCCTGAAAAAATCCTAGGAGCAGTCGCTGACCGAATATTGCTATAGGACATGTTGGGAACGGAAATGCAAGGTTCTGAAAGGTTAACACGTTCTCTAACCATTTCATTTTATTAATCCATAGTAGTATAATGTGTCTACGTATATGCCAAATATCAAGCATCTGGCTAACCTAGAAATATGTATTATCTTGATTCAAAAAAGGTGGACTTATGCCTGATTTTATCAAAAACGGGTTACCGTACCCAAAATATATTTTGGATCACTATGTGGGTCAAGACATGCTAGGCGTTTTTCCAGTTTTAAGATGATAGAGGCAAAACTCTAGAAGTAGTCAGTATCCGAATATTGCTCTCATGCATTTCCTATGGGGACGGGGGGAGGGGGGGGGGGTCACGGAAATGCAGAGCTCTGAATGGTTAACATGTTCGCTAACGATTTTATTTCACTGATCAAGAGGAGTATAATACATCTACGCATATGCCAAATTTCAACCATCTGATCGCCCTATAAATATGAAGTATTTTGATTCCAAAAAATTCGGCTTATGGCGGATTTTCTCCAAACCTGGTCAGCGTACCCAAAAACAGTTTGGATGGAGATGCAAAGCAAGACATGCTAGACGTCTGTGAAGTTTCAAGATGATTGAGGAAAAACTCTAGGAGTAGTCGTTGTCCGAATATTGCTCCCAAGTTGACCAAGTTTGAAGTTGATCAAATCAAAACCGTAGGAGGAGATAGTTTGCGAAAATCCTTGAGAATAATAATAATAATAATAATAATAATAATAATAATAATAATAATAAAGATCCTGAGAAAAATCAATAAGCTGCGATAGATCGCAGATTAATAATAATAATAATAATAATAATAATAATAATAATAATAATAATAATAATACATAATAGATGAGCTCCCCAGCTCCCCCCCCCCTCCATCCCTTTATGTTCATGAATGTAATTGTCCTGTTTTACTGTTGTATCCTACATGTATGTACCTACTGTTCATATAGTATCATGTAATATATGCTTGTTTATGTTAGATCTTATTATATATGTCATAATATAGTGTGCAAGTAATGTGTATATGGTAGGGGTCCACCACTTCATAGGCATGCCTTTGGTGGACTGCCTGTTGTAATCTCTAATGCTGACGACTAAATACGACAATAAATAATCTTGAGTCTTGAATCTTGACTCTCCAGTGAGAACACGTCCTAAGTGTTGTTTCAGTATATGGTTTAGGTAGCGCAACATAGAAATTAATTTCTCGTTCCCAGCGGTTTGACAATAGTTGTTCTCCCCTAGATGTATATTCCACGTGTATACTTCATGCGGGAATAGGGAGATGTTGTTGTTTCGGACGGAGTAATGTTGCATGCGGTGAGATGTATATCTGGTGTAATGAGGTTTTAATGCATTGAGGGAGGTGGGGATGGTGATCGTCCGGTATGTCGTCCGAGCATTGGTTAGTCGGAAAGGGTATAATTATTTGAATTGGGTGTTCTGTGAGGGAAGAAGAAAGGAACTATTTGGTCTTTGCGTAGGGAAGTGAATATAGCGCATTGGCCGTGGATGGTCATACTCTTAAATTTGCTAATCGTCACCATCGCAAGACTAGTCTCTCAAATACCTAGTAACTGTAAAGTTGGAGCTCGCCCATGGATGTGTGATGTGGTTTACTAGACGGAATGGCAGGTGAGAGTGTTGGGAAACCATCGACTTCTTTGATGAGAAAGTGCTGATTACAGATATGGACTGTTGAGACTCAATGTAATTTTGGGTGTTCTGTGAGGGAAGAAGAAAGGAACTATTTGGTCATTGCGTAGGGAAGTGAATATAGCGCATTGGCCGTGGTTGGTCATGCTTTTAAATTTGCTAATCGTCACCGTCGCAAGACTAGTCTCGCAAATACCTAGTCACTGTAAAGTTGGAGCTCGTCCATGGAAGGGTGATGTGGTTTACTTGCGGGATTGGCAGGTGAGAGTGTTGGGACACCATCGACTTCTTTGATGAGAATGTGCTGATTACAGGCATGGACTGTTGAGAGTCAATGTAATTTTCCATTCCATCCATCCATCATATGACGTCATAATCAATTACGCCATTATGACATCATGAATGACGTAGATAACTACGCAACGAACGCATGATTGAAGACGGACTATGGAGTGTTGTACGAATTACTTATTAGGTCTTACTAGGTGCTGAGTGGTCGCAGGCTCTAATCTTCTATCACCACATCTTCTTCATCTGGCTCCTGGTTAACTGTGTGACTTCCGATAATCAGGGGCATTTTATAATTAAATAATACAATCTATTTTTAAAAGCATTAAAGCGGGTGCATTAACTACATTGGTTGGCAGATTATTCAAAATATTTACTATTCTAGATGGAAATGCTTTAAGTCTTATATTCTTTTTCGATCTTTGTTTGCTTAATTTATGTTTATGGCCTCTTTACAGGGTGGGTGTTTCGGTTGAAAACTGTAATTCACGTGCTACTTCAAGATCATATATATTATTAAGTAGTTAATGTACTTCAATCATATCTGCCCTATGTCTTCGGTATGATAATGTAGGCAACTTTAACACTCTAAGTCTATTCTCATATCACATTCCTTTTAGGGCACGTAGCTGCTTTGGTACCCGTCGATGAACACTCTCTATCGCATCAATGCGATTATGTCTGTATGGGCTCCAGCCTGGAATTGCATGGTCAAAATGCACTCTGACAAGTGATGTATACAGAGGGATGCACGTCTCAGTATCTAGAAATGTATACGGTCTTTTTTTTTTATCGAAGATCACTCCTATGGCTTTCACGGTGGCTGCATGCTCCAGAATATGTTCTGTATTGTTCAAAAATAATTAATAATCAAATTCATTATGTGGGTCAGAGTTTATATGTAGCACTTTGCATTTGTCAGGGTGGAATTTTATCAGCCATTTCTCTCTCCAGTTCTGCAATTCTTGCAGATCATTGTGTATGTCTTTACTATTTAATAAACATTCTGTTGAATATTTTAGGTCTGCCGACATCTTTATTTCTAGATAGACCATAAAATAAAGGAATTTCTTCTACATACACGTTTTGACATGATTCATGATTATGCATGTAGTCGTTTACAGTATTGTACATGAATACGCTTTTCTATCGTTCTTCGATTTTGTCGTGTGTGAAGTTCTTTTTGGCACTGTTCACCCTGAGCAATCCATTGACTTAGGTGGGTAGGGATAACACAAATTCGATCTTTAGAGCATAGTCTCTGATTGCCAATATATTGCCTTTAGGCATTCGTTTTAATCTCCGCTTTGAAATGCCCTATGTTGAATTTTGATCTTTCACTTTATGAGTATCGGGTCCATTAATATAATTTTGAGTTAAGTCACTTGGTCCCTAAAGCCAGCCGCCTATCTATCGATTTTGCCTGCCTCGTTAACTGTCAGCCGGAAAGGTCGGTAGCTTCGGTAGATGAACAGGAAGTGCCGGCCCGATTTTGACAAATTCGACCGGAACAATTGGCTGAAAAATATCTGACAATGTCAAGGATTTGCCCGATTTTGTCGGCCGGACCGCTACAGATTATTAGCGGCCAGCTTGAATCGGTAGATGAGATAACGGAATCGAAAAAGATCGGCTGATTTTTTTGTGGTATGGTCATGATCTGTCTTCTAAGAACTAGCTTGTCCATTTTTTAATATTTCAAATTTATATTCTTTCAAATTATTGTTAATCACAGGCCAGGCTAGCTGATATATAGGAGTAACTAAAACGAGCTCGATGAAATAGACTTTCGAAAAAACTGCAAAACTATCTTTAACAAAAACATCCCATTTATCCCATAGAGATTAGGAGTAGTAGTCGTAATAGTAGTAGTAGTGGTAGTAGTTGTTGTTGTTGTTGTTGTTGTTGTTGTTGTTGTTGTCGCCATCACCCATTACCCACCACCACCATAACACCAACGCCACTACTACTACTACTACTACTACTACTACTACTACTACTACTACTAGCATATATATATATATATATATATATATATATGTATCTAGTATATGTCGAATCTATACCGGCCGGTGAAAATCGGTAAATGGGAACACTGAACAGAGACAATCGGCCGAATTTTCTAGTACGGTCGTCGTGACCTGGCTAATCACATGCTTTCTCTCCCGGTTAAATCGGGTTATGTGCACGGGGAATCGGTAGGTGAGCGGACACGTGCCGGCAGACAAGAATGCGAAGTTACTGGCAGATTTATCCTGACCGAGAATTTAAATCGGCAGGTCACAAAAAATCGTCAGATGGGCCGCTGGCTTTAAATGTGTGTATATCTGATAGGACGTCAATAGGGCGCATGATTTCACGTTTTTACGCCGAGCCACTGATACACATTCCCAGTAGTAAAGGTGGGGTGGGGGGGGGGATAATATGTACGCATACATTATATATGTCAAAGCCCGATTTTGGTAAAATGCCAAATATGTGGTTTTGTGTGAGGGTAAACTATCCGTACCAGTACCTCTACGACCACCAATATCGCTTCACCACCACTATCAGCATCACCACGAGAACCACCAGCACCACCACCACCACCAGCACCACCACTACCACAACCACCACAACCACCACAACCACCACCACCACCACCACCACCACCACCACCACCACCACCACCAACAACAACAACAACAACATCCCTACACCCCAGCCACCGCTTGCACCACTGGCAGTGTCATTACAAGTATTATCACCACACACCCACACCCACCGCTACTACTACTACTACTACTACTACTACTACTACTACTACATCGGTACCACGACAGCGACCATGACCGCAACCATGACGATGATGATGGCGATAACGACAGAGGCATATCCAGGCGATCGGAAGTCTTTAAGGGATCGAAATCCCTCCTTGTTTACAGAGCGCCTTTTTCGTTTCCTCATCATCATCATCATCATCATCATCATCAGTGATCATCACTGCTGTCGTCGTCATCGTCGTCTCAACTAGCACCACCAACACAACCACCACCACCACCACCACCTCTACCATGTACCATTATCATCAACAGCAGCATCACCACAACCAGCGCCACCTCGACCACCACCACCCATAAACATATGGTGTCTAGGCGTCAATAAATTGAATCTTGTATCATGTGCGCCGGAAATCTGTATGTGAGTGGTCATGTGCCGGCCGGCGAAACCACGACTTTACCGGCCGATATATCCGGCCGCCACAATCCCCGACAGCCACCCCACAACCACAATCTATTCTTGTTAGTGCATTGTATCTATTACCAGTCTTCCCCATTACCCTAGTGTTCTGATCGTGGCTATATTGCTTTGAGGTTTCTCGTGGTTGATAGCTATACCCCCTCCCCTATGTTGAACCACGCTCGATATAATCTCCGTATCTCCGGGTTCCAGATTTGTTTATTGTTGCATCATACGTGTCATCCTAGTGTATGGTCACACATTTTTCTTTGTTAAGATGTTAGCCTAATCGGACCATCAATTTTTTTATTTAATCCCATCTAAGCCAATTTTGTAATTTTCCAGAAATATTCGTGTATTCGTAGGTTATTAGAATATTCATTCATGGTCTATTTGAATGAATGTTCGAATATTCGGGCTTAACATTACTATATAAGAGAGTCTCCAGAGGTACTGGATTACGATCAAATTGACAATTGTCTCGTTAAATCAAGCGTGTTTGATTCATATGACATGACGGGTGAAATACAGACAGGATTGTTACTGCCGCAGCGCACCATTATTTGGATATCTAAAAGCGATATCCCACATGGCGTGTTATAGTCTAGAGAAATGGATATATCTGATATACATATACTTGAGTTGTTACACCCAAGGGCTTATGGCCTATTGTGGCAAATACATATCTATATCTAACAAGCGCCTGAATGAATATCAGAGAATCAGGTGAATGCTTCCGCCGTGTTGATCTCAGATGCGTTTGAATTTTCACACTCATACTTCCCAATCAATCACATACACTTCACCTTTTCCATTCTAAATTCAGAGAAAGTATGATTCGGCGAAACGAAATATGAAACAATGTGAATATTTAAGAAATGACCTGCTAAAATGGGTGTTGCTGTCAGTTTATTTGCACAGCATTCAGGATGAATGGTTCAGTACTGGTCAGGAAGCGACATTTACTGGAATGTAGAATGTAATAGGTGAATGGTCAATGTCTACATTGCAATGCTGGGGTGATCATCGGATGAGTCTCAGCAGCTTGAATACTGGCAATAGCTGAAATGACATTTACTTGACATCAAATATACTATACGGTTGAATCACTAGGCGTGAGCATAGCTGAAAGAGATGAGGATAAATAAAGTAAATATTTCATTCGATCAGACGGCAAGACATCGATCCTGCCATACGCGATCAGCTAGTGGCGCATTTAATCATTTGAACCAGATTCCGGAGAGTAAAGATCATGTTGGGATAATCGTCTGAAAATCATGGGAATTTCCCAATATGTTTGGAGGTTTTCAATTTAAAAGGATTCATATTTAATTACATATGTTACATTGATGAACTAACATATTTACCTGAGTGAATTTTCATTCTCATTCTAGTGATATTATCTCGACTTCACTGGATTATGTCAAAGTGGCATTAAACGTGAACACAGCTTGTGCATGCGTGTTTGAGTAGCCATGTCCAACACCTGCGATTTCCACAAAATTGACATTATCCCCTCTTACTTCAGCCTACTCTTATAATGGTTACACCTGCAAAATGGCGCACGCACTGCTCTTAAGTGATGTATATTTGCAGGCCAAGAGAAGAGAATTTTTGAAAATGTATCACTGGAATGACTGGATCGGTAACAGAGCCAGTCATCCCAGTGGTAGCATTTCAAAAATAGTCTTCCTTTGCCCTGCACATGTATACTGTCAAGGCATAAAGTTGGATGTTCTTGAATATTAACAATTTAATGATCAAGCTGAACAAAACGTGTGACAACAGAGGCATTTTTTATAAATTTCTGTGCCAAAGTTACCCACATTGTCTTCCCTAAATGGGTATTGCAATTTTCTTTGATGTATCTAGAGCTTTAAAGGGTTAATTAATATAGGTAGCATTTTGAGCGCGTTGAGGCGCTGTTGGTAAAAGAGAGGTTAACCTGTCACGAACCGTCGACACAATTAAACGCTAAAAGATCCTAGATGTACTATACCAGGCCAGTAGCAATGATGATAGGCTGCGACTAGTGACACCACTATTTGCAGACTCCAAGCTGATAGTACGCCTCATGACAGTGAACCCTGCAGAGTTTGATACAGCAATAGGCTCCCAGCTGTGAGATGGTCTATCCGCCGAGATTTTCGCAGGTTACTTTGCAGCAGCTGTGAAATCTGTGCGGGCCAAATTCCATAAGACAACACATCATCCACCCCGCCACCCACCACCCTAAGTGTCCATACCGGGGAGGCCGCTAAAGATTGAATCTGACGATCATGTGGATGTCATGGACGATGAAATAAAACGGCTTGACGAATTACGCCAGATTACTGCGAGCAAACTAAAATATTAGAATCATTTTTATGAATAACCGCAAAACATATTTCGCCCATATATACCTATCGACAAAGCAGTAAACTATTGCAAATGGAGATCCACATCGTGGTGGCGACCCATGGGGGAAAGGGAAAGTCTTAGGCCCATTGCGCTGCAGTTTTTTTACTATTTAATAAATATGCTCTTGAGTATTTTGAGACAAATTTTACTGGGCGCTGTTGCTGGTATAGGCAAATATTTAACAGCTTACCGGTATAGTAGTAGACCGGTATCCTGAGGAGCATTTTCTAACTGTGGGCCACGTTTCTACCTATCCTACCTATCCTACCTATGTACCTATCCTACGTATCCTACCACACCTACCTCCTACCCCACCCTGTTGCTATTCCAGCCGGCTGGTGTGTGTGTGTGTGTGTGCGTGCGTGCGTGTGTGTGTGTGTGTCTGTGGTGCTTTGACCCTGCACTGGGGGGGGGGGGTTGCAGGGGGTCTTTATCTAACCTGGTAATATTACCCTGGCCCTAGTGTCTCACCTAGTTTCGAAATTTCAGGTAAGTTCTAGCGAGGTCTTTTGAGCGGATTTGAACCCCAGTCTGCAGCCAGGGAACCCTATGGAATTCAATAACTCCATTGATTAACCCACCACAACACCACTAAAATATCGCCTCTTAGTAATCTTATCTCTGAGCGGGAGTTGTAAAATTGCTGTTACTGCGTTATCTTGAAGTGGCGTCAAGATCTAGAGTGACTGATAAGCGCAGCAATACAGCAACGCGAGAACACATAACTTATCAGCTATAATTACTAATGCATACATGGTCGAGGTAGTAAATGTGTTGGTTCAAATCCTCGTTTTGTGTTATTAGCAAACTTTAAAATCACAGGTTCAAATGTCGCTATGTGTTATTAGCAAATGGTAAACATGTCTACAATTACTCTTTACCCGTTATCCGAGTAGCAAGACATCACGTCAAGACCAACTCGCACAGTCACATAAAACCCATGATTGCAGACCACAGACCCTCGACTGGGCCAAAGTCAAGAATAGTAGTTTATTTAGCCCGCCTGCTATGCGTTAACACCCAATTAGACACAGCATCCATAATGGTATACTACGCGTGAACGCACAGCCATGCATTACGTGTAACCACTCGCAACACTCAACTACGTGTACACGCTCATCTACAAACAATATTACACACAATGGGCCCTGATCGCCTTGTGATCAACAACGCATAAAACAAATCTGAACGCCCATATAGAGACAAGCATCCACTATCACATCGACACGACGCCCCCCCCCCCCCCCCCAGGTTCCAGGTACGGACCGCCTTGTGAGCACCACACATAATAGGGTCTGCACGCCCATTTAGAGACAGGCATCCACAGTGATATGCACCATGATTACTGTTGCACAGCGTCACGCTATTTCAAAGCAATTCGGCCTTAGAGGCTACTCTAAGGTCAAGAAAGCCGACCTGCTCCAGATGATTGGGCAGGCCTGTGCCGAGGAGTTGCAGAAGCAACTCTCCCGAGCAATGAAGACAAGAAGGTATCTGGCGCTTACCAAAGATGATCCTTGGGATGACATTTAATGGCATTTTCCTTGATCTTGGTAAAAATTCCATGACAGCAAATCAGGACACATTATTTTATACTTTAGGGTCAAGGCTATCGGTTTTAAAGAAATCAGCTTTTCCATACCCTGTGTAAAATGGATCTTTGAACTGCGGCAACATTTAGACTTTTTATCAGATCAGCATCAGACATGTTCAATGATCATATGAGACGATGACTTTTAATACTCATTAATGCCCAGTCATCGCAGATTTACAGTTACTTCAGTAAATGTGTTCTAGTTAAACCTTCAAATCCCTTTCAAAATACTTCCCTAAAAACCATAAGCACGTCTATGTACTTAGTGATGGTGTTGGGGGTGTTGGGGGTGTTTTGATAGCGTATCATCTGATTGCTTTCCCTGCCCCTGAAGCTCATGCACTGATTGGTTGTGGCGCTCCAGCTGTAAAAGGGCCTGGAAAATCAGAATCGAGGGCAGTCAGGAGAGAAGGTGGTGGTGAGGTGCCTGGTCTGAGATAAGCGAGACGTGGGTAACTGCTTACCGTATAACAGGCTCCCTATAGGCTACTGTGGTGCCCTTCGGTATTGAGCACTCGTCTCTGGGGTACTAGCCACCACATCCGCAGTGTAGTTTGTGTACGCTCCCGGAAAGATATCACCCGGGCGCAATGACTAAATTTAAGTGAAGGAAACCCCACTACCAACACCGCAGAGGGACCTTCTTGCGGATGGGCATGTTGGCCCCGATGCAATGCTCGTCAAAGTATGTAGGGCGAGTAATGCTCTTGATGGATAACTCGTCAGATCTACCGTACCGCGTCAAAAAGTGGTATCCGCATATGTATCGTGCACAGATTTAGGCATTTCGACTGCAGTTAGGGAATATTGCCTGATGCACCGCACGAGCTTTGCAATGCATCTCATCTTGTGATACGCCGGAATGCATCCGCATCTTATAACTTCCAACTGTAGCCCTCCATAACTACAGGGCAGCTTCAAACTTCCGCACCAGTACCGAACTTTCTCAACACGGTTTAAATTACTTACTGTGTGTATACACGTGACTAACTACTAGCCATTCCCATCCGCAATAGTTATTCTTCACTGTTTCTGAGAGTGAGCCGCATCGGACAGTTCGCCTGCAGATTTTCCTAGCAGCCAACTTCCGCATCGTGCCATATCGCGTTCCAAATATGTGACGCTTCAACTACTGGGATTCCAGAACTTTTTCCGTACCGATGACTAATAGGTACTCCGTTATTGTATTATTGCGTGGCAGCTCATGGCTATGCTTATATTCGGGTTGTGTCTAGAATTGAGTATAGGCACGGCCATTTAGCGCAAGGGATTGTGGTCTTCAACAGCTAACTAGAAAGATAGATAGAGCGCGCCTCTATGTTTAAATTGGAACCATAGATTTAGGATATATATATATATATATATATATATATATATATATATATATATATATATATATATATATATATATATATATATATATATATATTAGCTAGATTGCTCATATGCATACGCTCACTATGGGAGAATGGGATAGATGTCTTGACCACTGGATCTTCGCTGACTGGTTGACATCTGACGCAGACGATCAGCTCTATATATAGCATCCAAAAGTCACTAAATTCTTTTTGTGTTATTTGGAATAGAAATTCTGCTTAAATAGCATGCAAAATACGGAACTACAAAACTACAGTAAAAATAAATAGGGGAAAGATCTCATCTTGAGCCATGAGCTGCCACGCAATAATACAATAACGGAGTACCTATTAGTCATCGGTACGGAAAAAGTTCTTATCTAACAGCTTTATCTAACATTTAAGCCTAACATACCTTGTCAGGAAACATCAGCTCTACAACAGGTCCGAACATGCGTCGCCGATATTAGCCGGTGGATGACCAAGAACAAGCTAAAACTCAGTTCCTTATCATAGCGACAAATCAACAACGCAGCAAAATCGGCACTACGGAAGTTCAGTTAGTTGACAGCGTGATCCAGGCAACTACATCCGCTAGGAACTTGGGCGTGTATCTAGACCAGGCTATGAATATGGATGCACATGTAAGCTCTGTGTGCAAATCTGCGACTTACCATTTGCGTAACATTAATTCCATCAGAAATGTGCTGACATATCAGACCACAGAGACACCTGTTCACGCGTTTATCACATCACGATTGGACAATGGAAACAGTCTCTTATATGGCATCACCGAAAAATCCCTTGATAAACTGCAATATGTGCAAAATGCTGCGGCTCGTCTGGTAGTCAAGGTCGAAAAGCGTCATCACATAACACCAATTTTGAAAGATCTTCATTGGCTCCCCATCCGGAAACGGATTGAGTTCAAGATTCTGCTCTTGACTTGGAAATGTCTAAACAACAACGCTCCCGACTATTTGCAGGAACTTCTCTTGACATATGATCCATGTCGCAGACTTCGTTCTGTGGATAAGCTATTGCTCCAAATTCCGCGATCGAATTTACGCTCCTGTGGGGACAGAGCCTTCAGTGTTGTGGCTCCGAGACTATGGAACCAGCTACCTGTCCACATCAAATCCATCCAATCAATTAATGATTTCAAACAAAAATTAAAAACACATCTCTTCACAAGCGCCTTTGAAAATTGACATTGACACATGGCGCTTTACAAATGCTGTATTATTATTATTAAATACGGTAATACGGCGAGGCGGTAAGAATTACAGAAATGCGTTAAAACCTAACACATACATCGATGAAATTCGAAACATTTATGTACATATGATACCTATATGATAACGTCTATTCATTTTGGAAACTGCTGCCGTAAACTGTAGCTGCACACATGTAGACAACTTTTGAAATCAGCAAGATATTGGTTAAAGCGAGGGTTTTTTTTATCTCGCAGTTTCTGCGAAACCTGACACCGTTTGGCATAGAAGCCCTCAAAAAATAAATCAACAGGTTTTCAAAACAAGGTAGAATTTCTGTTTTTCTTTGCAAATATAGAGACTTATTTACATGTATGGGTTGTACTGTAAACCCGTCGACTCGATGGTATAGAACATCTAAAGAACAAATTAACACGTTTGCAAAACAAGACAGAATTTCTGTTTTGTAAGTATTTTAATTTATTTACGAGCTGTATAACGTAGCCTAAGCAGTCGAATCACTTGTAATAAGTGAGCACATATTTTAGCAAGATCGCTCAGATATTGTAGAGCCTTGTCTTTATAATCAATTAGTCCCCCCCTCCCCCCCCCCCCTCTTTCCCGGTATGGTGACGTCACAGTCAAAATACGTAATGACTGGCGTAAGCTATGTCCAACAGGAATAGTTACCGTGAAAAGGGGATTCTGGGAAGTAATGGTTCAAAGTATGTATATAAATCACGACGACTACGACGAATGTGCGTGTAAGCCTATCATCGCTTTCCATGGCGTCTCAGCTCTACGCATTCACTTGGTTGTGTCTAGAATGGACCTTTCCACATTATCCATCCATCACATGACGTAGTAATCAACTACATGACGTGTAGAATGTCACCATAATCGACTTATACAAGTACGCCATGAACACATAATGGACCTTTCCAGTTTCAGTTAGACCCCGCCCACCTCTAGCTGAGCTCCACTCACACCTCGCTCGTGTTGGGATCGATCGATCCTTGAAATACCTGACTATCAATTTCCAGAAAACTATATAGGTAAGCTGTTAAATATTTCGAAACTAATGTAACTGGTTGCTGTTGCTGCTTATGGCAGCTGAGTCAAATTAGTTTCAAAATATTAAAGAGCATGTTTATTAAACAGCAGGCATACAATTCTTACACCGTGTTGGACGATTAAGAGTTAAAGACGGCCAGAAAGAATCATTTATGACGTAATGATTATGATGTCAGCAAGCACGTCACTTAGTTGGATATGACGTCATATGACGTCATATAATCGAAAGATAAAATTGGAAAGGGCCATTGAAGACGGACTATCAGTTGTTGTAAGACTTGTATGTGTACTATTTAACACATATTCTGTTGAAAGGCAGCAACAGCACCCAGTCAGATTGGGTACAAAATATTCAACGGCTTACCAGCGTAGATTTCAGGAAATTGATAGTCAGGGCATTCGCGGGAATCGATCGATCCCAAAACTGCGTGTGGGTGGAGCTTAGCTAGAGGTGAGCTGGACATAGCTAAAACTGAAAAGGTGTATTGCCTATAGGCGCTGCCATTTTGCGCAAGGGATTGTGGTCATTCACGTTCTCACCAGATCTCCTACCGGTAACGAGAGCGAAATATATTTTTGTTAACGAGAGCGAGGTAGCTCGCCTCTATTTATATTAGAATCGTAGATTTTGAATATATTGTCTAGCTCTCTCCTGCGCATTAAGCGCATACCCTCACTATTGGGGCTAGTTGTACCTACCGCTGGTGGCCTGGGCTAATTGCTTACTGTACATATGTATCAGAAATAAAATCGTATTGTGCTCTGACCCACTGTACCCGCGTACATCTCTTAATCTCCACTTCAACACTCGTCCCGATCAAACTGGCCAAGGTGTCTTCTGTAGTAATCTTGAGAAACTACCATTTACATCTAACAGGTAGGCATTTTTGAAAATGTATAACTGGAATGACTGGCTCGATAACTGAGCCTATCATTCCAATAGTAAAGTGCCAAAAACAACGGTCTCTTGGGCTGCAAATCGGCATAGGGTATCTCTATGATAAATGAATGGTTCTGATCCATCACCCAAACATATGACGTCATAATTATTTACGTCATATGTAGGATGATATCACAATCAAAATACGTGATTAATGATGTAAATAGCTTCATCAGGATCAATGAATCGTCCATCAAGTGTACAAATTGTATGTCTTCACGATTTAATCCCCGGGATTTAATCAATCAATCAATCAATCAACAACCAATCAATCATTCAATCAATCAATCATTCAATCATTCAAGCAATCACTCAATCACTCAATCAATCAATCAATCCATCAACCACTGCCAGTGTCGCTCTGGATGAGTGTGAGGGAATAGCATACACAATACGGTGTGCATCCAAAAGATAGTCTCATATGAATTCACCAGTGTATCAGTATATCCGACATGTGAAAGATGGTTCGCTAAACCAAGATTCTTGTCTTGGTGCGATAGTCCAGCGGAAAGATGTCTGGGTTGCTAATGCTATGCGAAATTGCAGAATGATGGTTCGATCTCGACCGGGGAAACGATGCTCAACAAAGTAAGCTAATGGGTGCACTCCATAGGTGGGCTTAGCACAGAAATTGAAGTCATCCTGTTGCCAGTGCGTTAAAAAACTAAGCATACATACCTACCTATACCTATCTACCAACCAAGCACGCACACAATCAAGCAAGCAAACAGTCTTTATTGACACATCCAACATGTGGGCATACAGACACTATTCAACATTCTGCTAAATATTGCGATACTAATTTGACTGGGAATTGTACGAATTATATGACCTTACTATTTAATCAACATTATGTTGAAAATTTGAAACTACTTTTCCTGGGCATTGTAAGTTTTACCATTATCAATTGCATCCTATAAAAGCTTCACAGGCGTCATAGTCAACATGCTTAGTGAATGACGTCTCTAGCTCCATCGTGAATATGTAATTGTCCGTCAAGTGTACGAATATTATGTTTTGACCAGGGTTGGAAATAATCAAGATTTTTTCGATTTAATCAGATTTTTTCGATTTTTATGATTTTTATGATTTTTTTTACTTATATAACAAAATCATTGATTCTTTGCATGTACCCATGCTCTGAACTCAATAGAATCGAATCTCTAGGAACTATAAACAATGTTGACCTTATTTATACTATTATTCTATTAAAATGTATTATGACAATAAACATCGGAGAATGTGTTCTTGTTGTTCGTAAGACATTTTTGAATTTGTTATCACATTTTGAAATAACTGCTGTTCGACTGGGCGGGTCATGACCAAACATCAAATAAGCACGCCTACACTACCGGCTACACTTGATAGGATACATTTTAACCATCTTAATATTTTGTGGATACAATTTTCCAGGCTGTATAACTCTGGACATGGTATAAAATATCTTGAAAACAATTTAACTGAATGTAGTCAGCAATTACTGTCAGTCAAATTAGTTTAAAAATAGTAAGCTGGTCTAGAGTTATTACTGTCTATTGAAAGTATTGTCTAGGGCTGGCAGCAGACAAAGGCAGGGCAGTTAAAAATAATGTCAAATATTACCGATCTGTGCTGTTTACGTATCAAATAACAACTAAAGAAAGTGTTCACTAACTGTAGTACTATACTGATAGAAATAAAGCTCTTACATTAGCATAATGTTGTATATCCATGGCTATTAACTATCGGAAACAATAGCTACAATAACCTTTAACATACAAACAAAATCTTTGTAAATTGTATAATTCAAATGAGTGGAGTTGAGGAAGAAAAAAATCGAAAAAATAAATAAATAAATAAAAAAGTTGATCTTTTCAGCTTGATTTAATCGTTGATTTAATCATGATTTAATCGATTTGATTAAATCAAAACAACCCTGCTTTTAACTTTTAAAGACGGGTAAAATGTTAGTCCCCGTGTGCGGATCTCACATGATCCGCCCCGATACGCTGGGTGATGGACAGGACACAGTTCTTCATCTAACTCTACAAGTGACTGGGTGCGGTCTTAGAACCCACCACGCCCTCACGGAAAGATCGCTATAGTTGGATAGCTGTCTCTTTGTCCCCACCATAAACTTATGTGTGCTTTTCAATGCTTATGTGCTGTTATATGTGGTCATGATGCGGTGGTGACAGGATCTTCATATGATTCTGGAGCTTCCACCACGTGACATATTCGCACGCTGTTTAACTGAGGGGAATGCTCCATAAGGGTGACCATACGGTCACTGGGCATGCTTGCCGACCAGGCATATATGTTAACGATAGTTAGAATACACAGCCATTTGCGGCTTAACGTTGATCTTGACCCAACAACTAAATGGTAGGACAGGATCTAGAAGAAGGACCGCATACATAAAGCAGCAACTACTAATTCAGTATCTTTGAACTTACATAAGGTGACTGTGTTGAATTCTGCCGAAATCATTCACCTCATCTTCATGTAACACAGCGTGCACCAGAATAACTTATACTTTCACTAGGTTGACTCTTTTGCATAGCATAGTTTGAACAGGAGGGTGGCCCGCATTGTAGGCATTTTCCAGTGACAGAGGCCCACGCGAGGCACTTTCCTCTCACAACAAATACTGTTTCTGGTAGGGGTTAATTTAGTTTATGTTAAACTTACTAAGTAGCCGCGTTAGGACCCTCCTTTGCCGGGATGCCTCTAGGATTATGATAAGTGAGATACCTCTGGCGAGGACCATGATAACGATTCAGCAACTTGACCCTATGTACTTGACTTCTCTCTTGTAGCAACAAACGCGTACCATTGTGTGTCTGTTACCCTGTAACTAATAATGCATTTGATTATGTCTAGGGTCTAAATGGAGCAAATGGACCGTCACACCGGTGACACAAACAACCGGGATGAGACCATGAGGTTTAACTTCGCATGTCCCCACTGGAAAGTGAACGTTCCATCGGCTCTCGAAGTCGGTCTTTGTACAATCCAGAGATGCGCAACACCAGCTCCGTAACCCCGAGATATGCAGCTATCCAGGAGCCTCGCCGCAACATACTGTGTGTGTGTGTACTTGCGGTGCCACAGAGCGAGAGCATCTGGCGGACAAGCACGCACCACCGGAGGCTACACTAGCAATGGATGTGTATCATGTCTCTGCACTCTTTTCTGCAAGAATGATGTCCACATCACGCATCCAGACACCCTCAGCTGGACGTTATTCAAGCAACAATTGAAAGGTGTGGAATTGCTACCACCAACACGTGGAGCTTGTAGGCAACACATCAGAAGAGTTCACTTCCATGCTGATGTTTGGGAGTGCCAGACAGTATTCTGCATCATGCCATAGTCTCTCAACCTCATCTGGATAAAAGAGGACAACTATCTTATACCAATAATTTTAGAGGTTGCACCAGCCCCATCTGCAGTGGTTGACTCAGTGATGTGCAAGTATGGTGCCAGTAAACCAAATTCAATGAATACGTGTTCATCAGCAAATTGTGGCCATTTTGAAATTCAAGATTGCTGACAAAACCGTAACAGTCCAGAATTGTTTTTGTATTTAATATAACGGCCATTACAGCATCTAATAAGAGATTATTTCTGTAATTGGGTTTATATAGGGCTTAGAAAGGAAAGTGCAGTATACCTTAGGTTCAGAATGGTGGCCATTCTGAAACCCAAGATGGCTGAGTAAACTGTATCATTCCAGAATTGTGTTTAATTGATTCAGTGTTGTAACAATAACACGTGTTAATCCAGAGGGCAGTATTATATTTGGAATCGTGTTTATATAGACCTTAGAATGGAAGGTATAGCCTAAAGTAGGTTCAAAATGTCGACCGTTTGGAAACTCAAGATAGCGACTTTTATGGTGACAGAAACAAAATCGCAAAACGTATTTTTACATTTCTCTATGTTAGATGAATGTTATCGGAAAACTTATGATCATGTCGATAGTCACTTACAGGACTGGCGGTATGATCAGCGAACGAAAAGAAGATCAGAAAACTTCTGACAATGTACCCGAAAATGCATATGAATTACACAACCTGACAAACTAATCTGACGTCATAATAAATAATGTGACATGTTGGCTGGCGTCATAATCATAATGACGTAGTATAATTCCGTCATTAAGTTTGAATAGTCCGTCAAGTGGACGATTCTATTATGAACAAAGGATGCATTTTCTGCTGTTGCTTGTTGGCATTTCTATTGTTCTACGAGAGTGAAATCATCTTACGGTTGAACGGAAACACGATTAATCCTTCAGCATTGTATAGGCTATGTTGTTCCAGACTACTGATGTCACGGTCTTTGTTAGATGATGTTTACGCAGTTCGCCCATGGAATAGTTCTCCAGAAATAGAGCGATCCATTTCTAGCTATGCCCCGCCAATTGTCAGCTAAGATCCGTCCACTTTTTAATGCATGTTGGAATCGATTTAAATACTTTGAATCCTAAATTCCCAGAATACCAATTTTAAGGCAACTATACGGTTAAGCTCTTGAATATTTTCAAACTAATTTTACTGGGGTATGCTGCTGCCCATGGCAGCAAAAACTCCCAGAAAAAGTATTTAACTGAATGGTTATTAAACTGCAAATTCATCAACGACATACAATAAGTTCACCTGACGGACTTTTCGAGTTTCGTGATAGAGTTATAATACGGCATGGTGATTGTAACGGCAGCGTACATGTTACGTAATGGATTATGACGTAAAGTATTTGAGTGACAGGTCAGATCCATCTATAGCATCAGCAGTCTAGAATGGCATACATTGCCTGCAGATCGATCGTGCTTCGGTTCGAACATGAGATGATTTCATCGGCTAAGGACTATATATAGCAATGTTAACAGACAATAACAGAAATCGGCAACAGGCCGGTACCCTATGAACGTTGATGAGAGCTGGTGGTCAGAGAATTACATGTCTCCGCCATGTACTAACTTATAATCGATATATCACCAAATGTGTTTGAATCATTCCAGTGAACCACTCAGTTATATTCAACATTGGTTCAGAAACATGTGCGAAGGCATACACTGTTCCCATTCGATCATTAACATTCAGCGTATGCTGCTATTGCTCGCCCAAATGATTAACCTGTGCAAATCAAGCATACAGACATGGCACTGTCACACATACAAAACATAAGAACTGAATTTTGTATTGTTGCAAGACTGTTTGCTAAATAAACACTGATATACACTGAGCACAGTTTCGTTCGAAAGAGATTGCCATTCGTGAACCTTTTGCAGCTACTGGTGAAAGGTCAGATCTTTCATCAATGTGATCTTCTCCCCATAATGGATGTTTATCTATGCCCCGCCCATCTTTAGCCAAGCTCCAGCCACACTTCACCCGTATTAGGATCGATCGATCCCTGAACTCCCTGACTATCAATTTCCAGAAAACTATATAGGTAAGCTGTTGAATATTTTGAAACTAATTTGATTGGTACTACTGCTGCCTATGGCAGCAACAACGCTCGGTCAAATTAATTTCAAAATATTTAACAATAGGAAGCCTATGCTATATTAAATAGAAAAGATATACAATTCGTACAACAACGCATAGTCCGTCATCAATTACGCGTTCACAACGAACTTAGCTACGCCATTCATAAACGAATATATTAATCCTACACGGCACGTAGTTGATTATGACGTCATATGATTGCGGGCGAATTTGGATCCCTCCATTGTCATGGCCGTGACTATGAAGTCCATATCATCTGAATAGTTCATTATTTATAGTGAGAGAGAGAGAGAGAGAGAGAGCGAGAGAGAGAGAGAGCGAGAGAGAGAGAGAAGGGAGAGGGAGATGGAGAAGGGAGAGGGAGAAAGGGGAGGGAGGAGGAGAGGGGAGGGGGAGGAAGATGGAGAAGGGGAGAGAGAGAGAGAGAGAGACAAAGTGAGAGAGAGAGAGGGGGGAGAGGGAGATGGCGAAGAGAGAGTGAGAGAGAGCGGGGGGTGGGGGCAGGTGAGGGACAGAGGGGGGGGGAGAGACTGGGGGGAGACTGTTTAGACAAGTCTCACCTCGCCCCATGACATCCAGGAACACAATCTAATGTGTTTGCGCGTACGTCCATGTTTCCGTCCCATCCACCCCACCGCCACCCATCCCATCCCTACCCCATAAGCCCGCGTGCTTGTATGTCTATAAATGGCATCGCGCGGGGGAAGAAAAGGTGTCAAAAAACTCCATGATAACGGCTAATGACCACATGGAGATTGGAAATTGAACCTCACCAAGATGTCAGGACCTGTCTCGTATTTTGACGTCTTCGCCAGGTGCCATTTGAACGATCGGTTTCTGTCTTTGTCGCAGTCGCAAAAAACCACCAGTTATCTCGAAATGTGGGAATGTAAGTACTAAACAAACATAATAAAAACAAGCTTACAATTTGGAAGGTAGTTTGTTAATATAAGAAAATACAACATTTGATTTATCTGCTACATGTTTATTTCACACCAATATAATATTCATGTGTGATGCGTGATCTTTTGGCCATGTGGTAATTTGCGAGTCATGATGATCAAAACAGCATTTTCGCGCAAATATAATTAATAACGCCATGCTATTGGCGGAACTATCGCCTTGCTAATGCGTGTTACGGGGCTGTTAACGCGCGTTATCAGAAGGATATACACTACATCGGAAACATTTGCTCTTTGACACTGTAGCTATAAGCACAACGAATCATTCTTGCATTACGTTCAATACTATCTTCCAGAGCCGAATTTAGGTGCCTGCATAAAAAATATGTTCTGTTGGCGCGTACAAGAACTGACTTCGTCATTGCACTCTGAGTTCTGACATTATTTCGTGTTTTACACTACGGTATGTCACAACAACAACAACAACAACAACAACAACAACAACAACAGCAGCAGCAGCAGCAGCAGCAGCAAAAACAACAATAGCAACAACAACACTAGCAACAGCAACAATACGACCACCACACCAGCACCACAACCACACCACACCAGCACCACAACCACAACCACGACCACAACCACCACCACCACCACCACCACCAACAACAACAACAACAACAACAACAACAGAATAAGAGACAGCATTATCAGAATATCATATATGGTCTGAGGGTGTAGTTCCTACTGGAGAGATACTATCTGTCCCTCAAGTGTCTGATGTATGGTACTAGTACGGGAAAAATGAATAATCGGAAGGAAATCGAAGATTTGATATAAACTGTATAGATTACTACATAATCTTTTCTCAAATAACCCAGATCAATGAACATGGATTCTGCATATTAAAACGTGTTAGATAATACCGGCCTGCCGATTTTCTGGATGCATCAAGACGCATGCCACACAGACTGGCTAAAATCAATTTTAAATCAACAACTCTCTGATCAGTACAGGTAAGAGTGTCGCGGGGAAATTTTCAATAGTAGATTATGCACCACATATAGGATTTTCAAAGATTTAAAACTCGAAAAATATCTAATCTCTCTCCCAGAAAAAACTATCAAAAAACTGTAAATTTCGAACTAGCAACCACCGATAACCGATAGAAGGGAGGTAGTGTACCCAGACATGCACGTGTATGTAATTTATGCGACCTAAACGCAATGGGCGACAAATGCCACTATACATATGAATGTTCTGAGATAAATACAGAGAGAAGAATGTATCCTCCTAAATATTACACAGTTCCGCCAAATACACTTAAAATGTATCAACTTTTCAATACACAAACTGCAAAACAATAATAGGTCTCGGTACGTTCACTGACATTATGAATACATTTTAAAACCACCATCATCATCATCATCATATTCAAGCTCATCACACATCATCATCATCATCATCAACATCATCATCCATCATCATCATCATCATCATGTTCAAGCTCATCACACATTATCATCATCATCATCATCATCATCATCATCATCATCATTATCATATTCAAGCTCATCACATATCATCATCATCATCATCATCATCATCGTGATCATCATCACCATCGATCATCAGCATCATCATCAGCATCATCATCGTCATCAGCATCATCATCATCAGCATCGTCATCATCATCATCATCATCAATCATCATCATCATCATCATCATCATCGTCATCATCATCGTCATCATCATCACCATCCATCATCGTCATCATCATCATCATCACCG
>CM067365.1:58494801-58544801 GCA_034401795.1 Chaetoderma sp. LZ-2023a
AAGCATTCACCATTACAGGTCCAAGATTTTGGGTGAAAGTATTCTTTTTAATGCCAAAACTCACGATATTTGTCAATGTGCTCGTGAAAGCATTTGATAAAGAACCGCATCAGATATTTTAATGAAACTTGGTATATGCCTCACTTATGATACACAGAAGTGCCGAATACATCTATATAGGAATAAGATGTGGGATGAAAAAACGTGTTTTAATGCAAATACGCTGTAGCTCGCGGGGTATCGTCGGGCCGTTGCAGTGTCTGGTGTCGGCTCGCCGCGTTGCATGTACACGGCGAGTGATGACGCTGGCTAGGTCCCGGTCTCGGGGTTATGGATCCCGTGCGACACTACCCTACGGGTAACAAAGACCGGCTCCTAAGGCCGGTGGAACTCAATCGTTCCGGTGGGGCCGCGCGACAATCGTGGTAGAGATTGAACACAACAGTATCAGCCCATGAGTTGGTGTCACCGGTATGCCTGTCCATAGCAGTTTCCTGATCTATGGACTTACAATAGTTAATTGGTGACCTAACTAAAATAAGTCTATACAATTAATTTACCTAAACTTACCCTCAAGTTTGCTAGATTAAAATGAGCATACGAAAATACAAGACATAGAGACAGCGTGCTGAACTTTTAAACGCCTGGCTTCTGAAGTACCACACAGACTCGTAGGTCCGCAGAGGTATCCCCGTAAAGGAGACTCCCGCAAACGAGATCACTAATTAACTTAATATAAGTTATTATACCTCTAAGCTGAAAGGAAAGAAAATTATCTTTTATAGTGGCGAAAAGCTATGTGCATCGTGCGGGCATTACTTCTGATGCTCTTTTTGTGTGAGAAGTAGTAGCCTCGCGCGGGCCGTCATCACTGAATCCTTGCGAGAGGCAAGTGCCTCACGCGGTCCTCCATCACAGGAAAATGCTGCCATCGCTTAAAGCGGCAGAAGAGTATTGGCCAAAAAGAGCCTAATCCAATATTCAACCAAAATGTTATAAAGAAAAGACCATACCTAGTGAAAGTATGACTATAATGTTGCGTGCTGTTTAACGTGAAGACGGGACGAGCGATTCCCGAGGGATTCCCACGTCGCCATCTTATGTATTTTAAACATACTGAATTAGTAGGTGCCGCTTCGGTCTTCTTCTATGCCTAACCTAACATTTAGATTTTAGAGACAAGAACGATTGTAGGCCGCAAATGGTGGGCGCCCTACCTAGCTTTTAGATATGGCTGTCATTAAGAGCGGATGTTCTAAGGCATCAAAACTCGAGACAGCATGCATACATGTTATTTCGCAAGACCTCCGACCTTGGTGAGAATCCGGAGATATTGCTCCATAACCACATAAAACGTCACAGGACAATGGTTACTTTTCACAAAAGCAAGTCTAGGCAACTGATCTATTAGGCTAGCGGATTTGTTCAAACCTCGGGAAAAGCCCAATGTTATTGAATCCTTCGAATTTTTGTTCGCATATGACCATAGTATTACAGACAAAAAGTCGCAGCTGATAACCTTTGGGGAAAATCTTGTATGCCAAATTGAAATTTTTCCCAAAGTTTTGCCATTTCACATATTGTAATCACACACTAGACGAAACCAAATTAAGATTTCTCAGGATATTTTATGGCTACATTGCTGGAATTTGCTTTGGATGTTGGAAATAAAATATTATAACCGACTTTCAACTAATTAGTCGACATAGCAAAATCCAATATGGCTGCTGTCACGTTGAGTAAATCAGCATTCCCCATAATACAAGACATGCTCCAGGCAATTTAATAAATGAACCCAAATGAATATAACATACTAAACTAAAATGTATATCTCGTACCAACCATTAAAGAGCTGTCTATTATCTCTATGCTTTAATTTGTAATTAATTCTTCAACATCGTCATCTTCAGCTTCACAGCTGTCAATGTGTGACCTGTTGTAACAGGTCTCGCCATGACAACCTCCACATGCTGCGACGCATTTTAACCCAGAGGTGTGGTCCGAGCATTGATTTAGTGCACGTTGCTTTTTAATACTGACTTAACATTTGCAACGAATGAATTTTAAGACACTTTATGGTGCAGCACCTAAATCAGTCATCACCGGTCGCATACCATCTATCTCCAGCTTCCAGCCCCACTTACAAGGAGTGAGACAGTTGTTTTTTAGTTCAGCCCATTGCTTCATTTGCATGTGGACTCGAAGGCTGTGATAATACGCTGCTCTTTCAGTTGGAGGTAATCTGTCAGGCTCAATTGTATTACAGCGTGCAACCATTGCTTGGTACTGTGTATGTCTTAAGGCGGTTAGTGTGTCAAGGTTTTTTACCACCGTAAAGTCTGCAGAAGATAGATACGCCTACAGCACCAACATCATCACTGGTTGTCTCGTCAATCAGTGCACGGGATAGATGCTGCAACCTATTACATTTAACTAATGTCTTCATTAGATGCGTTTTTGCTTGTCGAAATGTAGATGAAGTCGTATCACAACCACTCCACGCGTGTATAAACAGGATATTATTAAGTAAAACCGGATCCATTACTTGGTGTGTTTCTCGAATGCTGTACAATTCAACACTTTTATTAGACGCACTAACCTTTTTCTCTTTCATCAAGAATAGGTCAGCCATTTGTGTTTCCCAGTGATGAATCAACATAATGGAGATATCCGTATCTTCAGCAACAAGGATTACTGGCTGGCCATTCTGCGAAAGGTTTAAAGCAGTTGATACAATCAAAGTGTCTGCATCGCCATCACTCCACTTAATTATGTGTCCTTTAGATTGTAGCAGGCAAGCAAGGAGTGCTAATAACTGTGTCTTATTTCTCACGTTTGAGAGAAATGCCTGCTGATTCGTGTGACATTTGGAGTTTTCATTGAGAGTGATATCGGCAGATCGTGTTCCAGACCTCCTCAAATGCTCGTGATCCTTGGTAGATGGCCCTTCGTACCCATCAAAACAACACAACACATCCCACACTTATTTCTAAGATATGTTTCATACTGTTCTACCACTTCTCGATATGTGGCATTCTTTTGCCATCTAATACGATGCAGGAGCCATCCGCCATCTATAATTGGCATACTGTCTTTGGTAATAGCATTAGCTTGGTTACTTAGGTTGGTAAGAGCTTTTTTAATCTCTCTAGCTAAGTCTTCCTTATCTGGTTTTCGCATGAAATAGTCTTTGAAGAGTGAAGTAGGTACCGCTGACAGCTCATACTTGAAGTAAGATTTAAGGTCCTCAGACTTCCGGTTAGCTAATGCCGTACAACGCATGAATAAAACACTGGGCTCAATTTGAATTGAGCTCTTACCCACTTTGATAACTGGCAGAAGATATTCCTATGTCCGAACTTGCTCCGATCTACACCAGCAAGTGGTTGTTGAATCTCCCTACCAATTTGTTCAGCTTGGTCACAGGTGATTCCATCCTCATCGGTTGCTGTTAGTCCAGTTGCCAGTGATCTTAATGCAGAAACGTCATCATTGAAAGGGTTGTGCTGTTCAAACCAGTCCAGTATTTTCTCCATGTCTGTCGAATCTCGCCTGCATCTAGATTTTCCTAGTTCTGCGTGCTGTTCACTTGTAGCATGGTGGCAGTTTGTTAGACTTGTCATCGCATCATGAATAGCTGCACAATGATGCATGCTATAGACCCATTGGTGTCTAACACTATCTGTTATGCCACGACCATGTGTCAAACCTCCTCGAGCTTTCATGGATCGCATTAGAATTTGCTCTATGCATAGATCAGTCCACAAACCAGCCCAGTATTTTTCACTTCGGCGCACTACATGGTAGCCTTCCGAAAATTTCTGGTACAACCACGGATGTTGATTTGGAAGGTCCCTCATTATTTGGAGGTACAGTCTAGCACTTTTGGCATAATTAATATGACCAGATGCAGCGAAAAGAGTCAGCAGCTTTCCAACAGCTGTGAGATGACCTTCCCAATCGCACACTCTCTCACACTGCATAAAGGTCTTGACAGTGTTAATATAATACAGATACAAAATCCAATACTTGGCAGTGCGTGACTCATTTTCCATGTTTTCTTTGTGCTTAGCAATACATTGATCTAAACCTGACAGTTCTTCAGAATCAAGAATATCATTGAGTGGTACACCACCATCTTCGGTAACTTGATCAAACAATTCTTTTAGTTTGCTTACTTGATCCATGGTTAATCTATGAGAGTGTCCCTTTTCCGCATCTCTCCTCCTCCGCTTCGGTGTTGTAGGCGTGTTCCTATGGCAGAGGCCCGAGCGAGGCACTTTCCTATCGCAGCCAAAACGCTTGGCCGGCCTGAGATTAATTTAGTTTATATTGAACATGCTAAAGTAGTCGCGCTAGAACCCTCCTTTGCATGGATACCTCACATATTATATCGATCAGAGATCGGTGCGGTACCTCTGGCGAGGATCTAAATAAACAAACACCATACGATCTTGCATACTTTAAACCCCCACTAGTAGCAAACAAGTATCATTGGTAGCACCAATACTTTTATTTTCTATGTCTCAATTCTAAATGTACATAATAGACCGCCATACCGTTTTAACTTCCGCGACAATGGTCGCATGGTCCCATTGGAACGTGAACGTTCCACTGACTCTCGAAGTCGGTCTTTGTCCAATCCAGAGAGACGCGAATTCCAGTCCGCATCCCCGAGACCAGCTAACCAGCGTCCTCGGTCCGACGCACCATGTACCCGCGGTGCCGAGGAACAGGATGAATATACGGATCAGCGTGTACACACGCACGCACGCACGCACGCACGCACGCACGCACGCACGCACGCACGCACGCACGCACGCACGCACGCACGCACGCACGCACGCGCACACACGGATACTACAATAGGCTATTATTTTCTGGAAGTTTTCAAGTTATTTGATGACAAAATAATTTTTCTGCAAATTGTAATACCAGAATTTTCTATAGAAACATATGTATGTCTTCAGCACTCTAGTGAAAACGGGCAGGAGGGTGTAATTTATATTTGAAATTTATATAACTATTGGATGGTAGTTTAAAAGAATGGCAGTTTGTATGTATGCTCAAGGGTGGGCCTTTGTTTGGACTACAGTCTTCACCTCTCCAATTGGTCTCAATGCACTATTGCGCTGTGTCATTGTTAACGGTTTTTAAATTAACTTATTTTTCTATAATGGCTCATCCGATGTCAATGAAACTGTACATACGTGCTCAATGCAGTACAGGGAAGCCATCAGCATGACAAGCGATTTCATTTTAGTAAATATTTTTATGGTTTTTGACTTACATTTTTTTCTGTATTTGTACTCTTGGTTAAAGTATTTAAATAAACTTATTTTTCAACAATGGCTCATCCAACTTTAATGAAACTTTACAGAAGTGTTCTATGCTATACGGGGATGCAAGCTGGATTCTCGGGGATTTTTATTACATTTTTCGCGGTTTTAGACTTAGAACTTCTCCATGTTTTTTTGGTTATCTTTTTTTACCATTCTTTTCAACAATGGCTCACCGGACATCAACGAAGTTTTACATCAGTGTTATATATTATGCATGGGTAATTTGATTCTGGGCTATCTTCCCTTCTTTTCAGCGTTTTAGACTTAGAATATATTTGATGTTCTTTAGGTTAACGTTTTTATTGGACATATTGCACAAAAATGGACCATCTCATGTCAATGGCACTGTAGAAATGTTCTATGGCATGCAGGGATGCAAACAGCATTTTCACTAGTTTGATTTTGTGGCATATTGCCTACCTTTTTCAAGGTTTTGGACTTAGAATATGTGTATGTCTTTTTTGCTTAGTCTTTTTTAATTGGACAGTGGTCTATCGGATCTCAATGATACTACAGAAACACACTATAACATGGAGGTGTGAAATCTGCATCATCACGAGTTTGAAGTTTGGGAAATTTTACTATTTTCTTTATGGTTTTGGACTTGAATATTTTTCTTGTTTTGGGGTTAAGTTTATTAATTTGCCTTCGTATTCAACTTCAACGAGGGTTCATTGGAGTTCAATGAAACTTTACAGACACGTCCTACGCCCTGCAGGATACAATCCTCTTCACCACTAATTAGAGTCTTGGAAACATTAAATATTTTCCACGGTTTTTGGAATTAGACGATGACATTTACAGGCGAGACATTGCTCACTTTAGCGTTCATGTTTATTTATATTTTGTAAAATCATTCTGTAATTGGCACTTGAGAGATGACAACGTACCCTCAGTATAATTATCATAATAAATGTTAGCTTCATGTTGAATGCACCTGAAAACAAAACAAAGCCTGCTGTTAAGGCCGATCTGTAAAAGAAAAATGAACCATTTTATTGGTTATTGGTTCATTTTGCTTTTTAGTTTCTTTCTGAAACGAACATTTTCATAAATTGGCTGCCAATGGGGCTAGAGGATGAGACAACAAACATGTTTTTTTAATAGAGAAATATGTATTGTCTTGATATGTTATTGGCAAAAGCCCAGCATTCTGAGGGGCAGCACACGGCATTTTGGGAACATCACGGGAAATAGTTACACAAACAGAAACATTTTAGAAGAGAGTTTCAAATTATTGAGCCATGCCCAATTTTGGATTGATTTATTACGATTCTTCAATGGTATTAACCAACTTATCGACCACCATTTTGAGGGGCAAGCGGATTCCCACGTTTAAGGGAAATAACAAAAATATTTATTTTCATGTGAACCCCAAAATGGACTCTAAGTTAATAAACAACAGTCCAGAAAATTGCTAACACCTATATGGCGACCTCTATGTCATTTTAAAAAGGACCAGATTTTTAAGGGACCCTACCTGTATATGGCTATTCATAATATTGCTGGTCAACGTGACCAGGTGAGATTGACCAAGTGAACACTGCGATTTGTGTATACATTAATTAGCCAATTCACATTTCCAGAGTAGCCATCCATCGTCAGACCTTGTATGACGTCATAATCAGCTCAGCGCGTGTATGATGACGTCATAATCATTACGCCACAAATGGTTCCATATAGACCATCACCAAATCTCAAATAGTCCAACACGTTGTATGAATTGTGTGTCTTTGTAATTCTTTGCTATTTAATAAACATGCCGTTGAATATTTTGAAACTAATTTGACTGGGCGCTGTTGCTTCCTAAGTCAGCAACAGCACCCAGTCAAATTAGTTTCAAAATATTCAACCTGTGTAGTTTTTGGAAATTGATAGTCAGGGTGTTCAGAGATCAATCGATCCCAACACAAGCTAGGTGTAGGTGGAGCTTAGCTAGAGATGGGCGGGGCATAGCTAAAACCGGAAAGGTCCATTGTTTGAGGGTTTTAACACTCTCTTGTGACAATCGCAACTCGGGGCAGTCAAAATGCTATGCATATCAATTAACCTTTAATAGTCAAGGTTTTTCAAGAGAATTATAATTTTTGAAGGACAAGAGAAGACTGTTTTGTAAATTTACCATTGAAATTTACGAAAATAGCTTTCGTTCGTCCTGCAATTACTCAAATCCACCGTAAGTTCTATTTTTCGCGGCTTAACCATCAAAATAGTATTGGTAAAGATATTTAAGACTGAACAACCATTATCCATTTGCAGTCCAAGAGAAGAGTATTTTTGAAAATTTAGCACTGAATTGACTGGCTCTCTTACAGAGCTAGTCATTTCAGTGGTACACTTTCAAAAACGCTCTCCTCTTCGACTGCAAATGGACATTTCTCAAGACGACTGCAGAAGTCGTTGTGGCTAATTTGACCATTAAAGAGCGGTGCTGACAAAAGAGGAGTTAAAGGGATGCTAATTAATCTCATCCCAAATGTTGTACTGCACGTATAGATTATGGTTTATAGATTCCTTATCATGCATTTCCTGTCACATTTTCTTATTTGTATCACAATTATCTGCTTTGTAATATCGAGTAAATGGTGAACAGTGATTGCCGCCATTTTGTCTCCTCAAGCGATATTGTATGATGGTATGTAAGGTCCAATGCATTACATCCTTTATTATGTAATACTCATCTTTATAAACATTTTGGAACGAATTTGACTGGGAATTCTTGCAGCAACAACCTCCAGGCAAATTAGTTTCAAAATAATCAACAGCTTGTATGGTTTCTTTGACACAACATTGTCAAACTATAGATGCCACCTCTATGACAGAGCGTATATAGTTTTTGAATATTTTGGAACTAATTTGACTGGCAGTTGTTGCTACCTAAGGCAGCAACAACTTCCAGTCAAATTAGTTTCAGAATAATCAACAGCTTACGTATATGGTTTCTTTGACACTGAGCATTTATACCGAGGCTGACGCACTGGGTTGTTTTCTAATTGGTTGAAAGGTAAATCATGACAATGTACCAACATTTAGCTACTAAATCCTGAATATCTTTCTTTAGCGTCATGATGAAAAGCTTAAGATTACCTGCATAGTTTATGAGTGGCATATTAGATCACCGGAATAGCTATCAACAGATGAGGTAAGTTATCCTTTAAATTACGTACTATTTCAACACACACAATTCATATGAAGAGGTAAATGGAAAAATCCCCAACAAATCAGAAGTTTTTCTGATAATATTTCTCCGAAAATCTAACTTCATTAGTTCTAAATGTGGGACACTGTCAGCTGTCAACTCAAGGACAGCTAAGTTGAACAGTGTGTGGGGTCTGTCGATTGTAAAAGTGTTATTATATTTCAATATCTTCTTGTGTGCGTCTCGGCTCTATGTATACCGTGTATGCTTGTGGAACGCTAGACAATCTTCACGGCTGGACACACACCCTGCATGTAGGTTGTCATCTTATCGATATCGAAGGGTCTTTGGAGATATGTTTAATGGCTGCTGAACTGTAGTCAACCTTGTAACATACCTGTCTTTCACCACACTTGCTGCCTAATGATTGAAATCTAATAAGTCCTGCATAATCACTGGCATACGACACTGACACAGGGACACCAGTCCTGTGATCAACTCCATAGCGTAAGTTCTGAGTACCTAGCATATTACACCTAGTCATTCATCTTTGAACAATCTCGGGCCGTTGTCTGTAATCTCCGGTGGTTGGCTGATTACTTACCCAGAGATGGGCCAGCTGCTGACCGTCTGCTATAAAGGAGGTTGTTATGAACGATATCCAAGTGTGAATGACAAGATACTTCATGCACGCAGATACAACGCAGTTAGAAAATACTATCAGAATCGTGAAGCCCAGGCGAATGGCCCACCGCCGATTGGATGCAACTCTGTAAATCGCGCACATGCCAGATTTCGGATGGCATCAGAAAGTGTCCTTGATACTGTCCTTGTGAAGAAGGAATGCCGATGAAAAACTAAATGTTTATTGTACTGAAATCTAACATTTACTAGAAAGGAGGGTTGGGGAATCCGATCTGTCACTCAAGTATCTGACGTGATAATAAATTAGGCATACTCGTTAACGTCACTAGTTAGCTGACGTCACATCGTAATGGTGCATTCAGCTCTGC
Organism: Chaetoderma sp. LZ-2023a; assembly: GCA_034401795.1. Taxonomy (NCBI): domain Eukaryota; kingdom Metazoa; phylum Mollusca; class Caudofoveata; order Chaetodermatida; family Chaetodermatidae; genus Chaetoderma; species Chaetoderma sp. LZ-2023a. Next base: position 58,504,296 of record CM067365.1, read on the forward strand.
CATGAAGATGGAAAACTCCCCAAAGTCTCCGAATTGTATGTCTTTTTCCCTAATTTCCGGCCACGTTCATTAACTCTATCATACTCCCAGTAAATGGCCATAAGCATCTTTTAATTTCAGCAACAAGGATAACTGGCTTAATCAGGTAGAATATTTAATAATAAATGCCCAACACAAACTCGCTACTCATAGGCCTAAAATATACTCTTGACAGGAAATGCTTTGAAAATATGTATAAACGTTTTTTTCAGACCATCGCTGGAATATGCCAATATTGTGTGCGACAACATATCCAATATATTGTTATTAAATTAGATAAAACGTCCAAAAATATGCGCTTAGGGAAATAGTCACTAACCCATAGCGCCTACGCTGAAGACGTGTATGGATTCCCGTCTTTGAAGAAATTAGCAATTGTACACGCTAAAATGAGGATCGGAGCAGGAGGGGCCCTTGCGCCATTGATGCAATGGCGCACTGGACAGTCCTGCTCTGAAGCTTGGTGGCAATGTCAGTATTACAACAAAATGTATACATGTGTTGATGTGCCCAGGTTTTTCACGCTACTGAAAGAGGTACTTGACTGACAAAATACTGTTTTCCGTCACATTCACGCTGGGCTGGATTGAGAATATGAAGCAGAATATATTGGGGATACAATTCGAGTAATTCTCGATTAGAACATTAGAAAACAAACTAATTGCACGGAGAATCGTATTGATACAAACTCGAGCAATAATGGAAATCACCTTCATCCAAAACGAATGCTCGATGAAGCCACGTGGTCTAACGTAGTAGGTGGTTTACGGAAAGGAGTAAAGCATACCCCTTTGCTTCTTGGCGATGGACTTTTATCTCGAAGTGACTGAATCAGAGATTAAAGGTGCGCTGCTCTTTCAAAGCTCTAGTCAGAGTGAATGTGACTCCATACGTCAACCTTTCTCACGTGAGCTGTTAAATAGAGTGATTGCGATCAACAGAGTAGAACACAAAGAAGGAGGAGAAGAAGAAGAAGAAGAAGACTTTTCAAGTTACTTTATTACGATTCACGTGCCATTAAAACATATCACAAATTCATATATCACAGTCAATCAATATAATAGTAGGTCAATAATAAAATATAATAAGCTGATTGATATCACATACAAAATTAAAAATATGATTCAAAATACGGTGTTTCATGTAAGAGGCATTAATAACAGCTATATTCCATACAAAATAAGCGCGTATGTTTTCAACATGGCAAATAAACTTGTTGACAGCCCAAAAGTTTCTAAAAATTTCCAAAGAATCTATGTTCAAATGATATTGAAACTCAATATGTATACGTGATCGTAATCTAGATATGCATTCACGAAGCGGGTCTGTCTGATGAATTTCATCTAAGAGGCGTTGCCTGGTTACATATGTTGCCATTTTAGCATTCGCTATAATCCAATTGCTGAGACGATGACGTATTTTACGCTCGCATTTAGCAGAGCAATCCGGACAAGGCACACCTTTTATATAGTCATTCATTGTAAAGGTTTCGCTCTCCTGCAATTGCAAAACCGTTCTTCTAACAGCTAAACGCAAAGGTTGAAGGCGTGGACAAGCTAGAAACATATGAGTTATATCTTCCCGCTCACCACAATAAGGGCATTTATCATCAGGCCGGTAACCAGCACGATAAAGAAATACTCCTATGTTTAACGCAGTATGCATAACTTTCCAGGACAAATCACCTTCATAACTCGTACATGGATATTCATAAAAACAGGAACAATTTTCTAGCGACGTAATAGCTAAAGATAACACATCTGCCCATATACTATTATTAGTGTTATGTAAGCTATTCGAATAACAATGCAGCAATGAGAGTTTATACATGTCTTTCTTACAAATAGTGGGAAGAGACACACAATATTCGAATGCATCGCTCATACAGGAAAGTTCGAATTGGTATACAGACCTAGGAATGTCATCAGGACGTTTTAATAAGTCATTCCATTCTGACGGAAAACTATTCAATAATTCGTTAAGATTATTTTGGAGAATTCTTTAAGACAGATTGCAAATTTTCTGACACAGCTCATCAATTGAAAGCATGTGATCGTTAACGACAATATCGCCAACAGTAGTGACATTAGCATGTATAAAATCATGCAGTAAGTAGGAAAGCCCTGTTACAGAATTTCTTATCAGTGGATTGAGGAAAAGTGACTCGTTTAGACCATCAGCTTTACACACAGGTTGTGATGTTCTCAACACGTTGAGTGTAAACCAAGCGTTTAGCAAACTTGTATAGAACAATGGAATATCGTGAATATTATTGATATCTAAGTATGTATAAAATAACTGATGATCATAATTTAAACTAAAAACATGTTTTAAAAAGTAACTAGAACACTTGAAACAAGAATGGCACGAATAAATATTTTAAAATGATTGTACATAATCAATACGAAATGCACGTAACCGAGATTGTAAATGCCCTAATCCTTGTCCACCATATTCTAAAGGCAGAAGCATTTGTTCTTTAACCAGCCAATGTTTCCCGGCCCATACAAAATTAGTTAGCCGCTTTTGAATTGTATATACAATATCAGCCGGTGGGGCAATAACAGCAAATCTATGCCAAAGATTAGAGGCAGCCAATAAATTCGCAATAATAATACGACCTCTAAACTAAAAGACAAAGCTCTTGACAATGCCAACCAACTTGCACGCTTATTAGTAACACCAGCCTCTAAGTTATCCCAATTACAGTTATTGTAATCTGGTGAATTTTTAGGCCCTCGTTATTGCAGGTAATCCTCAATGGAGTATCCGTGCGATCCTTCCACGGACCCACCCAGAGACGCACAGCTTTTTCCAAATTAACTTTCGCATCGGACGCAGCTTCATACACTTTAATCCAATTATGTAGCACAGTGAAGTCTTTATCACTGGTAGCGAAAGCTGTCAAATCATCAGCATAAGCTGAACAAACAACTTTTTCATCGGCAGTATTAGGAACTGCTATTCCTTGTAGGCCTTCAGTAGAACCTAATTTGATCAGTAGTGGCTCTATACAAATCACATACAAGGCCCCAGACAAGGAACAGCCTTACCTAATACCACGCTTAAAGGAAAATGGAGCAGGCAACAAGTTATTAATTTTCAATAAATTGTGGGTGTCAGTATAAAGCAGCTGTATACACCTAGAGAAGAATTATCCAAATCCGAAAGCATTTAGCGTGTCGAACAGATAAGCATGACTAATTCGGTCGAACGCCTTTTCCTGGTCTAAAGAGACTATGCCGAGAGGAAGTTAACAAGAATTGGAATAATCTACAGTATCAATTATCAATCTGATATTATTAGCAATTTTTCTCCGTGGTACGCAATAACTCTGGTCTTCGTGAATTATTTCTCTAAGAACATAGCTAATGCGATTATAGAGGGCTTTCGAAAATATTTTTAGATCGACGCATACAAGTGAAACAGGTCTCCAATTGTCAATGAGACTGAGGTCACATTTCTTTGGCAATAATGTAATAACCGCTCGCCTGCATGACGTAGGTAATCGCATATTCTGAATGGATTGAGTAAAAACAGCATTTAAATCATCACCAATCAGCTCCCAAAAAAGTGTTATAGAACTCGACAGGTAGCCCATCTATTACAGGCGATTTGTTATTCTTTAGCTTTTTAACTGAGTTCGTCAGTTCTACAAAGCCAATAGAACTATCTAGATCGTTTTTGGAAACATCACTCAATTGTGGAAAATCGGCTAATAACTTGTTTCTAGCGTGCTTAGACAACTTTCCGTTACCATATAAAACGCTGTAAAATTCAGACGCGTAAATTAAAATATCAGAATCTTTATCAATAACTGTACTATCTGGTGACGATAAATGTGAAATAGATTTAATTGTACCTCGTTTCTTTTCAAGGTCGAAAAAATAGTTCATTGTTTTATTCTGGTCATTGATATGCTGGAAACGAGACCGTACCCAAGCCCCCCTAGACTTTTGTTCTAAGAGAGATGACAGTGACTCTTGCTTTTGTTTAATTTCATTGTATAACTCATCATTTTTTGGTATTTTGGCTGATAAATTCTGTATATCATGTTGCAGCTGTAATCTCTCTTCTTTCAAAATAGCAGCTTGTTCACGGGAGAAAACTTGAGATATACTACTAATATGCTTCTTACCCATATCCCACCAATCTTGTAAATTATTAAAAGTGCATTTCCTTTCCCGCCAGTTACCCCAAAAGATGTTATTAATTCACAATACCGTTTCTCCTGTAATAGGTCAGTGTTTAACCACATATATAAGCGCTCCTCCGTTTTATCTCCTTTAACTTTAACAAAACTTTAACAAATGAATGATCAGATTCGGCGCAGGGCACCGTTGTATAAGAACGGATACATTGCTTATAGTTTGATGAAATGTAGAAATGATCTAGTCTGGAAGATGTTCCATCCGCCCTACTCCATGTAAATACTTTAGAACAAGGGTGCACAAATCTAAATACATCAGTAAGCTTATGTGATATAATCTTGTTATTTAAATGTTCAGCAGCTATTGGATGGGGCTCCTGTACCGATGTTCTATCAATCATGAGATCTACAGTACAGTTGAAATCACCACCAAGAATTAATGGATATGGCTCCTGTAAAGATGAAATATGAGCTTTCAGTTTTTCTATGCATCTTACTTTGGCATGACACTCAGTTGCATTACAAACATTAATTAAGTAAAAATACTCATTATTCAATTTAATGGTGACATGTAAGATTCTACCTGATAAAACAGGTATAGTTTCTACAATAGTACCATCAAGCTTGGGGTTAAAAAGTATGGCTATGCCTGCAGTTTCCGTATCAAAATGAGAGAAAGCCAGTTTTCCTCTCCACACTAAACGCCATATAGAGTCATCATCATGCGTAGTATGTATATCCTGCAAGAAAGCAATATCGGCAGACAACTCTTTACCAATCTGGTTAAAAATACGGAAGCGTTTAAAAGCATCACGACAGCCTCTCGTGTTCACGGTTACAATTGAGAGATGTGTCATGATGAGAAAAAAATTAAAATGCTAGTACAATATAATTCATAAACATGAATAAGTTTCAAAATGGACCGCTGAAGATTTTACTATTTGATCAATATAGAGAGAAGTCACAAGTAATTAACCCCTTATGTTACGATGTAACTTTGTAATTATCTTAGTGAGACGATTTTTGTAAGAAACATCTAATCCAGGTTGCTTCTTTAGTCTGAACATTTGATGCATTAAGAGCTTTAAATTAGGTTGGTACTCTTTACACTTTTCTACCACATTTTTACTGTATTTGATACTGTCAATAAACAACTTAACATCGTCAAGTGATTGAATTAACTCCCTTGTCTCTACAAAATCTGACATGTCCGACATTTCCGATACAACAGATATACTGTCCGAGTCCGAACCCTCGTCAACAAGCGACACATGATCAGGTGGTAACTCACCAGCGGTAACTATGACACCGTCAGTATCGCAGGGGTCATGGCCCGGTTTGAATGGTATGCTACTAACGCGAATGGCGCTATCCAGCAGTGTAATATTGTCCTCTAATTGCACGATAATGTCTTGGGCTGTAAGGATCTCAGGGTTATCAGCGTTTGGCGCATTATCGGACTCGAAAATGTCATTATTTGTAGCAATTTCTGTAGACGTGGTAACGGTATTCATACTAATATCACTACTTTGTAACATATTGTCAGAGTCATCGATTAAACTTAGAATTTCAAAACGGTTGGTAGATTGTGTTTTTTGTCGTTTTTTCTTAAGTTTATTAGGCGACGGCTTTCCAGGTAACAAATTTTCAGGTAATTGTTCTTGTACTTTATTCGCTTGCGGCAACGGAAAGTCACGTTCACTAACGTTAGCAAAGTTTGGATCGTTACTGCTACTACCACCATACATGTCTGTGGTAACGTTATCATTGTCACTCAGCCGAGATTCCTCCATAACACAGTTGCGTTGAAAATGTCCTTTTTGGTGGCATTTAAAACAGATAATGTCATCACTGCTTATGAATAGTCTATGCGACTTACCCACGTAGACAATGTAGATGAATTCGGGAACAGCAGACTTTTCTACAATGATCTGAATTTGTCGCCTACAACTCTTGACGTGTCTCAGGTCAGGCGATTTACATCCTAGGGGAATGGCACGGCAGCCTCCGACAACTTTCCCATGCTGATCAAGTGAACGTTTGATCACAAAGTTCGGTATGTACGGTGGCACATTTGAGATAATGAACTTCGTTGGTTCGTGTTCTAGCGACATAACAGGGTGAAAGGAATAGGCAACAAGCATACCTTCAATGCATAGTTTATTAACGTCAGTTTCGTTTTTCATGTATATAGTTATCGCCCCTTTAACGCGTGATGCCGCAACGATGTTTCCAGCAGGTACGACCGAGGCCGCGCCTTTAACGTACGCCTCGATCACCACTCCATCTAGACAGTCAATCCGTATTCCATTCTTCCGGTCTATACCATTAAAAGGTTCATAGTCCGGAGAAACATTCGGGCGTAAATCACCTCTAGTTGACTTTACTCTACCAGCAAAACTGGCCTGCTCGCCCATTGTTAGTGAACAAAAGACCAATCAAGGTCGCCTACCCGCTGACCAGCCAATCGGCCGGTTATAGCGATGGACGAAGTTAATTTGTAAAATGTCTAGAGATTTTTACTTAACACACAGAAATATACAATAATCCAAATGTCACACGCAAAATGAATATCACAAACATATATACATTTACTTTAACTTGAACATTGTACAAAAATTAAAATTAATAACACTGCTAACCGCCGTAAATTCACGATTAAATACAGAGCTAAACACTACGTCTACTTCGAAGAAGAAGAAGAAGAAGTAGAAGAAAAGGTCGATGTGGAATTCCTTTCATATAATTGTAAGATTTATGACACTGAAATCCTAATCAGAAAATCAAATAAAAACACTATGGCACTTCTCTAATCTTATATTAAAAGGAGTATGTATTCGTGTTGTTGCGCAACAGTTGTATAATTAAATATTAAAACAGGCTTCTGCAGGTTGTTACGATTGTATTCAAAGTCAGCGATACATTATTATTTCTCATCTATAGATCTTATTACAGTTCATCATGAATGGGCATTTGACACAGTCAGCGCTGCTGACTTTACAAAAAGCTTATACCTAACCCAGGACCTATATCATCGGAGTAATGCACTTTATTATAGATGCAAAAATGAATGGCATAAGTCTGTGACTTCCGAAGCTTACAAGATTCACGAGGGTGTTTTATCGTGCGATCTAAACTTATCATGGGGTAAAATAGTAGGGCAGATAGGTGAACAAGTTGTGCACCTTTTTAAGAGAGTATGACAGTTTGACTATAAGCGTTTATTGGTACACTGATTCTAAAAAGATACGGTAACATTTGATTCAACAACTTTTTCCCGCTTAAACTGTGAAATTCAAGATGACCGCCATGAAAATATGCAAAAATAGTATTTTCGTTTCTAATTATCATAGCAGTGGAATGTTGTATCTAAACATGCGTTTTAACGGCAACAAATTGTATTTATTACCAGTAGATAAGGAAATGGCAGTTATATAATCCAAGATGTACGCCGCACAGTGAAACAAATACATTAAGATTTCTTGCTCATTTCAAAGAGTACACATCTTTTTCAGAACCTGTCAAATTATTTTGGTTGCGACTCATAACTAGTATAAGTCAATCTGTCAATCTGCCGATCTGTCTGTCCGTATGTCTGTCTGTCTGTGCATCGATCTGTCAGTCTGTCTGTCAACTTTTTGACATTTCCGACAAAGCTGCCAAAGCCGTAACTAGAGCGTGTCGCATTTGTTTCTTGTTATTCTAGGATTAATGATAAATGTTTTCAAAAACGAAAATGGCAAGCATGAAAATGGACCATCAGCTCTTCTCTAGGATGTACCTCGTTTGTCAAACAAGAGATGGTGATCTGCATACATTCTTCCAACACAAGAATCATGCATGGCCACCATCTCTACACTGATTTCCTGTCGAGCATTATATCACGGTCGACCATGGTAGTACATGGTTTGACAATGATTTCACCATGGTCGGCCATGATATTTCGACCCAACTGACCGTGGTCACAGTGACCACATGAACATGGTCAGGTGACCATGCATCGTGGTTGTACATGATCATTGCAGTGTTATCCCTATTGACAATGAAATCATGTTTATTCATGGTCGGATCTGACATTTTATAAATTCTCAGTCCCATCCTTGACCATGATATATCATGGTCGACCATGGTCATTTGAAAATTTCAATATCATCCCTATTGACATGATTGACAATCAAATCATGGTCAGTTCATGGTCAGATCTGACACAATGTGTTAACAATTTTCAATGCCCCTCCTTGACCATGATCTCAGGTTTGACCATTGTCACTAGTAAAATTGCAATGTTATCTTTATTGATAATAGAATCATGGTGGGTGACAGTCAGATACATGTCATTAGTTCAATGTTATTTCTATTGACAGTGATATCATGGTCAGTTTATCGTCAGATATGTCAGCAATATTTTTGACAATTATTAAAGACCTTTATTGACTGGGATATATCATGATCGACCAGAGTCACTGGAGAACTTCAATGTTGTGACCATAATTGGTGGAATTTACTAAGGGAGGCAACTCTTTTACTGAACACCAGTGTCTGTTTGCATTTAAAGTCTTAATTATTCTATTGCACATAAATTATGTAATCGCCAAGAGGGAGGGAGGGAGGGAGGGAGTGAGTGAGTGAGTGAGTGAGGGAGGGAGGGAGGGAGGGAGGGAGGGAGTGAGTGAGTGAGTGAGTGAGTGAGTGAGTGAGTGAGTGAGTGAGTGAGTGAGTGAGTGAGTGAGTGAGTGATTGAGTGAGTGAGTGAGTGAGTGAGTGAGTGAGTGAGTGAGTGAGTGAGTGAGTGAGTGAGTGAGTGTGTGGGTGGGTGGGTGGGAGTGCGTAGGTGAGTGAGCGAGTGGGTGGGTGGGTGGGTGGGTGAGTGAGTGAGTGAGTGAGTGAGTGAGTGAGTGAGTGAGTGAGTGAGTGAGTGAGTGAGTGAGTGAGTGAGTGAGTGAGTGAGTGAGTGAGTGAGTGAGTGAGTGAGTGAGTGAGTGAGTGAGTGAGTGAGTGCCTGCGTGCGTGCGTGCGTGCGTGCGTGCGTGCGTGCGTGCGTGCGTGCGTGCGTGCGTGCGTGCGTGCGTGCGTGCGTGCGTGCGTGCGTGAGTGAGTGAGTGAGTGAGTGAGTGAGTGAGCGAGCGAGTGCGGGAGGGAGGGAGGGAGGGAGGGAGGGAGGGAGGGAGGGAGGGAGGGAGGGAGGGAGGGTGGGTGGGTGGGTGGGTGGGTGGGTGGGTGGGTGGGCGAGCGAGCGAGCGAGTGAGTGAGTGAGTGAGTGAGTGAGTGAGTGAGTGAGTGAGTGAGTGAGTGAGTGAGTGAGTGCCTGCGGGCGTGCGGGCGTGCGTGCGCGCGTGCGTGCGTGCGTGATGGAGTGAGTGAGTGAGTGAGTGAGTGAGTGGGTGAGTGAGTGAGTGAGTGAGTGAGTGAGTGAGTGAGTGAGGGAGGGAGGGAGGGAGGGAGGGAGGGAGGGAGGGAGTGAGTGAGTGAGTGAGTGAGTGAGTGAGTGAGTGAGTGAGTGAGTGAGGGAGGGAGGGAGGGAGGGAGGGAGGGAGGGAGGGAGGGAGGGAGGGAGGGAGGGAGTGAGTGAGTGTGTGAGTGTGTGATTGAGTGAGTGAGTGAGTGAGTGAGTGAGTGAGTGAGTGAGTGAGTGAGTGAGTGAGTGAGTGAGTGAGTGAGTGAGTGAGCGGGTGGGTGGGTGGGTGGGTGGGTCGGTGGGTGGGTGGGTGGGAGTGCGTAGGTGAGTGAGCGAGTGGGTGGGTGGGTGGGTGTGTGGGTGGGTGGGTGGGTGGGTGGGTGGGTGGGTGGGTGGGTGGGTGGGTGGGTGGGTGGGTGGGTGGGTGGGTGGGTGGGTGGGTGGGTGGGTGGGTGGGTGGGTGGGTGAGTGAGTGAGTGAGTGAGTGAGTGAGTGAGTGAGTGAGTGAGTGAGTGAGTGCGTGAGTGAGCGAGCGAGCGAGTGCCTGAGTGAGTGCGTGCGTGCGTGCGTGCTTGCGTGCGTTCGTGCGTTCGTGCGTTCGTGCGTTCGTGCGTGCGTGCGTGCGTGCGTGCGTGCGTGCGTGCGTGCGTGCGTGCGTGCGTGAGGGAGGGAGGGAGGGAGTGAGTGAGTGAGTGAGTGAGTGAGTGAGTGAGTGAGTGAGTGAGTGAGTGAGTGAGTGAGTGAGTGAGTGAGTGAGTGAGTGAGTGAGTGAGTGAGTGAGTGAGTGAGTGAGTGAGTGAGTGAGTGAGTGAGTGAGTGAGTGAGGGATGGAGGGAGGGAGTGCGTAGGTGGGTGGGTGGGTGGGTGGTTGGGTGAGTGAGCGAGCGAGCGAGCGAGTGAGTGAGTGAGTGAGTGAGTGAGTGAGTGAGTGAGTGAGTGAGTGAGTGGGTGAGTGAGTGAGTGAGTGAGTGAGTGAGTGAGCGAGCGAGCGAGTGAGTGAGTGAGTGAGTGAGTGAGTGAGTGCGTGCGTGTGTGCGTACGTGCATGCATGCGTGTGTGTTGTTTATTGTGTGTTGTGTATTGTGCGTTGAGTGTTGTGTGTTGTGTGTGTCTGTGTTTGTGATGTTGTTAAGCTAGTGAAATGATCTCGATGGCAGTGTGACTCGCGTTAGTTCACTTACGGAAATTAGTAACATGCTAGCGCTTACATGCACTCCAGTAGCCATGTTCTCGGGGGTTTAGCTGTGATAGTGATACAGTTACTCACTATCTTTACGAGCTGAGTGGCTGTATCACTGTCCAAGGGATAGCTTCGAAACCTGGGCGTAGTCTCCTTAACCTTGCCTCAATTTCCAGTAACATATGCCTTGACAGTAACATATGCCTTGATTATAACAGGTTTTATTTTATAAGTATTGTAATAATAATAATTATCACTAGTGAAGCATGCTGCATCTCTCTCTCTCTCTCTCTCTCTCTCTCTCTCTCTCTCTCTCTCTCTCTCTCTTTCTCTCTCCCTCTCTCTCTATATCTCTCTCTCTCTCCCTCTCTCCCTCCCTCCCTCTCTCTCCCTCCCTCCCTCCATCCCCCTCTCTCTCTCTCTCTCTCTCTCTCTCTCTCTCTCTCTCTCTCTCTCTCTCTCTCTCTTTCTCGACTTCTTTCGGCATATCTTTCTGTCTCTCTGCTACTCAGATTGGTGTATGTAAATTTAAATTGTACATAAGTTAAACGTTATTTATATGCTGCTATTTTATATATCTGTTGGGAGAGGGCTATATTAAGTTGCTAGAACTTGTGCCCGATCCCTTTGTACATTTGCCACAATAAAATATGTCTAAAAAAACAAAAACACGCTTTTGGCCATTTTGTCCACTAAATGGTTAAAGCTATTTTGTTCCATTCTTTGGGTAGTTATTTCGTAGTCTGAAATATGCGGTTGAGTTCATGAATCAGTCTCGTGTGTTTATTTTCCTGCATGCATTCTTTGACACTAATAACAGTGATGCTCTAGATTTGGATTGTTCAGTTTTATTGTGTGGCGACCATCTTAGATTTTAAAACAGTTACTATATATATTACTGCCATATCTTATAATACAGCAGTATTCTATTGGGAATAAATTAATTCTCTGACCTTTAATTCATATGCCTAAATACAAAAATTACACTGCTATGATAAATATAAGCGCAAACTAAAATTGTGCATATGTTCATGGCGGCCATCTTGAATTTTGCCTTTTAAGCAGGAAAACCAGTTGTTACCCCATTTTTTTTTAATCAGGATACCAATAAACCCTTATAAGCAACTTTTCACGCTTTCTTAAAAAAGTGCAAAAATTTTATGCAATTTCTTACCTATCCCGAGAAAATGGACGTTTCCAATTTTAGCTATGCCACGCCCATCTCTAGCTACGCTCCACCCACACTCGATCGTGTTGGGATCAATTGATCTATGAACACCCTGACTATCAATTTCCAAAAAACTACACAGGTAAGTTGTTGAATATTTTGAAACTAATTCAACTATCTGAAGCAGAAAGCACTGTTCAAGTTCCTGAATTAGATAAATATCCAAGACAAGTCGTTGGAAATGTTGAGCGCTGAAACATACAGGACATTAGTTAAAAAGAGAAACCCCAGAAAGAGGCCGCCAAAGGACTCTCCATGACTTGACTCCCATGGTAAGACCTGTATGGAAAACAAAATCAACCGTAAAAGCAAAACATGAATCAGTATCACGTAAGCAATCTACAGCTCGTGAACGCGAACCTCCGAGCTGGTTAAAGTTCTAATTATGGCTGAATTGGCTGGAAAACGTCGTGAGCACTATTATAACCTAGACCATGAACACGTTTCAAAGGAATTGAAAAGCTTTATAAATCTTTCAATGGTGAGGTGACACAGCAGGAAATTAAAGATTGGCTTTCAGGTCAATGAGTTTATACTTTACTTAAACCACGCAGAATCAAGTTTAAGCATGAGAGAATCAAGGTAACTGCTGTAGATGAGCTACGGCAAATAGATCTTAGCAATATGGCTGCTTTAGCAAGTCAAAATCACAATTGGGAAATATCCGCTTTTTACAATAGCTGTCCTATCGAAATATCTCTGGGTAATCCCATTCCATCAAAGACAGCCCTATGCAAGTCATTTGAAATATTGTTGAAAACTATTCACATACAGCCAGCTAGTATACAGACTAATAAAGGCGGTGAGTTTTTAAATGTCAAATTTCAACATCAGCTTAGAGATATAGGTGTTCATTTCTGTACTTCGCAAAATGAAACTGATCTTTTTCGGTTTTACATGAGCTCAATCGTCGGCGAGACTATGCCAATCCCTTCTCCTATGTATACAAGAAGTCGTGGCATTACGCGGTATTTTAGCATTGACAGGGATTGGAACCCACAACCGACGAGAGCGCCTAGCCCCATAGCCCACAAACGCGTCCACCACACCAGCCTAAAAGCTTAACATTGAAAAGTGACAAGTTTTGTAGCGGCCAGAATGACCTTGATCTTCGACGGTGTGACTTCAGTGTCAACCATGTTTGCTATAATAGATTTTGCCCCAAATTTGAAAATCTCTTCTTCCATTGTTTTCAAATGTGAAATTCGCCTATATACATATTTATGAGTGCCCTAGCTCATGAATTCATTTAGCTTATAAGATAAGTTACCTTTCCAGAGTGCCCATCTATCATCTGACGTCATACGACATCATAATCAGCTAAGCGGCGTGTAGGATGACAGCATATTCATTACTTCATAAATGATTCTATTTGTCCCATCTTTAACTCTTAATAGTCCGACACGTTGTACGAATTGTGTGTCTCTACTATTTAATAAACATGCTGTTGAATATTCTCTAACTAATTTGACTGAACGCCGTTGCTGCCATAGGCAGCAACGGCGCTCAGTCAAATTAGTTACAAAATATTCAATAGCTTACCTGTATAGTTTTCTGGAAATTGATCCAACACGAGCGTGGTGTGGGTAAAGCTTAGATAGAGATGGGCGGAGCATAGCTAAAATGGAAAGGTCCATTATTCCTATTACACAACATACAGCTTTAGGTTTGAAATATTTCTAATTAGAAGAAAAGTACCTCTATATGTAACCATTACAAATACCATTTTATGTATGAGTACAGTAGGGTGTGTCTATGGGTAAGATTGGCCGTCTGCCTGTGCATGTGAGGTTGGGGTCGGTTGCGTGCATGTGCATGCATGCGTGCGTGTTTGCGTGCGTGCGTGCGTGCGCGGGCGTGTGTGTGTGTGTGTGTAAACCGCACAACAACACGTCTCTACGATGACTAGTTTAGGAGATATACGTGATTTGGCAGAAAGCATAATACTTTCAAAATTTTCAACAGCTCTGTACGGTTGCCTTGAAATTGAAATTTTTTTACATGATTTTTATTGAGTTTTGTTGAATTTTGAGGAGGTTCTTGGCTTACATGTATGAATATCTAGCATGAAGCTACATGCCGATAGATATATGTCATTGAACAGAAGCCATATTAGTTTCTAAATATTCATCAACTTTTCAGCATATATCATGGAAAAATTATTTCACTGCAAATTGTATTTGTTGTACTTCACTCGTAATGTTTTAATAAAATTAATATTATTATATTAATACGGTCATCTGGAATATTAATTTATGTTGTTCTATGCTATGCCAATAATGAAATCCCTCCCTCCATCCACTTGCCCTACCGCCTGCCTGCCCGTCTATCCGTCCATCTACCCGCACGATCATCCGCCAGTCCACCTATCCATCCATATGTCCATCCATCCATCCATTCACCCATATGTCTACGCGCCCACCCACCCTCCTGTCAGGCAGCGCGCCCACGCGTCTGTCCATCTGCATGTCTCTCCAGCTGTCCATCTGTCTGTGCATCCATCCATCCGTCCATTCGTACCTCTCCGCGTCCATCTTAGCTTTGGAAAAATGCATTGGCACATGATTTTAATTTAAAATGCATCTACATTTTTCGTATGAAGATCAAGTGTGAATGTACTTGGAGTATTACACTCTTTTTGCGATTGGTTGGGGTAAAGTGTACTATAGAGTAGGTGGCGTCAACAGGTGAATGGTGAAAATTAAACCATGCCCCATGGAAATGAGTTCAAGTGTGTCATCTTTTGATTTTGGTTAGAGTTAATGTATTTAAGAAGATGAAGAGAGGTGGGAAACCGTGTCCTTGTTATTGAGTCTAACGTTGATCTTACTAGCAAATCTTTCAGGTTTGGATTTCTTTTGTAAGCGATAACTGGTCATGCGTTGATTGGTTCCTTTAGTTTGGATTGCAACTGTAAATATTTACATCTCATGGTTTTCATTAACTCAACATTACATCTATTGTATATAAACTGAAATGAGATAATGTGGTTCTTTTGTGATGCGCCTGAATGCACAATTTGTTTGAATTGTGTTTTTGTTGGTGTCTTCTAATCCATCGGCGCTCTCGGATTTTACGACAGGAACTAGTTTCTTCATTACTGTCCGAATGGGGAGTCAAGTATGTTGGCATGATCTCAAAATGAGGCTGAACTGAATGATCAGAAAGTGGAAAACTTTGAGCAACTGGCGTATCAGGTGATATGTTAATATGAGAAATATGACATCTAGCACGCACGCTAAATGCAATTTCTGTTTCACCAACATATTGTTTCTGTCAAAGGGCACACTTGATTAAATGGACTAAATTGAGAGAATCACAATGCATGTTTGTCCGAATATAATATTCATTTTTAGCTTGATATCTCAGGATTGTTTGTTGGTTTATAATATAGTACTGTTGTTTACCGTGTATCTCTCTTTGTCACATTTAAAAACTGATCCATCACACATGATTGGTGTGTTGTGTTCAATTTGAACAGGTTCAAACTCTGGTCTGCTATGTGATTTTAGATTCCCAAGCTTGTTGAGATTTGATCAAATCAAATTCTAATTTTCCAGAGGCATCGAATTGAGGACCTCTATCGATCGCTACCTCTAAAATGTAAAAACATACACTAATAGTAGCCTTTAGCTTGATGTCTGAATCATGGTTATTTAAAATGCGAAAACCTTTAAAAGTCTTCTTCTGAATATTGCCAGATATCTGAAGGAATAAAGAGTTTTTTGACTGATTTGTTCAGCGCCTCTTTTCCTAACTTCACAACATAAATTGTGGCGAAATTTGGGCTAAAACTTTTGCCCATTACACATCCACAGGTTTGAAGGTAATTTTCACCATTGAATTAGAAATCGGTTCCTTTAAGTCTTAGCTCTAATACGGAAAGCACGAATATTGTATTTACTTGTTTATTTGTGATATGCTTATGTTAGATTCTTGCAATAAATTATCTATCTGCCTCTCTAATAATTCTAGAATTTCTGTATCTGCTGACGTTGCTGCTACTGCTGCTTGACGCAGCACGCACGGAAATTCTAAAATTATATATTTCAAATAAACAAGTAAATACAATATTCGTGCTTTCAGTATTAGAGCTATGTCTTAAAGGAAACGATTTCCAATGTAATGGTGAAAATTACTTTCAAATCTACTGCTGCTGATGCTGCCACCATTGTTGATGTTGTTGTTGTTGTTGTTGTTGTTGTTGTTGTTGTTGTTCCTACTACTGCTACTACTGCCGCAGTTGTTGCTGTTGTTGCTGCTGCTACTAATGTTAGCCGTAGTATTAATGATAGTGATAAATGCTATTTTAAATGAGATCAATAATTAATGCTCTACTGTGAGAAACTTAAAATGTATAAATATGTATATACGTATATGAGTCTTGGAGAAAAAGGTTTCATCTGAACGCGTTGAACTATTAAACTTGTTGTCTGTGAACTATGATAAATACTATCAAACTGATCAACAATAAAGACCATTTTGAACACATGGTATAGTACATATGATTCATGGCATATCGAATAAATGGGTCACTCAGCCTTATGCTCGCCATATTCATATCTATGCAAATATGGAACATCTTATCTATTCTTATCTTGTCTTGTCGGGCCTTGAATTCTGGTGAGAACGCTTTTCAATTCTTACAATTTTACAATTGTTGTTGAGTCGTATTGGCATTATTCATCATCGTTGATTTTCTTGGTTGGTATAAACCAGTCTTCTTGTTGCTAGTTACAGATGACACATTCTTTTCACAAAACTGGTACAGCGCATAAGAGCGCAAGAGTCTGTGTGTTCTAGTTGTTCAACGACTTTTGTTAATAGTTGTTCTGAGCTGACACCGAGGAGAAGATTGTATAAATGTATGTCTTCCGTAGCTGTAGCTGTAGCTCTTATGTGTAGCATTTATTAACACAGACACGATCTGGCACAGAATTGTACCATATTACAAGCTGAACATCTTGGCATGACATATTCGATTGACACATATTTTTCAAGATAAAATAGATATCATTGATCTTGTACAGAGTTGGAATGCCAACCTTTTGGTCAGTAGTTGAAATGTTCCTTTAGCCGTCCAGATTTTCACTACTGCCATATAGGCATCATTTGGACTATTGCTGCTTGTTCCCACTATTCGATGTGGTCTGCGAAAAGTTCCATTAATTGATACATGTTAATTTGGCATTTAAGACTGTCTGACCACTGACTGCCCACAGCTCTATCTACCATTGTTTGTTTTCCATGACGGTGGTTCGTCCATGATACTGCGAATTGATGGTAGCTTATACTTTGCAAGTAGTCTTCTAGCGGTGAAGGTCCCGCTCTCTCCATCAAACCCTTTCACTATGGCTTGCCCTTTCAGTACCTGATACTCTGCTGTGCTTTTGTCACGACACAGGTTACCAAGATAAATTAGTATTTTATCATCTATGATTACTTCAATTGGATGAACTCTCAATAAGTAGTAACATGCGACAGCTACCACTGTGGTTGGACGCATCAGTAATTTGTTCAGAATACCTCTATGCAACCTCTCTACTCCTTTTCCGGAAAGTCGACCGCTCTCGTGTTTGGCATTACTACTTCTCCCCATATACTAGAACAGGAATAACATGCCCCAGCAACACGCTTCTCAGAATCACATGTGGAAGTGCACCTTTATCACGCACCCCCAGCAGTCAATACAATGACAGGTCACTCTTACAGGTGGTCCTGTCACTGCCTACTTGTCTATCTCTTAGACACCCTAGATGGACTGTAGTTTTGGCCGCATCGATTTACTGTCTAACAATCTGCCACGGGCTTACCTGAGAATATTCTAAACACACTTATCATCAGTTATAATGAGACTCTTGGATCCTTGAAACACATACCATCTCTTTTCTGCATAGATTGTCCCTGCAAGTCAGCTCTGTTAGTTGACAGTATCGTTAGGTTATCTGCAACCCATTGGCTAGCTATCTCTGTTGTTCCAATTTTAACCCTTTTGTTGCTACCCTCCAGTTGCAATAGAAATGGATTTATGCTTATAACGCAATCTAAAACAACCGAATGGATCATGTTAACTTCTGAAATCACAGCTTTACCACATCATTTCTACGTCTATAAAGACAGTTCATTACTGCGATGGAAGAGTCCTTGACTTAAGTGTAAACTTATGTAAAGTCTCACACATTCACTGTGCCCAATGCCCCCAATGCCCCCAATGCCAGCTCAGAATAAACCTTGACAAGATTTATAGGAGAATGAGTATAGCTTATCGCAAGACGAATTGTGTTTTTGCTATTTAATAAACAATCTCTTGAATATTTTGAAAGTAATACGACTGGGCGTTATGCTAGCTGTAGCGCCCAGTCAAATTAGCTTTAACATATTCAAGAGCCTAACCGTATAGTTATAGTCTATTATTGTTACTGTTGGGAAAGGGTCTTACTAAGTTGAAAGAACGTGTGCCTCATCCCTTGGTACACAGCCTACAATAAAATATGTTTAAATGGAAAAATATAACTTATGCATGTCTATCGCTTCGGTCTATCAGACCATGTGTCTATCCTTATAGGCATAATCAATATTGTCGTAACAGCTAGCCAGGCTATAATTAATGCGTGTCTATCTCTTCAGCCAATCAGATTGTACGTCTATCTATGGGCCATAATCAAATATATATATATATATCCTTATATGCCATAATCAATATTGTTATAACCGCTGGCTAGGCTTTAATTTATGTGTATCTATCACTTCAACCAATCAGGTCGCACGTCTATCTATAGGCCATAATCAATATTCCTTGTAACAGGTGGCTATAATTTATTGATCTCTATTACTTCAGCCAATAAGATTGCATGTCTATTGTCAAAGCTCATAATATATATTATCATTTTTGATTGACAGCTGATCCCCATATAAGTACAAGACTCTGTGTTTTTCTTGTAATTCTGACAAAAGCTATCTAGAGTGAAGGTCTCTCTGTACTGGTTGTAATGGATGTTTTGAAATACTTCTACTATGGCAACTATTAATAATGGATATTTTAATTATAATTCTACGGCTACTAGTACTAGTATCAGTGTATGAGTGTGCCAAGAGATGTACTTTACAGGTATATCATTGAAGTTACGTTATTCGCAGCAGGAATCAATGAAAATAGATATGTTTCGTGTCTTTCTAATATCTTACAAAAAGTAGCATAATAGGGTGGTAGCGACCATTTTGTTTGCTTGCTTAAGAATTACGTTTAGAAGATTTTAGTCTCTTCCCGTTTCCTCTGCTCTGACACGTCTTCTCGGTAAATATCACAAAAGAGGAAGTGATATGCACGTATGTTCATTGGCCCTCACACGTCACGTGGCTACAATTGACCATATATGGAGGGCCAGAAAGGGCTGTGTTCTGGTAGTTGTGTTTTTATAAGCGTGTCTATCACTTCCCTTTACTATTAATGCCAATTTCTCCTGCTATCTCTGGCAATGTGCAGTATTTTTCTATGGTACAGAAACCTTTTATGAGTGTTTCTTTTGAAAAAATAATCTTCCGTTCTGCATGTTCAAGTTTGAAGCGATCACTACATCGGCAATTCAACTACATTTGCGCCGAATTACTTAAGCACCGGCTGAACGCAACACAGATTTGATGCATATTTATTATATTACAGACGTTCTGCAAGGTAGTCTGGTAAAATATTTACTGACAACCTATGCATTTATGCATACACATACCTATACCATTCAAACATTTGGCCTGTGGAAGGCATGGTATTACACTATTTTATTGATCTACTCATACAGATATAATATATACAGGCGGTGCAATGAATTTAGATTAGATCTTTCGTTGTTTGGACAGGAATCTTGCTTTACTTATCCAATCACGAGCATAACATTACCATCATGTCTGGGAAGGTAGTCTTGATTGTTGAAGAAAAATATTAACTGACGTTAGTACAAGTATAGTTAATGTACTGTATAAGATTGGGATACATGTATACTCTCTATATAGAGTAAGATGAAAACCTTGTGTGTCCAGGCTATGGCACACGAATGCATCCCACTGCCGGTTAGAGCACATATACTATCAATCGTATATCCGTTAAAGGCAAGTGATATGTATCAATGGCAGTCGATCTGAATTGTCTTCATGGAGAGAAGAAAAAGGAAATACTTCACAAAGTTCTTTCCAAACATATTGCAGAACACCTTTGAAATGCATGTACTCTTATGAATGATAGAAAGTTGCATTCGAACCTAGCAATTTGCGACGCAATAGTGTAAGATACATATTACCTCAGATTGTGCCTGAGTGGCCAATATAACCGGGCGATAACTGCTCTCATTGTATTTGCGATACAGATATGGAAGCTGAATCGGCAGGTTTGATAATAGCATAGTTCGTTTCATACATTGAATATGAAAGAGATCCAGACGTGTGTCTAGTGCTCCCCTTTGTCTGATTTAGCACACATGTTTACAATAGAGGTAAACGTACAATGTACTATTTTAAATTATTAAAATTAATAAACATGCTGTTGAATATTTTGAAACTAATTTGGCTAATCTATGGCAGCAACAGCACCCATACAATTTGTTTCAAAATATTTAACACCTTACATGTATAGTTACCTTGAAATTGGGATTCTGGTAATTCAGGGTTCAAAGTATCCAGATCCAAACCAGCGCAAATCTTGGGCGGAGCTTAGTGAAAAATGGGAGGGCATAGCTGGAAATGGTTCACTCTATTATGGGTGCCTTTTCGGACTGGAAAATATTCAAATATAATTCTGCCTGCAGAATCTGTTCAAACATTGGCCCTGAATCCGACAATTTAATCGTGCTGACGACGTGTCATAGCCTAAACAATTGTGATACAACCTCATCCGTCTTAGTGTGTGGGGAGAAAACATGCTTGTGGTTTTGAATGTCTTTCTGGCAAGTGTTGGCAAGCAGTCGCAAGTGGTCTCCATCCGCTAGACCTGGTCGGAGTTGCTGGCTGAGGTTAAAATTCCCGCGATCTCCGCAAGTGCTCTCTGAGGGTCCTAAGCCGAGCTCAACTCACTCGCAACGAGGTAAGAAGAGCGATCTTGATGACTCGCAGTCCGCTAGTGGTCTCAAGTTATCTAAGAAACATCAAATACTTTCAAACAGAACGAGATTTTGCGATCGCCCCTCTTATACGTTGCGAGTATGTTACAACAGGTCGCAAGAGGTCTCTCAGTGTGAGAGTTAATTGATTGCAAGTTGATGCAATCACAAGTAGTTGTGTCCACTCGCTTAAGAGCACATGTCTCAACCACTCGTACGTTCTTGAATCTACTTCCAAGTAAATGGTCACCTAGTGGGAGACAGGATTTACTGTGGGCACAAAAAGCGTGTCGAGACAGGTGCGAATATCTGTGATCTTAAACGCGTTCGCTGACGGTCTCCAGTCGATCTCAACTCGCTCGCAACGTGTGAGAAGGATGATCGCAATGACTCGCTGTCCACTAGTGATCTCAAGTTAGCACACGTTGCGAGTACGGTGCACTCAATTGTCTGAGAGTGTGCATATATCAATAGGTCGCAAGAGGTCTCTCAGTGTGAGAGTTAAGAGATCGCGAGTTGATGTAATCGCAAGTAGTTGTGGTTATTCGCTTGAGACCACAAGTCTCTAGCCTGCGTACGTAACTCGCATCTACGCGCAAGTAAATGGTCGCCTAGTGGGAGACAGGATTTAGTGTGGGCACATAAAGCATGTCGAAACGGGTGCGAGTATAAACAGAATTTTCTTAAACGCGCAGAGTTGTGCATGTGTCAGGTTGGTTGCAAGCCTTTACAATGAGTCTAGAATAACTCATTCAGCAGTTACCAAAATTCTAACATAAATCAGTGCAAAGAATGGTCCTCAGGAGTACATAAAATGTTCAATATTACATCTCAATACTGTCATGAAAATCATTAACAAACTTTCCATGTCATAATCATTGATGTAGATAAGTTCGTCGCAAACGCATAATTGATGACGTACTAATCGTTGTTGTACGAATTGTACGTCTTTACTATTTAATACATATGCTGTTGAATATATTGAAACTAATTTGACTGGGCGATGCTGCAAGAGGCAGCAAAAGCACCCAGTCAAAGTAGCAGCTTACCTGTAGAGTTTTCTGGAAATTGATAGTCAGGGAGTTCAGGGATCGACCGATTCCAAAATGAGCGAAGTGTGGGTGGAGCATAACTAGAGATGGGCGGGGCATACGTAAAACTGGATCCATCCATTTGGAGTGTAATCTGACAAGCAAGATTACCAACCACTCTCCATTTATATATATATATATATATATATAGTAATAGATGAACTGACATACAATTCACCTTTCCAGCGTATCCATCTATCATCTGACGTCATAGTAATCAGCTAAGCGGCGTGTAAGTTGACGCCATAGTCATTGTGTAAATGATTCTATTTGGCCCGGCTTTAACTCTGTAATAGTACGACACGGGGTACGAATTGTATGTCTCTACTATTTCATAAACATGCTGTTGAATATTTTGAAACTAATTTGAATGGGCGCTGTTGATGCCATAGGCAGCAACAAGACCCAGTCAAATTAGTTCCAAAATAGTCAGTAGATTACCTGTATAGTTATCTGGAAATTGATAGTCAGAGACCAAACGATCCCAACACGACCGATGTGTGGGTGGAGCTTAGAAAGCGATGGGCGGGGCATAGATAAAAATGGAAAGGTCTATTATACGCCAGCCATCAGAGACATCTGTTGCAATGCAGGCATACGATTTTTCCGTCAAGTGTTTGACGTCATCATCAAATACGTCACATGTTAGCTGATGCCACAAACGAAATGACGTAGCTCCGTCGCGAAACTCGAAATGTTCCTCACGAAACTGTTCGAAATGTATGTCTCTGGTGAGAAACATTCTATTGAATATTTTGAAACTAGTTTGACTGTGTGACGTTGTTGCCATAGGCATCAACAGCGCCAAGTCAAATTGGTTTCAAAATATCCAACAGTATAGGGATTTTAAAATATAGTTTCTGTGAATTCAGGTTTCAAAGTTTCAAATCGATTCCAGCACGCGAAACACTGGGCAGAGCCTAGCTAGAAGTGGGCGGGGCATAGCTAGAAATGGATCCTTCTATTATACGCTAGTTGTATGATTTTTGGCACGTGAAAATGAAACACTTGAACTGCAATTGACAATTGCTGAATTTGTATAATGGCATAATGTTATGGTACAGGAAATGCGTGCCGATGGAGGATTCCAGTTCATCCATCCATAATATGACGTCATGATCAACTACGTGATGAGTAGGCTGGCACCATAATCAGTTACGTCATAAATGCTGTAGCTATGTTCGTCACGAAAGTATAATTTATTGATGACGGACGAAGCACGAATTGGGTGTATGTATGAGTACTGTATTCTGCAGCCGTAGTAGTAGAAACATTCTACAGCTGCAATCAGCCCTTTTGCTCACCGTGTCTTGTCCTCAACCAAAATCTTTAGCTTCCTCGCGTCCATTCTTGATTTGATTGTACCGGGTACTGCTTTCTTGAGGTCACCATGTGTGCCCTTTCTATTTAATAAACATGCGGTCAAATATTTTGAAACTAATTTGTCTGGCCGCTGCTGTTGTCATTGGTTTCAAAATGTTCAACCGATTACCTATATAGTTTGCTGGAAATTGGTAGTCGGGGAGCTCAGGAATCGGTAGATGTCAACACTGGCGAATTTTGGGCGGAGCTTTGCCAAAGATAGGCGGGGCATAGCTAAAACTGGATTCCTCCATTCGTGTGGTTGTGAGACGGTAGAAGATAGACCGGCGAATGAACATTTTTCCACCGTATGGCGAGCTAGTGGTCGAGTACTCGCCTTCCAAACGCTAGAGGGAAGGTCTCGCAGAATTGCGTGGTTTAGACTCCTACTCAGGGCGAAAACTAGAAAACGTAAAACTTACATTCCGATTGTGACCGAGCTTTATCCTAACGCACGGGCGTCGTCAATGGCATGGTTCACAGAACTAATGCTTAACAATAATAAAAAAATTGCTGCTGCTGTTGTCGCAGCCGCCGACGCGGCTGCTAAAAATTATGTTGACTATTTTGAAACTAATTTGCCTGGAAGCTAGTGTTGCCTAATTATCTTGACATTGACTGTAACAGTGAGGGGTTCTGGGATTTCAGGTTCAAATCTTAAATGCGATAATTGTTTTTGATTTGGAGGCCGCTTATTTTTCGTTTCCCCGGTAGAACATGCCTTAATCTGGCTCTGCCTACCATAGTGATAAAGCGGGAAATGACAAATCACCATTCTCTTCTCAATCACTAATTACATGCACGCGGTTTCTCAATGTGAGCTATGGTATTGATTGGTCAGCTGGTTAGATAATGCTTCCATTCCATTCTCAATACCTGGAAACATGTAAAAAAAATGATGTGAATATGAAAACGGTATCACTTTAGCCGATTTTCTTTATTAGTGGCGGCCGTCAATGATCTCTCAAATTGTTCACACCCTATCACACCCTATCACACCCGCCTGGATATTGTTATCTACATCCCACAGATAAACAATCAGCTGAGAACAAACGTTATCCAAGAATGTTGTGTTAGCTCTTTTTGTCTGCTAGCATCCAGAGACCACAATCTGTAGACAGCAGAGAAAGATCATCTGGACATACTGTTTCCTAGGGCTGGTGCCTTGACCACGCTTGAGTTAACTTAATCTTTTAATGGTCCAGCAGACCAAAACCGGTTTTTAATTTACCAGTGAAATGGCCGACTCGTTTACCGAGCACTGGAGCCAGTTATTCCAGTAGTAAATTTTCGAAAATAGTATTCCCTTTGTCGGCAAATCGACACTGACTAAAGAAATTTTTGATTTATTTCCATACTGGATTTGCCACTAGAAATTAAATATGCTGACGATGTTGACTTGAGAGAAGAGAAAAAGAAACTCCATGACGAACTCCTCCGGATAGATGCAAACCAACTAAAATGAGAACCTCTATGAATGAATACAAAATAGATTTCGCCCACATATACATATCGACAAAGCACAAGGCTACATGAAATGGCAATCCATAATCTTAGCGTTGAACCATAGAATAAAACCCTAGACCCAATGTGCTGCGGTACTGCTGACATTGCTGCACACCGCGTTGTGGAAAATAACTCATTCCAGTCCTTCTGTAAGCTGTAGCTTCGTTGATCAAAGATACCTTTGAAAAGAAGAGTACGTTTGTACAATGCAATCTACCTATCCTTCATGCCGTACAACTGTAACAGGTGGGCCGCTTCAAAAGCAGCTCTAGCACGCAAACAATGCTGCACCAACACTGGACACCGAAGGCCACACATCAGAATTTCCCACGATACACTGTACATGATAAGACATCGCCCATTTTCATAAAAGGTATCCAAGCAAAGATGGCCCATAACTTCCCATGTACTGCTGATGCCAGAGGTCCCACCAGCATAGAGAGCCTTGGAATTATCCCTACTGGCAGCCAGCAAATATAACGTCAGGAGAGGACGTCGTTGCACACATCTGTTAAGCGTGTTGCTAAGTGACCTTGGGAAAACCAGACTCGGTACATTCAGATTAAGGAAACTACGGATTTTGGTTGACGACAAGACACAGTGGGAGACAAATTGAGGAAGACGGATAGCAGCTATACGATGTCTCTGCGACTACAGCCATAGAGAACAGTAATTATCAGCACCATAAATGTGACAATTCCAGAAAAAACACCAATTGGCTCGATAGGATCTCAGTTAATAATAAAAAGAGCTTCATCTGACAGACATTTATAAGCATGACGATCAATTTCCAGCAGAAAATTGATCACCTCATGCTAATTTATTGATTCAATCGATGTCTTATAAGACAACATGTATCTCCCTTCCACCATAATTTCAAAATCTACCTGATTCGGCACACAACTCTTGGAAATGTGAGTGAAGGTAAATCCGTGTGTTTAATTTAAAATATACATGTACGAGCCCATTCAGCGGCAGAAAAATATTCCGGAACCAAATTGAAATACCGGCTAAGTAGTATATAAATTAAGGCTGCTAGAACAGAAGACTGTCAGAACAGAGGATCGCCGATCGGCGGCTACAGGAGGGAGGTGGGCTGCTAGAACAGAGGCCATTTTCTTGCCGTACAGTAATTATGCACATACATTCCACACATTCTAACTCGGAATTGTGTCCCGAGAGAATATGCGATGCGCCTTAAACTAACGCTTAAATCACTATCTCGCTGTTGGTATCTGTTAGATGTAATATGCCAGTTATCAGTAGGTCTGCGGCTAATAACTAGGACATAACGTCTTATCTAGGCGGTGTTATATAGCGATTGAATGTCAGTGGATTGTCTGTCTGTCTGTCGGTCGGTCGGTCTGTCGGTCGGTCGGTCGGTCGGTCGGTCGGTCGGTCGGTCGGTCGGTCGGTCGGTCGGTCGGTCGGTCGGTCGGTCGGTCGGTCGGTCGGTCGGTCGGTCGGTCGGTCGGTCGGTCGGTCGGTCGGTCGGTCGGTCGGTCGGTCGGTCGGTCGGTCGGTCGGTCGGTCTGCCTGCACCCCTAGGCCCGCAAGGGGTCTGGCTGGTCAGTTGATCGGGGGGGTTGATGCATTGTACCTCAACATCGCCAGATATCAACCACCACGTGGTGGATCCTACATCGATCTCCCCGCTTCGATTAAGTGAAAACGTGCCGAGGTTAATGTCCAGTACAAAGATGATGGCCACTGTCTTCCCTGGTCTCTCTTAGCTGCTGATTATCCTCCAGACAGTAATCCCCAGCGGGCATCGGAGTATTTAAGCCACTGGGACACCCTTGACTTCAGCGGTGTAGACTCTCCAAACCCTCTCCACCAGCTTAAGCATGTTGTGCGGAAAAATGGCCGGGCCATTAATGTATTCGGGCATGAAAAGCGTGTCTAAACACTGCATCTGAGTTAGGCTGATCCCGTCATTCCAAGGACAAATCTGCGGCGGCAAGCAACACTATACCTGGAGTAAGGACCTGAATCGTCTGCTCTATGACCAGAGTCGGAATAAAGGGAGAAAGCACTTCTGCGCGCTGTGTCTCCACTGTTATTCTCGCAAAGACCTTCCCATCAAGCACAAACCGAAGTGCTGCGGCATCAGTTACAGGCTAATGTGCATAAGAATGCCTACAGAGGACAGGAAGATGCTACAGTTCACCAACCACCACACGCAACTCAAGGTTCCATTCATCATCTATGCCGACTTTGAAGCCCTAACAACCAAAATTGATGGGCCACAGGCGAATCCGGCTCAGAGCAGCACACAGAAAACGCAACACCATGAAAGTTGTGGGTTCTCATACATTGTGGTCCGCTGTGACGGTGTCAGTGAACCACCAGTGCTGTATCGAAGAGAAGATGCAGCTAAGCACTTCCTGGATCAACTGGCATGGGAAGAAGAGACGATAACGGCTGTGCTCGCCCACCCTAGGCCGATGGAGATGACTAGATAGGACTGGCGAGCTCATAAAACCACGGTGAGTTGTCCTGTGTGCGACAGACCATTAGAAGGGGACAGTGTCAGAGATCACTGCCACATCACTGGTCTGTACCGGGGAGGAGCACACAATGTGTGTAATCTAAAGCTGCGCCTCAACCCTAGAACCACAACCATTCAGACTGTGTTCCACAACCTGCGTGGGTATGATTCTCACCTCAACATGCAGGCCATCTCCTAAGCAGAGGGACTGATCAACTGCATCCCCAAAGAAATGGAGAAGTACATCTCCTTCAGCCTCCATCAGCTGCTTTTCATCGACTTGCCACAGTTCCTCCTAGTATCACTTGACAAGCTGGTAGCTAGTTCCACAACGTTCCCACTTACAACACTGTATGAACCTAGCACTGCCAAATATGAGTTCCTGCTCCGCATGGGTGTATACCCCTATGCGCACATGGATGGGTGACACAGTTTCAATGAGACCTCTCTCCCACATCAAGCTGCTTTCTACAGTAAACTCTCTGGCGAGGGAATATCTGACAGCGAGTACAACCCTCGCACAGGCTGTCTGGGCCCAGTTCGGCTGCCATACCATGGGAGACAATCATAACCTCTATCTACGGTCTGGCGTTCTGCTCCTTGCAGATGTCTTTGAGAACTTCCGCATCACATGCCTCCAGCAGGATCATCTGGACCCAGCACACTATCACACAAGCCCAGGGTTGAGCTTGGATGTACTTCTAAGGAAGACAGGTGTGGAGCTGGAGCTCTTCACTGACAACGGCATGCATCTCTTCATAGAGAAAGGACTCAGGGGGTGGTATATCAATGGTCAGTAAACGCTATGCTAAGGGAAACAGCCCATACATAGCTGGCAATAATCCACAACAGCCGACAAAACACATCATGTATCTGGACGCTAACAATCTCTATGGCTGGGCAATGAGCCAACACCTACCGACTGGGGTGGACATCGATGTCAAAGAGATTACACAACATCCCTATGATGATGAAAAGGGCTACATCCTAGAGGTTGACATTGAGTACCCACAATAGCTGCAGGACATGCACAATGCCTACCCGCTGGCGCCTGCATGGATGAAGGTGAAGGGAGAGTGGCTCTCAGAGTATCAGCGTGCATTTGGCGAGTCGATAGAGGGCGGAGACAGCAGCCGAAAAACTGGTGCCTAACCTGAGAGAAAAAGAACAGTACGTTCTCCACCACCGCAACCTGAAGCTCTACCCCATCCTGGGTATGAGGTTGAAGAAGGTGCACAGGGATATATGCTTCAATCAGTTGCCGTGGATGGAGCCTTACATCTGACTCAACACAGAGCTCCGTAAGAAGGCCAATAGCGAATTTGAGAAGGATCTCTACAAGCTTATGAATAGCACTGTCTTCGGTAAGACCATGGAGAACTTGCAAAATCGAGTGGATCTCAAGCTAGTGTGGTCATCCAAAGAGGACAAGCTGCACCACCTAATAGCCAAGCCCTACTTCTCCTGGGCGAAGGTGTTCAATGATAATCTAGCTGCTCTCCACATGTACAAGACGAGCCTGCTGCTGAACCGCCCTGTCTACGTGGGAATGTCCATCCTGGACCTCTCCAAGTACCTCATGTATGACTCTACTGCAAACAGCTGAAGCGACTATGTGGTGCCAACTGTGTGCTCCTGTACACTGACACAGATAGCTTCCTGTTGCGATCCAGACTGAGGAAGGCTATGCTGATATGGCTGGAAGGAGTGACCTCTATGACACACGCGACTACCCAGTAACACACCCGCTACACAGTACTGCCAACAAGAAGGTCCTGGGCAAGATGAAGGATGAGTGTGCCAGGTTGCCAATCCAGGAGTTTGTTGGCCTGCACCCGAAGATGTACTCCATCAAGCGGTCGGATGAACAACAAGTCAAGAAGGCAAAGAGTGTGTGCAGGGCTGTAGTTAGACAGATTCGCCATGAGCAGTACAAAGAATGCCTCCTCGAGCGAAAGGTATGAACATGATGCGAAGTAAGCGTCACCACCTCTACAGGGCCCACCAGACCAAAACAAGCCTCAGCCCCTTAGACACAAAGCGATGGATCGCTTCTTTCTGGCTCAATGTCACAAGGATGCCATCACTCCAATGGATGCTTTCCTCGAAGAGCTGCTGGTATGAGCATCATGTGACATATTCAACCGACAGTCAGTGGAGGATGGCTACTCTCTGAGGTGGAGGTAGCTGAGTGTGTGTAGGGGTAAGCTGGAGTTCCTCGCATACAAACGGCCGCCTAGAACTGCTCTCCGACCATGCCAGGTAGTGCAACGTAGGCTGTCCAGCAGTTTCCACATACCTGTCAATATTGTGTACATCTATCGACCAGATGGGGCCAGTCGCTCGCCTACGTCCACCCTCCAACTCGCCAGGTTCATACAAATACCGAACCAGGGAATCAGATGGAAGTCTGTCCCCCGAGCACAGCTCATGAACAGACCATCGAGGTTAACCCACAGAGGATCGCAGAAAGGCCTTGACTGGCTTCTGTCCTATCAGCCTAGTAACCTCAGCATTGGATCTCTCCACCACAATGAGCAACCATTTGACCCATCCCATGGAATGACCGCCAGCTGGAACAGGCATCACCTGAGCATACTGATGTGGGAACCGCCTCTCTGCCAGTGTCTGGTTCCACCACTCGTCGATAGCCTGGGCATGGTGATGTCCCACCTCGCCTCACCTAATCGCCACAATATGTTTCCGCATGAGGGCCACAGTTTCACCTCTAAACTCCTTACGCTCATCCACTTGCAGCAACTCTGGCCACTGGAAGGGATTTTGCAGGTCCTCATAGATACTCTGGAACCCGGCAGCCACCTGACCTATGGACTTATCCATGAGAGGCACTGCCACCTTGTATCTAATCGCGAAATCGACGATGGTGAGGGGGTACTTGTAGGTCCTGCATGTTCCTATGGAACAGACCCGATCATGTGGAAGGAGCAGCACATTAGTCTGATGGACTCTGTTCAGGACAGGGTTATCGAATTGTGCATACCGAATGTGCAATGGACAAGGTCTGTAGATCTGCCAAATTGTCTGTCTACAAGGTGAATCTATGACCCTTGTGACGTGCAACCTCGTGCAGCTGGTGAGGCTCGCGATAATAGCCACTGAGCTGGTAATATACATCTTCAAGAGAGGCTGTTAGGACCTCAGATTTCATTGCTAACATCGACTCCTGTCCTCGCCTGTGCGGCTCTGATAAACTCTAGACAGATGAACAGACGACCATCGTTCATCCGACCATCGATGAACACCGTTTCAAATACCTGTGAACACTGCTGTTTAATCTCTGCAGCGCTGCCGCCGTCACTGAAAGGAAGCTTATCGACAAAGGCTTGTCAGTTAAGTGACTTGACGAGGTCATGCAGAGCAGCCATCCCATATAGCATGTCTTAAATGTTCAGCAGCCCAGCTGACTGTGAGTGCTATCGCAACAACACGGGAGCCATGGACCGGCAAAGAATGTGCCTCCCCCAGAGACGAGATATTCTCAACTCCATGGAGAGCATTGTTGGCGATTTTGTGGACCGTCTCGCCAGCCTTCATCGTGAACAGAGCAATCAGAGCCCCAACTGCCACTAGTGGGCCAAGAGAGCCCTTCCCGTAGGTACGATAAATTCCTTTGGCTAGGTAGATTAGTCGGCGGGATTCTGGCGCTAGATCATCACATCATACTCCTCATCATAGGCGTCCTCATCATAGGCATCCTCATCATTGTCCTCGGCTTCATCATAGTCGTGCTCTTCGTAGTCCTCAACTGGATCCTCGAAAGCTTCCGGTTCATACATTGCTTGCAGTTCCTGCTGACTATACAAGTGCTTTACACTTGCTATATATATAGACATGGCATCCGCAATCTTGAATGCAGG
Source organism: Chaetoderma sp. LZ-2023a (assembly GCA_034401795.1). Lineage (NCBI taxonomy): Eukaryota > Metazoa > Mollusca > Caudofoveata > Chaetodermatida > Chaetodermatidae > Chaetoderma > Chaetoderma sp. LZ-2023a. Next base: position 58,535,699 of record CM067365.1, read on the forward strand.
TGTGTTTGTGTTGGTGAACTGGTGTCTCAGCTTTACTGACCATAAGACGGCGCAGGTAGAGAGAAAACGTCATAACTAGGCGATGGAGAAGCTGTCTAAGGAGAAGTTTGAGTACAGCAAGGCACTCGAGCATATGCACCAAAGGGAGGCACGCCGACGGAATCAAAAGGCTCAAGCCATCCAGACCATCCGCGAGGCCGATGAGAGGCTCGATGAGTGCTACAGGGTTGTTAAGCTCTCCGAGCCAACACTCGACTATGAGGCATTAGGAGGTCAGAAGACGGCCGAGACCATGGTAGTAGTGGCTGCTGTAGGAGCAGTGGTAGCTGGGATAGCTGCTGGAGCTATGCTCTATGCGTGTTCAAGCTGAATACCTCCATTTTCCAAGAACTGACCCTTGCTGTATCCAAAGTACAGCACTGTTACCCAGACTGGGCGAATGCCCCTCGCTCTCCATGCATGTTCCCAACATGAAAGCTGAGCTGGTTGCCATGGTTAGGTGGGATGTCCCTTCCTTCGAGGTGCCACTGACCTTCGAGCGCTGACTCGAGATCCTGGTGGCCACTGGTCAGGCAGAGCAGGGCATATGACTTCGTTTTCTGTTGATAGAGACAGCAATCAGCCAGATCACACACCTCACCGAGTACATTCGTCCCAGCCACCACAAGTTTAAAGTCATCTAGCTCCCCCACCTCCTGTACCACCCCTCCCTTCTGAACCACGACTGCTATAGCTATGCAGTCCGAGGCACCTCGTTGCAATGTTAACTCTAGAAGCTACATGTAGGATTCATTGTCGAGAGCCCACACGTGTTAGTTCCTGGTCATTCTCATCATGCCAGACCTGAAGTCGCAGAGAGGTCATCATTACATCCGGAAGATATTTGGTGTACACCTGAAGGAACATCTTGTCCTGCCTAAATGCCAGGTTCATGTGTGTGTTCTCGAGGAGTGGCGCCGCGACTAGAATTTCTACGTCTGGTTGTAAGTCGAATTCTGTGAAGCCGTCATTACATCCGACGGCATAGCACACTTTCCCCTTCACATAGTAGGAAGGTCCATGAGCCAGAGGAGCCAGGACCTGGTACTCATCGTTCACATAGGTGGTGTCCAGGGTGTTGTTGTTCTGCATAATCTCCCACCTGCTCACCACCTGCGGTAACTCTACCGTCTTCGCCTCTGTGCTCTTGAGCTTGACCTTAAGCGTCATGCTCCTAATCTCATAGATCTGTCCCGAGAGGGTGAAGTCGATGAACTTCTTGTGGATAGAGGGTTCGCATCATGGATACTAGGTCGCATGACTGTCAGACAGGCCTTCCTAGGGTCAGTGTGATGCGAGGCCGCCAGTTCAACTGCCCCATCTAGATGCTGTACATACTGCTGCATGTTTAAACGTTTGCATATACGGGTTTTTAAACGGTGATGTTTGGTAATGTTCTCCAGCAGATCGTTTTTGGAGGGCAGAAGAAACCTGTATCACCATCCAAGAAGAATCCAGTACAGCTGCCGATTGACAGGGTCTGATGACTACTTCGTGATGTCAACATTATCTACAAGCGAGCCAAGATTCCACCTCCATCTGAGGTGGCGATACTGTCGGCTAGAGAGGAGACCACACCGGCCCATAGTATGAAGGAATTATTGACTCGGATGCTCTACTGGAAGTTTGACAGTGCCCAGGGCAGATCACTAGATCTCCCCAGGACACCAACTAAGAGTCCGGTAATTCTAGCTATCCAGAAGGCTATGGTTGATCCCAAAGATCTACTAGCAATCGGGAAGTGGGTTGGCATATTCCGCCTCCACCCTGATGATGATCACCGGATGTTGGATAATCTACAGGCTGGGGCCACAAATTACTTCCGAGCAGAGATCAGTACATGTGTGACTGAGGGCCGTGATGCTGGGCATGCCACTGGTCACACCAAAGGTAGAGAGGAGGAGGTGGCCACCGGCCACAAGGAGGCCGCTGAGCACATCTTTAACAAAAGAGGGTGCGAGCAGCTGGTGAGAGATGAGGCAACATTTAGAATATTCACCACCGAGAACTACTAGAACTACTTCATCAAAACTGTTCTCAAGGCAGATGCTAAGAAGTCATGGCTGAAGTGGGTCTTCTGCGAGAAGTGTCAGAGGAATACAGTCATGGCATCCGATTATGATTGGATAGAGTTTCAGAAACACCTACCCAAACCCGCTGGGGCAGTGAAGTCTATGGACGAAGCTTCTGAATAAGTTCCTCAAGCTTCTGAAGAAGTTCATCAAGTAGCGGAGCCCACAGATGAAGTCCCTCAAGCCTGAAAAACATCCCGTCTGACACATCAGCCATGTTTACCCGACTGACATGTGAGCTTCCTGGCTGAATTCAACTTGTAGCTGAAGTTCTGAGCCTTCTCCAGTGAGTGCTTGAAGTGTGCGTGCTCTCCTGTCTCCTCGTTGCTAAAGATGAAGACGTATAGATCTGCGATCTTCTGCACACCTGCGATGAAGTCTCGCTTGGTCTCCTTGAGGGTCAGGCTGCCGTATATCATCTCAAGCAGGGAACGGCCACTCTTCGAGCTAAGGTACAGGAGCCTCGCATTGTGCCGGATATCTGGTGACATCTCATGGGTGTACTCCTGAAAGAGGATGAAGACAGTGATCTGGGTGTGCCGAATGCGTCTGGTGATGTTGCACTCGTTGCTAGCCCTAGAACTGCGGCTTCCATTAGAGGAATGCGTCCACCCATAATCTTGGCAGCAATAGGAGGCACCACTGATGATGATCTTTGTGATGGGATGTGTTATGTCTTGACAGTGGTCGACAACCGTACTCGCCACTGTAGTGAGGACAGCAGCCCCAGCAGCAGGAATAACCTCATCACCACCTATCATTTTTAACACGGCCACATTCGCGGCCACGTTACTGACGACATGAATGGCCAGGGGCTTAGCCTGTGTAAGTAATTTCTAGGTCTTGCTTTTGAGCAGCTTCTCCACCTTCTGGAGACTCATCTGGCTCTCCAGGAGTTGCTTTACGAGCTGTACAGTTGACATCATTGTTTAAGACCTGAGTATACAGCGCATTTAAATGTGTATGTTCTACCTCGAGAGCGCTTAGCAGATCTACCTAGTCTGCATCTGTTAGCTGATTAGATTGGCACTCGGGAATATCCATAGCACTATACATAGCAGCTTAAACCACGAACCTATGTACTAAGTACTACGAAGTCTTCCAGACTGAATTGAAGGACTATAAGAAGAAGTCACCACATGAGCTCGCCGAGCTCTCTAACGCTGAGGTAACAGAGGAACTGACAGCCGTGAAGCTATACCTAGGATTTGGTAAGGGGCAGATCTGTTTCGTCGAATACCTCATTGCAGGGGGGGGGGGGCAGTATCGTCGAGCAGCTCCTGCATACTAAGGGATTGTACAAGGATCGGGAGTATCTGTCAGACGTATTCCAGCAGCTGCAGGCATCCATGGCATTCCCCGACTCTGAGTTGTATAAGGCTCTGTGCTACTACAAGCTGGAAAAAGGCTGTACCACTGAACCATACACTCCTTGGGTGTGTATGCTGACAGCGTGGTTGGGGGCTGTCGGGCAGGCCAAGCTAGTTCATGCAATCTCATTTACCATGACTCCTGCACCAGAAGATCTATGGCTCGAAGAGCTTGAACTACTAGCGGCGGAGAAGACTGGTGCTAAGCACAACAATAGCCAGACCTGACACCACTCGTAGGGCTATCATTCTGCTAGCACTGCTGGGCAGTGTGGTAAGTGTCAGCACGGGTCGCTGTTTGTCATCCAGCACTCTGTGCATAGGAACGACAGTCGAAACAACGTTAGCACTGGCTTGCAGAGATGCTTGTGTCACGGGGCTTGGGACGACATGCGCAGCTGAGTTGATGTCAGTGTTAAACCCAAAGTGGACACCGAGGAAACTCCCCTCGACTATCATGTTATTATAACCCCTGACCACCAGGTCCTCGATATTCATGATCAGGTTGCTCGGAATAAGCCACAGGCAAAGTCCAGCTGGTGGCGGACCTTCTGTAAGGCTTGCTGGAACTTGACAATGAAGCTGCTAGGGTCTGCAATGATGATCCTATCCTCGACGAGACTGCTGAACATAGCCTGCACCTCTTTGCTGCTCACCCCATCTATAGAGTGGTGCAGCTTGGTCTGGGCCATCAGACGAGAATAACATAATGCTTCTAATGACTGATTGATTCGAATGATCCCGATTAGTGTAAGCTCTGAGGTTGTGTGTGGGATAAAGTATTTCCAGGCATTTGGGTGGTCTTGCCCGATGCCGGTTATGTGCATATTCTACACCCTCGCTCTGGGCTCTGAGTCTGGATCGAATGAGAACGTTGCTGTTTTCCAAAGACCGATTTTTCGGGGTATTTGATAGGGGAAGCCTGAGTAGTCTCGTCTCAGGTCACCATGCATAGACTGGTGTTGTCTCCACCATGGAAATGATAGTCTGAGTGGTCATTGAACTCTCGCTGGAGTCTACTGGCTGCTGAGAGGCCGTGGCTAGTGGTGTCAACAGACTGCTGATCGAAATCATTCGTATCAGGCAGGCTTGCACGCAGCTCATGGAGGATTTGTCTCGCCGTGTAGTACACATGGAATCTGAGACAGCTGGCAATGAGCACAGCTTCGGAAGTACCAGAATAGGAGGGCAGCAAACCCGCGCTGACGCCGCATCCTGCTGTGGCACACCACATGGCAAAGTTCAACTGTTGGTTCAAGAACGAGACATTCGGGACTGTCATCCAAGTGAGAGCTGTCATCACATCCTTGATGGTGATTGCAAGGTTGGTCAGTGGTCATGGATTGATGGAGAAGCTGATGTGGGACCGTCTATCGACGGTGATCAAAATAGGTGTTAGGCCCAGTATGTCATCCAGGAGACCATGTAGTCCAGCTCTTGAGCGGGTCTAGAATGTACCCAGGAGGGTCGGTTGACTCTGGTCGATTGTTGTGAGGTTCGTCGGGAATGCCATCTATAGTAGTCATCTTAAATGCTCTGTTCCAGCTGCAGATGCAACGTACTATTTGGCACCATAGAGATCTTCGATGTGGGCCCGCCGCAGCATCGTTTTTTAAGTCCTCATGGACGAGATTCTGTCTGATGGTGTCAATTTGCTGGAGTCACCAGCAGTGGACTGTACCACCCTCCTCAGCTGCCAGGGCGGGATATAGTTCAGGCTGCTCTCGCCACTCCGATTTAGACATGGTATACCTAGTTCTTAACCTCGTGCCATCACCTGTAGGATCTGCTGATGAGTCATTGTGGGATTCATCTTGGAGAGCCTGGTGAACCGAACAATCTTGTTGGTGTGGAGATATACCGCCCTCAAACACCCCTTAGCCAGCATAATATCAGGGGACAGTTGCTTTCGCAGCCATGGCATCTGGAACTTCACCTTGTCACTCTGATAGTATGCCCGCCGTTGATGGAATTTCTTGGATTTATCCTCATGCACCCTCTTCTCTTCCCACTGCAAGATTTCTACAGACGCATTACACTCATCGTCCAAGTAATCATACAAGTCTTGCCCTATGACGCCCTCCTTCTGCCGGATGAGGCTCTCCCATTCTTGGACAGAGTTGTAGTCCCTTCGTCGCCTTGCCTCTCTGGCATTCTGTTCATACCAGCTCACCCGCTGCAGTCGCTCGCCTTCTTGTCGACTACGCATTTCCGGTAACACTATATCTACCATCCCAGAGAAGGTGTGTGACTGCTCCTCTATCCCCTTTTTCAATATCTCGGCGAATGCCTGATAGGTCTGATATCATATCATGATGATAGGTCAATAAATAGTAGTAGCGTAAACTCTAATTGGGCATCCGACAGACCATTCATGCTGGCATGAAGGACTAATGGTGGAGCCGTCAAACTGGTAATTTACGTGGGTGAACATGTTGGGACTGATCGCTTTCCACAGTCTGCTGGTGACTCCTGACAGATATTCTATCACGTCTAACCCTACTTCAGTCAGTGAGCTGTGGTAGGTACTTCCTGGTGGCGGATGTAACACATCGGCGTGTACGTACGGTGTGGAATGCTGAGCTACCTTGAAGGGATCCCATTCTATGCGATACTGAACCGCATGTATACCAACTAGTAGTAATAGATCTAATACCAGTGACAGAACTTCCAGTACCTGCCTTGTTTGCTATTGATTCCTACGCAGGGAAATAGTAGCTCTGCCAATAATGAGATAGATATAGGCGATCAGAGATTGTCAGAATTGAAAATGTGAAATCTATATTCCAGTTTCACGCTTTTTCAAATTTTGAATGTTAACTCATTTCTTAGAGCACGCCGCTAGTTATATATATGAGATGGATCTTGATTGTATTTAAGCTATATGGTATAAACTAGAATGCACTCGAGGAAGATCCTGACTTACGCCTTTGCGCTCTGTCTTGACAATGCACTAGTGACCCCGTCTGTGACCTAAATAGTTGATATTTTGCTCCAGAAACTCACATAAATTCTAGCCATGTATAATATGAATGGATGTGCTAGATTTGTATCTCGGGGTGCACGCTAATTAACCCATGACCTAGATATTTGAACTTTTGACCTAATACTAAAATAATACTAAAATTTGCTTCTAGCTAATAACAATATGAATGTATGTTCCAGATGTAGCGATTCTAACTTCTAGCATTGCTGAGATATCGACGAAAATGTGTATTCCGTTATGCTAAGTGATCCCGTCACCTACATTTTTTAGGTTTTGTGCCCAAGCTGAGGATTCCGCTGGCCATTTATAATGTGAATGGATGTGCACAATTTTGTGATTTTACTTACATGCGCTCCGAGTTTATGCCTAAAATGTGTTTCGTGATGCACTTACTTACACCATGAGCTAGATATTTGACCTTTTGGCCAAAAACTAAAGTTTACTTCTAGCCAACAACGATATGAATCCATGTTACAGGGTTTGCGCTTCTACCCAGCGTTGCTGAATTAACGACATTACATTTCGTAGCACTAAATGACCACGTGACCTCGAATTTTTAGCCTTGTCCCCAGGCTGAAAAAGTGTGCTAGCCACTCAGAATATGATTGCATGTGCAAAATTTACTGATACTACCTCATAGGTTATGCAGATATGCCTCGGATAAACAGACAGACAAACAGACGAACATGCGACACCAACAGCGGAACTTACACCGATGCCTCAGATAAACAAACAGACAAACAGACGAACATACGATACCAACAGCGGTACTCACACCGGCCCTCGGCGTGAGCAATGACCATCAAAGTTACGTTGGCAAATATAGATTTTAAATGAGTAAGAGATACCCTGTTGAACACTTTGAAACTAATTTGACTGGAAGCTTTCCTACATATGTGAAATTGAGATACTGACGTGAACTTCAAGGTTTAAAGCCTAAATAAGATGACATTTTTGAAAAGCAAAAGAAATGTTATCTTTTGCCACGAATACGATCTGTAATAGCTTCTTCCCAGCTGAAAAATAAAAAATAGATTCCTTCAGTTGATGAGACACCCTGTTTGACGTCGTTGCTTATGACGTCATCAAACACGTCACTTAGTTGAGTATGACGTCATATGATTAATAGCTAAACAGGAAATGTCTATTCATTGACGTGAGGAGACACCTTGCATGATGGCGATACTTATTCTACGAGCCACCCAGAGGCCACGATCTTGAAAATTTCTCGATCCATCCGAGGTAGCTAGCCGCTTCGCGTGCCTATATATATATATATATATATATATATATATATATATATATATATATATATATATATATATATATATATATATACATATATATATATATATATATATATATATATATATATATATTTAGAATCATGGAACGTTAACATGCTTACTCACTCGTTATGGAAATATCAACGAGAGTTAACATGCTTACTCACACGTCAGGGAAATGTCAAGGAAATTTAACGTGTTTACTCACACGTCATGAAATTGGCAAGAACAGTTAGCATGCTTACTCACACGTCATGGAAATGTCAAGGAGAGTTAACATGCTTACTCACATGTCATGAAAATGTCAAGGAGAGTTAACATGCTTACTCACACGTCATGGAAATGCCAAGGAGAGTTAACATGCTTACTCACATGTCATGGAAATGTCAAGGAGAGTTAGCATGCTTAGTTACACGACATGGAAATGTCAAGGAGAGTTAGCATGCTTACGCACGCATCATGGAAATGTCAAGGAGAGTTAGCATGCTTAGTTACACGTCATGGAAATGTCAAGGAGAGTTAGCATGCTTACGCACGCATCATGGAAATGTCATAGAGAGTTAACATGCTTACGCACGCATCATGGAAATGTCAAGGAGAGTTAACATGCTCACTCACGCATCATGGAAATGTCAAGGAGAGATAACATGCGTACGCACGCATCATGAACATGCCAAGGAGAGTTAGCATGCTTACTCATACGTCAGGGAAATGTCAATGAGAGTTAACATGCTTACTCACACGTCATGGAAATGTTGGTGAGAATTAACGTGCTTACTCACACGTCATACAAATATCAAGGATAGTTAGCATGATTACTCAAACGTCATAGACATGTCCAGGATAGGCAACATGCTTACTCACGCGTCATAGAAATGTCAAGAAGAGTTAAAATGCTTACTCACATGTCAGGGAAATGCCATGGCGAGTTAACGCTTACGAAACTAGCATTCCATAATATCTAGTTCACAATCATACACGTAGTTGTTGAATATTATGAATTAAATAATTTGACTGCAAGCTGTTGTCAACTTAGTTACAAAATAGTTCACAAAATGTTTACTAAAATTAATTACAATTTTCACAAGATTATAATGTCTCGTTATTTAGACAAAGTAAAACTACCCATGTCAGACAAGCACAAAGAATGAGAAGTGTTCGCTTGTTGTAACTGACACAGCTTGAGGAAAGATGTATATCCCGTAACATTGGAATCATGCGGTGCCAGGTGCCATTGTTTGGGGCGGGATTTACACCAATCACGTGACACATCAGCTGATAACGTCCACAACCTCGATCGGTCCAGTCGTCAAATCAACTTTAAAATCTGTTAAAATAGAGAGACATCGC
>CM067365.1:58549801-58804801 GCA_034401795.1 Chaetoderma sp. LZ-2023a
GCCAGTGGCCACTACATTGGCGGCCAGTGTCACTCCATCCAGTAGTATAGCGACTAGTGTGTCCATGCCTTTTGCAAGAGTGGCCAGGGAAGCCACTCCAGCGCTGGCTCCAATTACACCCGCTGCTGTAGCAATGTATGCGAGACCATTGCAGACTATATATTTATATTGCCTGTGCGCTCTGCTGTACTTTTCCGCCTCGTGGACGACATGTTGCATGGTGGTGTCAATGCTGCCATCCGTGGTCTGTACCACCATCTTCAGGTGCCAGGGCGGAACATAGTTCATGTTGCTTTCCCCACTCTGATTTAGCCATGGAATACATGGAGTTTAATCTTGGTGCGTCACCTGTAGGATCTGGCGGTGCGTCATTGTGCGTTTCGTCTTCCAGAGCCTGGCAAATGGTACAAGACTGTTGGTGTGGAGACATACCTCCCCAAAACACTCACCATCACCCACAATGCCAGGGGCCAAGAGCTTTCGGAGCCATGACATTTGGAATTTCACCTTGTTCCTCTGATAGTAATCCCGGTGTTGTATGGCTTTTCCATGCATATGCTCCTTCACTATCTCCTCTTCCCATTGTACCTCATCATCTGTGAGGTCATGTTCAGACTCACCAGGCAGGTACTACTCTCCTGGCGTCTCTTCCAGTGGCCTCTCCCATTCTCGGACACTTGTATTGTCCCCTCGTCTCCTTGCCATGTTGGCGTTATGTTGATACCACCGCTCATGCTGTAGTTCCTCACCTTCTTGTTGGCAAATTGTACTCTGCTTTTTCAGCACCTTTATCTCCTCGGCTGGTGTGGAGGGACAGTCCTTTATTCCCCTATCCATCAGTTCAGCAAACGTCAGATATGTCTGGTATGATGTCATGTTGATAGGCCAATGAGTAGCAGCAGCGTAAACTGTAAGTATGCATCCAACTGCCCATCTGTGCTGGAATACAAGGTGGTAATGGTGGAGCTGTCGAACAGGTGGCTTGTGGGCGTGAACAGATTGGAGCTGATTCTTTTCCACAGATTGATGTTCACTAGTGGCATATATCCTATCATGTCTAGCCCAACTTCTGTCCGTGACCTGTGTTAGGCACTGCCTAGAGATGGATGCAGCACGTCGAGATGTATGTTATGGTGAAACACCGATCCAGCTCGAAGAGGACCCATTCTATATGGTACCGTGCCACCAGTCTAACCACCTGAGGTGGTCTGATTACGTTCTCGCCATTCTGGAGGAGCAGTCGGGCAATTGGCATGGCTATATGCTCCATTTAAACCCAGTATATAAGACGGACCCACTGTTTGCTCACTCGCCAGCTCTTGCTGACCTAGTGGATGTCCCGTTCGCCCTACAGTATGAAGCAGACTCACAGACGTTCTCACTCCAACCCAGCCGCGGTGATGGCGTAGCACTCTTGATTGACCAAAAGGATGTCTCCAAGGCGCATCTGTGTCAAGACAGGGATAGCAGCAAGTTCGTGTTTCACTACGATGTTCCGAAGAAGCAATTCATCCCCGCGCCTCTGATTGAGGTGGTGGAGACGAATGTGGCCAGCTGCGAACCATGCGCCACCATGGACACTTGAGGACGTACAGTTGACCGTGGCAAAGTATCTGCAGATCAGGTTCGAGAAGAATGGACATGTGTTATCGTGCTGGGCCTTCAGGCAAGTGGCAACCATGGTTGCCGCCATATAGGCCCCCAAGCAGTTAGTGACCTCGAAGTCACCCAACTCTCTACTGTTGTTAAAAGCAATGGCATGGTCCGAAAGCTTTATAAATATTCTCATCTTTCCTAGCATATATAGGACAGGATGGCACAGCCCTAGTTGCGGTGGGTTATGGGGTTGGGGCCACTGGAGGAAGGCTACTGCTGTGTCGCCCGTTTGATGTTTTTGTCGCACTCCTCGATGGCGAAGGCCTCAGTGAAGGTGTTGGAGTTTGTCTGGATCACCAGTCCGCAGACAACGCATATTGTGATAGAATTGCATATTCTAGCAGATGGTAAAGTGGAACAGTTAACACCCGTCCTTGATGGGATGGAAATCGACATCTAGGCCGGTATAGGGCTCGATCTGACGAGTTTAGCCATACATATATAGGCCCAAGATATCGGTTCCACTTATGGTACTGGTCATACCCGTGGTGGCTGCTTCATAGCCAGCCATAATAGTCGATGTTAATTGGGATACACTTCCGAGATGCGCCCCAGTACAATCCATACTGCGACCATTTGGGGAAAAACATCTACAACCGCTTTTACTCATGTGAGAAGATTGAGTTTGTCTGGCAGTTCTATGGTGTGCAGAGGGTGGGCATGGTTCTCTGCTGGAGACACCAGCTCTCTGTACTGGTACTCTGTGTAATATGTGAGCATGCTAGGGCCTGCCATGGGGCAGACGGTGGACATTTTAACATTATGCAGGTAGCGTTGGTTGTCAAGGCACCTGACAAAATCTATGGGTAATTCCATCATGTCGATGCGACACATGATGTGGCTTCGTGTTTGTTTGAATGGCCTGATCGAGATATTCTTTCAGGACTGGTATATCACTGTGCGTGACTTGTCTTCGAATGGATGTCCAGACCCAGTCCCCATGCCAACGAGCCATTCACACACTATAACAATACAATACTGGATATAATTTCGGAACAATATCACCCTATCCCTGCTCACCGATCCCTGATTGTAAACACGATGTCCCTAATAGCTGCAGCAGGTTCGTTGAGGAGGGCCCTGTCAATGTATCTGCGGAGAGGGAAGTGGAGGGGGAAGTGGTTAAGGGTGGGTGACGTCACACATGTGGTGCAGAGCCGGACCACTGACAATGGGAGAAGCAGACTGGGCCCACAATGACTGTAGTGTGAACACCTGGATAGAGGATATAGCCAAACAGTATGTCTGGTGAGATGCGGGAAGCGGCCACCCAACCCTAACTTCTGTGGAGGGGGGTGGGTGGGGGGTGCAATTTCACAAGCTCCTATCAGTGAAATGCCGTACTCACGCTCTAACCATGGATGTTCCTAGGATTCCATCCCTCCAAGAATCTTAAAAAGAGGAAGAGAGCGGTTGATGTCAGCTTCAGCACTTGTAGTTCCCCCAGACCGCATCCGCAATCATCCGCTCATGATTGGCCATAGGAGTGATAAGGGATTGGTCTAGGACACATGTTCCCACTACTCAGGAGAGGGGAGTAGGGTCTGCCACAATTAGATTTCTGAGCAAGTGCTTTTTTACCCAGTTACCGGCTTCCGTAAGTGTTTCTGTGTTGGCAATGGCTTCCGTCATTAACTGGACAAATTGAGTCCATATTGTGTTAGGGCGAGCCCTGTTCTTCTCTCTATTACGGAGATCAAATTAGTATCATTGTGTTGGAAGACTCGATATAGTGTTTGCAATCCCAGGTACAGTGCACGGAATTCTGGCAGCACTGTGCGAAATGTCTCGCTGTATTAAGTGAAAAGTGCCACCGTCCTGTCTACGTAGTTCGCTGTAATGTCATTGATCATCCAAGCTAAATATTTTGAGGGAATGAGGTAGCACTGTGCGATCTTGTCCTTATGTTTGTGACGAAGGTACCTAGCTGTGTGAATATTATCCAGCTCTGTTCCCAAATTGTCGAACATGTAGATAGGGATATGTTCGTGACCTCTGTGTGAGATGTATGTGTGAAGTTATTTCGTAATTGGTCTAGTGTCTCCGTCTGAGTCTTCCATTTTCCCATCTATGTGTACCTCTAGAGCGGAAATTTTGCTGCCCACTGCATCGTAAGATATCTTCTTGTCCGGGTGTAGGGATAGCCCAAGCTATTTGGAGTTACCGTCGAACTTGTCCATCATCTTCTGATGCTGTTCCTTGGATTGAGACACAAGTGCGGTGCTCAACAGAGATTGAAAATAAGAATTAGTACGCACCCGTGTGGAAGACCAACTTTTTGCTGGATCATTTCAGTGAGCCCCCAAGGCCCATGGGTCATCCAAGCGATAGATTCATAGAATTGGATCACATAGCAGACACATGTGTCCAGAAGTGGTAGGTCATGGAGGGCCTGCTCTACAATTGAATGTGGGATCTTCTTCTTCTTTTCGTTCGCTGATCATACGCTAGTCCTGTAAGTGACTATCGACATGATCATAAGCGTCAAGCGCGTGGATCCATGGTTTATTAGAGTGCGCCGTGCAGCCTGGAACCTTCGTCTTCAGCACTCGAGGTTTCTGTCAGGGTTACCTCACCCTTACCTCCTTTAGTCGCCTCTTACGACACGCAGAGGATACGAATGTGGGATAGACGGAAAGACATTTCGGAAGTCGAACATCGTGGTGCAAGAGTTCTCATACATATAGAGGAGCACCGGTGGATGCTCAAAGGTAAATCTACTTTGGGTGTGTGTGTCTATGCGATCTCGGTCCCGGATAAACGCCTGCAATTTATTGGCCATAATGTTGTAGAATAGCCAAATTGCTGTCGAGGTAATGGAGATAGACCTATATGCCACACGGTCAAGCCAGCTTCCCATAGTCTAGCACCAGCACAACGACGGCCATACACTGGCGTCCTGGGACAACTTCTCTGTGTTCTTTAGAATATGGCTGTAAGCGTTAATGATCGTCTGGTGTAGCTGAGGGTTTTCCATGATGTGCTTGTATGACGCTAAATCTAGGCCTGGTGCAGATTTTTGTTGTTGGAATGTTTGCACTGAGAAACTCATCCCTTGCTATATCCCTTGATAGGGGATGATTAAGGTCAGCCATTAACCCACCACGGACTACTGGGAACTACCCTCCTGGCTTCTAGGGCGAAGAGGAAAGTATTGCCGTGTGACTTCCTTGGAGGGAAACTGGGTGCTGTTTGCCTGTGAGACTAGGTTGAGTCTATTTTTTACATAATTAAAGAATTGTGTGTGGTATTCGAGCTGGCTTACGCTATATGGTTTGTCCTTGTTATGGAGCGATCTTACATGGCACGAAGCGGTATCATGACGGTCAAACCATTCACTATGGTGCTTGCTAACTGGCTACGGTAGACGAGCCGGTGGAAGGTGCGAGTGGAGGTGCGGCGATCTGGGAGACTCAGCTTTCCTAGTCTTAGTGAGATATCCCACTCTTACCAGCCGAGACAGCGCAGGTCGAAGATGTTTACCTATTGCAGGAGTTTCGGTGAGGAAGCTATTCCACTTGTGACAACTATTACTAGTTAGAAGTTATCCAAGTGAAATGCATGGAGCCTACTAAATGAGAAGAAGCGGTCACGTCGACGCGGAATATTTTTGCATTAATTGCGCAAAGGTGAACGTCCTTACTGGTAAGAATAAACTTTAAAGGCGACGCCATTACAATGCTAGTGATTTGTGTTCATGTTGAAAGGTGCGTAAGATCGTAGTCTGCTGTTTACAGCTAAGATGAGCGATCTCCTATCAGAAATGTTCCTCAAGGTGAAAACGAAACAGCCGCTCGGAAAAGATGGAGAATCAGCAGAAGGGCAATAAAGGTGACATCTCTGAGGATTCTGCAAGACAGAAAAATGGAGAACTGGATTAGTGCGTATATTTTGTGTTTTATCACGTACAGTTCAATTCCTAAGTGCCGTGGAAGCAGTCACAGTCACGGTAGAAACAGCCCGACATACGTGGGGGCGAGGTTTTGCTATTGTGTGTGTGTTATTAGCTTTCAACCAGCCTTGGTAGGCATATTCCCAAGACGCAACGTCACGTGGTGGTTTAATCCTCGGTAGTCAGGGGTGACAGGAAGCTGGCCTACATCAACGTTATTGGCAGTGATAACGTAAGTTGCTTCACCGCCGGCCCATCATGCATCAGCCACAACCATCTGTAATCTGCTCTCCATGCCATTACAATCCAGGCTCTGAACCAGCAGTTCATCAGCCATATTGCATTTCAAAGATGTTAAGTTATGAATGTCCGATTGTCTCGGATATTTTAATTCATTTTCTTAGTGACTTTTATTTAATTATGGGTCTTTTTCTTAGCGACTAGTGGTCCAAGAGTTAGCTGCCTTTTGAGATTGAGACACATGAACTGGTCTCGGAAATCAGATGGCTTTAATCGTAACCCCACTGACAAAGGGGCGAACATTTACTAGTGCCATAGGCAGCCACCGCGCCCAGTCGAATTAATTTTAAAATATTAAACAGCTTACCTGTACTGTTACCGTGGAGTTAAAAATCTGGGAATCCAGGACCCAGAGTATATAAATCTATTCCAGCAAGCGCAAATCATAGGCGGAGTTTACCTAGAGATTCGTCCATCTTCAAGTCTTGTTGTATCCGTGTCTTATGATACAGCAACTTCTCGCCATCGGTTCCTATTCACAGACCTATTGTTTCTAGAATAGTACTTTAAATGTCGCTTTTTTATTAATGACCACCTGGAGATAAGATACGGTTGCAAAAGACAACTACGACAATCAGGTTTCAATAGATGCAGCATATCCCGATCATCTCAAGAGATTCAATAGTAGGTACCTGGGCATTCCCTCCATTCAACCTGACATCCATCATCCATGACGATGTGGATGTGAATCCCATCTAAGCTGGGAAACCATTCACTGTCCATTCCAGGAGGATGAGCGCAGTTGCTAAGATGTACTGGAGTGGCCAGTTCCCATAACATCAGTCAAATTGGTGATCCTGTATTCAGCTGCTTATCCATTCACCCCGTGTAATCACCCATTCGCATATAAGCAACCTGTGGTCAACGTCCAGAAAGCGATCTAAGGGTTCAAGGGTACTGTTTTTGCTTGTGTTTTCCTAACGTAACCAGCTGGTTGCTTAACGTGAATCGAGTCACTCCACCGAGTCTGATGGTTCTTCATTCACTGTTAATTCATTCAGTTTCTGTCCTCTAGATAATGAATGATGGCATGCGAATCTGATAATTACTTTTTTTTATTTTGACCAAACTTTGCTTGCTGGTATCCCGGCGTTCAGAAATGCCTGTCGTTTCCATTCTTTAGCTCGGGATGTGTAAGCCTGTCCCCTACATGGGCGGGTATTCATGCCTAAAGCAAACGTTATTGTGCCACTGCAATGCATACATGTTATATTGGTCCGTCTACATTGTTCAATTGTCTTACTGAGCCAGGCACACCTGTCTATTCCAGAGCAGGTTCTATCATGACTGAAAACAATCATGTATGTGCCACTTATTAATCATGCCCAGTCCTTTGTTATCCAACACCTCATAAACGCACTTTTGCAGTGCCAGTGTCTTTTCATTTGGTTCTTCCTTCCACATGTTTCCCATCATAATGGCAGGTCCGCCTCTCTCACATAGACATCGGTCTAAACATAGCAGTACACCTCGCCCATAAATCAAGGCAAATTGTGTGTTAACGTAGCTAAACGCTGGGCTGGCTAGAATTAAGGATTACCGATTTACTAGTCCCATTTTAGGTGCCCGTATCATCACATCCCTGTATATATGATATGTCTCTTAATCTGGCTAGGCCCATGCTCCAAGGATTGCAGGATGATGTATCCCCGGCTCAATGACTAGACGAAAGTGTACTGTACCTGAACTCACCACATCTTCATAAATAACTGTTTACATGGTAAAATACGAAGATGCACTAAGGAAAGTTGTCTTGTAGTTAACTTCTACTGGATCATGAGTGTATGTATGATTACTGTATTCTGCGGCTGTAGTAGTAGAAACATCCTACAGCTGCAATCAGTCCTTTTTCACTTTTGCCCACTGTGTCTTGTCCTCAGCCGAAATCCTTAGCTTCCTCAGGTCCATTCTTGACTTGAGTGTACCGAGTCCTGCTTTCTTGAGGTCACCGCGTAGCACGCTTAGCAGATTTATGCAATGACGTCCTCTTCTGGCGTTGTATTTGCTGGCTCCGAGTAGGGCGAATTCCAAGGCTCTCTGTGCTGGTGTCTCTTCTGGCATCCTTGGCACATACCCAAACATTGGCACTCTTTGCTGGGCGACTTTTGCAGACAGCGGCGACGTATTACACATCTTGTAGAGTTCATCGTTTGAAATTATGCTGTCTGGCCATCGGTGTCCAGTGATGGTGCATAGGTGTATGCGGTGGCAGGCGTCAAGGTTGTCTAGAGCTGCCTTTGGAGCTGCCCAGCTGTTACAGTTATACAGCATCAAGGATACGCAGGTTGCATTGTATAAAAGTAGACTCTTTATTAAGGGCATCTTTGATCTAGGAATCCATAGCTTCCAGAACGACTGCAAAGCAGTGTGCCCAAGAATTTACTTTTTCTCCATGGTTCGCCGCCACGAAGTGGGTCGTCATTTTCTATAGTTTCACGCTTTGTCGATAGGTATTTGTGGGTGAACTCTGTTTTGGATTCATTCTTAAAGAGATTCTCAATTTTTAGTTTGCTTGCAGCCATTGGGAGAAGCTCGTCAAGGGGTTTCTTTTCCTCGTCTATGAAGTCCACATCCTCGGCATATTCCAGCTCTGTTAGGGCTTCGTTTGGATCAGAGCTGATATCGATGTTACCATGAGTGTAAGCCCTATTATAAATGGTTGGTTATAAATAGTGATTGTTGCAGGTGGGTAGGAACAACAGTAACACAGGCATCTGAAAATCAATGTCATGTGACACTATCATGGCCAATATATAAGACTGACAAATGTATTACTTCTAGGGATGAACCACTGTCCCCTCTGTTTTAGACAGCCTAATGAAGCGGTGTAATGGAAGTCATACAAGTACACATATTGATGCGAGTAGTAGTAGTAGTATGTAATACTAACAAATGCCAAAATTCTCCAAGGGAAGCAGTGCAGTGGTCGGGACATGTACTCCAATGTCAGCTGCTGAAGCAAAATATATTAGGAAGACAAAGCAGGGAATCGCAAGAAGACCCACCCGAAAGTATTAGCAGTACTATAGGTCAAACGAGTCACCTGGCTTAAGATAGACGCAACTGGAAACAGACATGTAGGCAAGCAGAGAGACAGGCAGGTAGGTGGATAGGCGGACTGTCAGACATGCATACAGGTAGGCAGCAGGCAGGCAAGCATGCAGGCTGGCAGGCAATCAAACAAGTAGGCGGGTAGGCTGGTGGGAAGTAACATTTTATTCCTCTTACGAGTCGAGGCACGGTAATGAAAAGGACCACAGCGTACGGTATACTGAGTGTGTCATATGACCAAAAGAATCTGATCATATTTTAATAGCTGAGTGAATTTACAATACTGCAAACAAATACAGTCTTACTAGAGTGGAAGCAGTAGTATGTATAATAGGGGTATGGGACCACACCCTATAGACAACACCTATAGACCACACACCTCTGATCCACACCACTGGCCAATAGACCACACGCCATAGGCCACACGCCTCTGGGCCACGCCTATGGAGCACACCTCCGGAACACGCTCCCTATCATGGGTTACACGACTGAGCCGGGACCAACCACCAGGTAAGCCCGCTGTTCCAGGTGAGCATCATGCACAGCTCGAGTTGTGTCTGCTACTCTGGAGGCTCCAGGTGAGCCTCAAATGCAACTCGAGCCTGATACTCTCGCCACTTCTGTTCCTATGGACCATGCCTATAGACCACTCATATGGCCAACGCCTACGGACCACATCTCTGGACCACACCACTCTTGACCACACCAGTCTAGACCGCAGCTCCGGCCTATGGACCGCGCCTATGGCCTGCGCCTATGAACAACACCTATGGACGACACCTATGGACCACATCTCTGGGACCAAACCCCATCAGAGACCACATTTATGGCCTAATAACCACATCTCTGGACCCCGCCGCGTCACTGAACCATACCTCCGGACCACACCACTCTGGACCACAGCTCTGGACCATGGCTCACGCATCTGGCCCACACCTCTGGACCACCCACATGGACCATGCCTCTGGACCACGCTTCCGTATGATGTGATAGAGTAAATCTCACCTACCAGCTGGGCTACGTGATTGAGCCCGGCCCCCACATCCCCCTCAGTCTCCACCACCCACCCCCCCCCCCCCCCTCCCCCACCCCCCACCACCGAGGCCGGTTCTCAGGCTGGCCCACGAGACAATAGCATACATCCATCTAGAGGCTGATTATCTTTGTGTACTAATAACCATGGATTACACTGAAGAACTATGCAGTTATATGCATGGTGTAGGTTGTGATGCGCGCCTGGAAAAGGTACCGGAGTCATTACATGACCTGGCCGACTATGCATTTCGAGCGCTTGGGAGCTGGAGAAGTTCGCGGGACCTAACGTTTCCATTAATAGCAGAAACGAGTTACATGCTCGAAAACCACCAACTGTTTGCCAGTTAGAGGACAGAGGCTATCCACTAACTGCAATGACAATGACAGAACTATGGCAGTATTTACGTCATCCGCTAAGGAGATACAGTTCTGATGTAGATGCGGCGACCGAGTTAAAAATCTATAAACATCTCGGTATCGAGATATTATAAACAAATCATTGAGGAGCGTGATTCCGACCAAGAATATTGCTATGGGACTCGTAATATGGATGATGCTACTGATTTGGAATTTTATAAGAATACCGGTCAGTATGGTGAAACGGAGGTAGGAATATCATTCGACTTTGAACAAACGCACCACGATAAGGTTACTCAAGCAAACACATAGTCACGACCAGTGTCAGATCGGCCTGAGTGGATTCGGAATTGTGCCCACTTCACATCTAATACCATAGGTATTGGCCATATATGGAGTGTTAAACAAAGTGAACCCATGAACTATTCTTTTTCCAACGACTATTCTCACATTCACCCCCACTGTAGGAGATACATCTTTGGTGTGAATGTTTCACACACGGCATGGTGGCATGTGCCACCATGGGATCTGTGTACTATAACACTGTATGATTCATGCTACATTGCCCGTATTATTAATACCTTAACTTGTGCCATCTGATATTCCTTGCAGGGTTACGTTACTTCCAACTCAGTTCTAGCATAGGCCAAGGTAACATTCTCTATCGTATTTAAGTGCTGTGCTTCAATGTGGCCATTTTGTTTGATAATTTCCATACCATACCCTATGTATTATACATTCCATAACATCCCTTACAATAACATAGGAATAGGGATATTTTATTTTTCTGGTAATTATCATAATAAGGAAACAATGAAATCGGTATTTTGTCAGGCTGTTCCGTTAGTAGTTATTAGTTCATTGCATGTCTTAAAGACCAACAAAGTAATCAGAAGTTCGAACCTCACACAGCAAGAGCGTCGCAGTGGAAGATTAAGCCACAAATGGCTGTGTTTTCCAACTATCTTTAACATATAAGCCTGCCCGGCGAGAATGCTCGGTGTCCATATGGTCACCCTCACGGAGTATCCCTGTTAGTTAGACAGCGTGCGGATATGTCACGAGGTGGTAGCTCCAGAATCATATGACGAGCTTGTCAACACCGTATCATGACCACATATAACAGCACAGGGACAAGCCACATTATATAAGCATTGAAAAGCACATGTAATTGTATAGTGGGGACAAAGCGACAGCTATCCAACTATAGTGACCTTCCCGTGAGGTCGTGGTTGGTCCTAAGATCGCGCCCAGTCACTTGTAGAGTTAAATGGAGAACCGTGTCCTGTCCGCCATGCAGCGTGTGAGCGGGGGCGGGGGGGATCATGTGAGATCCGCACCTAGGGACTAACATTGTACCTCTCTTTAGGGTTATGTGAAATCTCCCAGTGATGCCCTGCAGGCCAGTAGTTATACTATGTTTGCAGTGCTTCCTACTGTGGCATGGTTATGTAAACTAACTAGTATCCGAAGATACAGGGGGAGTATGTGCGGTCATCGACACTGATTCTAACTGCTCTGAAACCCCAATAGTGTCAAAGTCTTCTCTAATCAACGTGGCGGAGGGAAGTCCAAACAATTAGTAAGCCCGAGGGTGGAGGAGCGCAGACAAAGACAATTACGCTTATATTCGTAAGAATAGGAGGCCTTATGGGATATGGCCAATTTATACAACCCAGCCATGCAGTAGGCGCTGTTACATATCCGCTACTCCCGGAAAAGAGACTTATACAAAATGTTTCCTGTAGAGAAATCGTCCCGTACGATCCTGTCGAGCTAAAATAGTCCAGGTTTAATCAGCCCCATGCCAGGTTCGCATAGTGAGAACATAAATAGCGACATCAGTGAAAAATTGATGCTGTTGGGGAACAAAATTGTGCGGTTGCTGTTGCTGTATTGTGTAGCCTAGCTAACTGCGGTTCTAATGTTTTTGTATAAAATAAGCAAAACATATAACTAGAATGACTATTGTCATGTAACTAAAAATCACAGTACAGTAAAATGAGAGAGCACACGACCTTGACGGTGCTTGTTAGTTATCGGCACTAAAATAAGAATAATATACACAGTTAAAAAGGTATAAGCTATAATTAAAAAAATGCGGTCTCAAGCGACCGTGCTGTACCTGTTAGTCATCAGTGTCTGATACAGAAATTATTACATTAATACAATAACGGAGTACCTATTAGTCATCGGTATGGAAAAAAGTTCTGAAATCACCGTAGTTGAAGCGTCACATATTAGGAACGCGAGATGACACGATGCGGGAGTTAGCTGCTAGGAAGATATCTGTCTGATGCGGGTCACTCTCAGAAATGGTGAAGAAAAACTGTTGCGGATGCGGATGGCTAGTAGTTAGTCACGTTTATACACAGAGTAACTAATTTAAATGGTATTTAGAAAGTTCCGTAGCGGTGCGGAAGTTGGTTGCTGCCCTGTAATTATGAAGGGTTACAGTTGAAAGTTATCAGATGCGGATGCATCCTGGCAGATCACAAGACGAGATGCCCAGCATAGCTCATGCAGTGCATCGGGCAATGTCCCCTGACTACGGGCGAAATGTCTAATACTGTGCACAACACATGTGCGGATTTGAAACTACTACTCTTTGACTTGGTACGGAAAAACCTGACTAGTTATCCATCGAGAGCATCACTCGCTCTACATACTATGACGAGCGTTACATCGTGGCCAACATGATATACAGTAAGCAGTTGCCCAGGACTCACTTAGCTAAGACCAGGCACCTCACAACCACCTTCTCTCTATCCTGACACATCTCGATTCTGATTTTCCAGCTCCTTTTATGCTACTCGTGACGTCACAGCTGGAGCACCACAACCAATCAACGCGCGAGTTTCAGAGGCAAGGAAAGCGATCACGTGATACGTTATCCTCCCCCGTGCACTAAGTACATACACGTGCTCGTGGCTTTTAGAGAAATATTTTGAAAGGAAAGGTTTAATTAAGGATAACTCGGCCTTTTCTGGACCGATTTTAAAATGGTAAAAAGATTTGGAATCCTTGCTTCATTCTGGCCATGACGAAAAATGATGAGGAAAGTACAGTTTAAAGGATTTACATGTACCAACTTTAGAACCTCTCTCATATGGCTTTATACACGCGTAATGTCTTACCCAGGGGGGGGGGGCGTAGATGGAACGTACCCGGTCTGGCCATTCCGTATCCCGACAGGCTGGAATGGTTCGTACCTGACTGGTCGATCCGCGCTACAGTATTTGTCGCACAAGAACCATTTTATGCACATTCTTCCGTATATTAATTTTTAGATTTATCAGGTATTGGGTCTTTAAATTTATATTGATGCAATGCCCGATGCAATGGCCGAATTGCGTGAAGATTAAATTGTATCTGTTTGCATGTTGTGTCAGACTGACGTATTCTGATTGTGACGTCATTTATGATGTCAGTTAATACATTATATTGAATGACAGATCGGATCAATGAAAGCTATAAGACGCTCGTAAAGTGCTGCATGTTGCCTTTATAACACCATAATTGAGTGTTTGTGATGTCATCATTTGCTGTTGATCAACGATATTGTTTTGTATTTAACAGTCACTTTCCCCTTTAACACATACAGACTAGAAATGAGAAATTCTTTATGAATCATGGAAGCTCAAGTTGAAACTTTTGAAAATAATTTGACTGGTAGTTGTTGTCTGGCAGGTATAGGTGTATAACCAGTCAGATCGTAGACAGGTTGGAAATTAGAGAAATATGCATCTATAAAATGTTAGAGGCATTTTGGGGGAAAAGTCGGCAGACAACTTTTTTAATATGATTTGAGGCGGTTAATTCATTTTTGCTGTCTGCCAACCTGTCCCAAAGCGCTATAGTGGCCAAAATGGCTAAAACAAAATGGCCGCCTCAATGTAATACGCTGCATTCCTCTTGTATTAAAACCCAACTTCGACATTTATTAGATTGAGAAATGTACTTGAGTTCATCTGGAAACATATGATACTTAATATGCTAATGTGTTTATTGTAAATATTAGATATGGCATTCATCTAAGATTCCAAGATGGCCGCCATGATAAAGATTATTTCACCTTCTAAGCTACATTTCAGTTAAATGTTATTTTTGGCTAGGAAATTTGATTTAACTTATTAATAATATATATTTATTAACCTCTATCTTACACGCTATTCTATTATGTTCAGATGAATGAATGGAATGTGTAACCGTGGATGCATTAATGACTAGCAGACTCTGTCGCTATCATATACTGTGCCAAACTATGCTGATGTGGTGTTATAGACTCCATGCTTTAATCATCTTTACTTATCGAATGCTTCACCATCTGATTCACACTCTGAATTGCTGTGGTGTAATTGATAGACTTTACTCTCTTGGTGCTGTAAACTATACTGCCAAATTTATCCCATGATAGACTTTACTGCCATAAACTATACTGCCTTTATTAACCGGCTCTGATGACAGCTTAATCATGTGATTAACGCACTCGATCGTCGTGGTGTAATGTGAAATATTAATGTGACACATAATATAATGTGAATACATGTTATTCACTACACTGACATAACAATGCATAAAATAATCACTTGTTCTACGTGCATCTTTTTAAAGATTTTCACTTGTGGTGTAAGCATACTGTATCTAGCCAATGACACATGATTTGTTGACATCACCTAAGCGACGCGCACGTAAGAACGTCAAACGTACGTACACTCGAAATCACATGACCCTCGAAAATACCTTACTGGACAATACAGCTTTCATTAACACACTCTATAGATGCTTCTTTATCTAGATACATTAAACGACTCTTGTAATGTAGAGCGATAAACTCTACCGTTTTAACATACTCTGACTGGCTAATGTGATATATACTGGCTGTTTTAGGGATTTGATGCGATACACTTCTACTGCCATGGTGGTGTAACCCCACTTTTTTGCGGAATTATCCTTTCATAGGATCTGATTAACATAATATACGGTACTTGCTTTATGATGTCATTAGTAAACCCTATCGATGCATTGACCTGATTATCAAATATTAATTTTCCTCTCATATGAATATTATCAATATTCATTTCAGGAACGAAGATATGGGTATAGAGTTCGTATATAATGCTATATACTTAGCCACTTTGTTTCATAGAATCATGATAACTAATGCTAATTTTTCATTAACATATATGTGATTAAAATATGGAGCCCGTATTAATACTTAAAAGAGATAGTACTACTGACCTGGCACAGTGCAGTATCTGCCAGGAGGAGAAAAGTGGCTTGGTGCTAGTAAGCAGTGGCTGAACAAACTAAAGGATTCTATGCAACAGAGACAGAAACAAAGCGATACTAAGAAATATCAAGGAAATAATGCTACACGATTAAAGAATAGTAGCACAACTGCTATGCCTGACGCGTTTGCACACAGTCCATCAACTAACTTGAGAAGCTCAATACATCCTATGAACTGGGATATGTTTATATTTTACCAGAATGTTAATGTTCAGAAGAAACTGTCGTTGGCGATAACAATAAAAATGAGCCAGAGCATTCTTGACGCAGTTCATTATGACCATCTCACAAGTATTCGACTTGAAGGCAAATATCGTGCTAACTGTTACAAACAATTCAGTCGCACCTCATCCCAGATAAAGGAGAACGCGACAAAGACAGATATTGCAATGCAATGGCTAATCGATGAGCTAAGGTGTGCAGCAGGATAAGCTCATGTACTGGAGCTGTTAGAAGTGTGGAAAAGATATTGTGACTTGGATGAGGAAACTAACATTGCTGTGTCGCCATCTTTTATCAGTAGGAGATCATCTTTCAAGGAAAACAATTTCTATGAGTTCATTCCTATGCGGAACCATGTTGTTAAGGACCGCCAGATACTTCTAGTGCCAAAAAAATGTAGACACATCCTGTTTCAAGTGTAGCTGCTGAGAATGGTGAACCACATGCTTTGCCTGTATATCAACCAGTAGTCGACGGGTTCCTGCAGATGGTGCATGTAGCATTAAAGCTTAGGTCTGAAATAATGGACACACCTGTATATACGGGACTCAACATCAGCGAGGATGATGCAGTATCGTGTGTTCCAGATACTCTATTTATGTTTCGTCATCTACTAATCATTTTGAGCATAGGACAGGGTCTTGTTTACCATGTCAGTGGTGGAAAACGCTGGACACCAGGCTTGGGTACAAGTGCAGGGTATTGCATTTAAATGCAAATGCAAATGTTTGCAAATGATTTAAATGCAAATGTAAGTGCAAATGCAGCCTAGCTCGATTGCATTTAAATGCAAATGCAAATGTTTGAAACTTATTTAAATGCAAGTGCAAAGGCAAATGCAAATGCATTTACAAATTCATTTGAATATGTGGACAAACCTCTGGTACTGAAATTCTTGAACACCGTAGTATACATCTGTCAACCATGCGTCTGCTGGGAGTCACTATCTTTCGGAAAACATGTTGTAACATAATCATGTAGTGGGTTTTAATGTATGAGAAATGATTTTAGATTTTTTAATGATCACTGTTGGAAATTAAAATAATCCATTTCTTTTAGATTTACACATTATTTAAGCAGGATAAACAACAGTACATGTACTATAGAATGTGAATAATAGAATAGCATATAATTATTAACCCAGGAATGGCCAAACTGACCAAACACGGCTTCTGTATTGATCTTAAAGAATGTCAATTTTCAGACCAAGAAAAATATATTTTTGAAATTTTACCACGGGAATAACTGGCTCGCTTATCGAACTAGTCATTGCAGTGTAGAATTTTCAAAAATAGTCTATTTGTCTTGCAAATGGAACTTTTCTATGAAAGAAACAATACTTATTTCACCTTTAAGGGGTAACCATTAGACAATTTAATTTCCTGATTTCTGTTGACTATTTTGGAAGTAATTTCACTGATCGCTATTGTGTCGATGGAAACAACATGTGCCAGTCAAATTACTTTCAAAATAATTATCAAATATAATGTTGAATATCTGGAAAGTAATTTGATTGATAGCCGCTGTGCCTATGCCAGCAACAGTTTCCAGTCGAATTACATTCAAAATACAGCTGTGTGCAAAGGTTTCCAGCCAAATTTGTTTCAAAATATTCACCAGCTTGTTCAATGCCTGAATTAAGATTCTCGCATTTCAGGGTTCAAATGTTTAAATGTTAATTCCTATGGCTGAGATAACACATGACTGAGTATGTGTGTATAATTAGACTGAATGGCCAGCGCTTCTAATCACAATGGGTGAAGAGTAAATTAACCCATATCATGCAGCATTATCAGCATCTATTATTTATTGATTTTGATAAATGTCTATTTGCCTTCCAAGAAGATAATCTTTGAAGATTTACCACTGGAATGACTGACTCGATTAGCAAGCCAGTCATATCAGTCAAACGTTTTCAAAAACTGTCTTCTCTTGTAATGCAAATGGACATTCAAAATGCTTGCCAAATTAAGGATTAAGAGATTTCTGAATGAATGGAGTTAACAACACAATACCCTATTCATAGATTGAGCAACCTGAGCTCACGCTAATGACTTTGAAAGGATTTTGACAAAAAAAATATAGCAAGTACTTGTTGAACAGCATCGTTGGCTACGAAAATGTTCTACCGGTTGATACCGCTTTGGCGGAAAGTACATTAACATCCATGGATAAGGTTACAGGAGCTGTTATCCCTCCAAACTTAGTATATGATAGGTTTGTGCATTTCACATGTGATAACATCGATATTAATGACAGTAGTCTCAATGGGAAGCACCGTTTCCATGTCATGTAGGTAGCTTGTCCATCCACTCATCAACAACAACAACTCTCGAAGTTCCTGACGTAATGGAAAAACTATTTGCAGCTGGAGTCATAGAAGAGATTGCATAACCAACATTAACTAAAGACACAATGGAAGATTGGTATAATGAACAAGCACGTGAACAACCACTTGTGCGTCGCGTTGAAGGAACCGATATGGCATTTCACACAGTTATCGCTCAAATGCCATATGAAGGAGCTGTAATGGAAACGATTCCATCGTTTCATGTTTTGACCAGAAGCGATGTAACATCATTCATGTCACATCACAGAAAGAAAACTGCATGGCGAGTCTTCAAGCAGTACCATGAGTTATTACTGAACTTAGGAATTCGTTCTTTGACAGAGGAAACAGCAAAGAAAGCAGAACTCTTCATCTGCCGACTTTACACCGATGTACAGAATGTGGATGCAACTGACAAAGCTCGATCACTATTGTTCATGAAGTCTCACATGCCTGAGTCTCTTCCACCAACGTGTGATGCATTGGAATTCTATGTGAAAAGATTACATTATGAGGCTGCAATCTGGAGGCAAGCACATCTTAACTACCCTGATCTGCCCTCTCCCGAATCCATGGGATGGAAGGAGGACAGCAGTAGGCTTCTACCAATACTGATACCTTTACCAGCTGTAGCTCAGTCATGCCGTGAAATGATCTCCTGTGGTTGTACCACTGGTTGCAGATTTTAGTGGCAGTTGTTACATTAAGTGATTTTGGAAGTAAAATCAATGACAAATTCTATGTCGAAACTAACATGCCTATCACAATATACTAAACATACATACAGAATTTATATAATATACAGATAGATATTAATATAGACGATATTCACATCAGAATGTTTGAAAATACTTTTTTTTAATTATATACTTTTAGAGGCTTAGACTAGAAGTAATGAAACCAAATAAATCTAACATATAATGATTTCATTCGGAAAACATTATAATAAATCTTTAGTTACGTTGTTGAATATCATAACTTAAAAAAATGGTATTAGATTATACGTAATGAAATCATCATATGTTAAGATTTGTCTCGTTTCATTACGTCTAGGCACACAATTTAATCCAATTTAATCCTCTACAAGTATACAATTTTAACAATATTAATTTCAAGCATTCTGGTGTGAATATGTACCTTTACATCTAACTTTATTGAATCTGCTAAATGCATGGCTATATTAATTTCACTTGCTCTTCTCAGTAAAATTAGTATTAAAAGGTATTACCTTTGAATCATGTTATCGAACCATACGAAAACTGCCATCACAAACTATTAATAGATAGTTTCTGTAATCAATGAATGGAAGATAAAGTAATCATGTTTTATGTTGTGTGAGGGTCTGTGTTGAATGGGCTTGTTTATTTTAATGTGGACATGCCGTCGCTAACCACAGTTTCTGATTGAATCTCCCCAATACTAAAATCATTACTATATTAGTACTCATCTCTCATTGACAAATGTTCAGATCTCTTTTTATTAAATTTATGTAAAATTAAACATGATGTTTTCTTATTACGTATTGAGGGCTTAAAATAAAAAGGTCAATATATTATCAGACTTAAGGCTTATTACACTGCCATCAGTAGAATACTATGAAATTGATATTAATTGTTTATTAAAATTTGGATCTATCTATTATTACCCATTTCAATGTATTTTGGAAGCTATATTGTATCATATATATGGATTAACCCTGGTGTCCATCTTGAAATTCAAAATGGCTGACATAATTATGTGAAATATGTCAAGGAATGGAATTTATTGATCATCAGATATGCCAAATGAGTTAAGACACGTTTTACCATAGATTTAACTGTCATCTTTTGTTTTACATCAAGTCGTACTCAATATGTGAACGGAAATCCATTCGAAGGCGGCCATTTTGTATTTCGGCCATTTTGACAGCGTTAGAGGTTCAGGAAAGGATGGCAGACAGCAGAACTGGATTCACCACACTAAAGGTATTGAGAAAAAGTGGTTTCTTAGCTTTTCCTCAAAAATGCCTCTAGAAATTAAATTTTTCCAAAATCCGCCTGGTCTATCAGTTTCAGAATGCTCAACAGCTTCCCTGTATCTTGAAATTGAGGCGCTGAAATTCAGGCGTTAAAGATTTAGCCAGCACGTATACCCGGATGTACGTCATTGCTTAACAAGCATCTACTTACGTGGATAATTGTCCATCCAATGTCCGCCTGCCACCAGATATCCGGGATTCTACGGTGATTCTTAATATGCCACCGCTCAGGTATGTCCTTAGCTAAATAGGCTGTGGCGTATGGACTAGCATCTCTCAATCTGGCAAAAACCTGAATATGAAAGAAATAGATAGAACTATATCCTGCTACTAGGATTGCATTTACTATTCTTCAGCAACACGTTTATAATCATCCTCAACATCACTAAACTGTAGAGGGCGATGGGCGTTTCCATTTGTAGCTATGCCCCGCCAATCTCTAGCTAAGCTTCACCCACACCTCACTGGTATTGGGAATCGACTGATCTCTGCACTCTCTGACCATCGATTTCCAGAGAACTATACAGGTAAGCTATTGAATATTTGGAACAAATTTGACTGGTCGCTATTGCTGCCTATGGCAGCAACAGAGCCCAGTCAAATTAGTTTCAAAATATACAACATAATTTGTATTAAATAGTAGAGACATATAATTCGCACGTGTCTGACTATTAAGAGTTAAAGACGGGCCAAATAGAAGCATATATGACGTAATGATTATGCCATCATCCGACACGCTACTTAGCTGATTATGACGTCAGATTGATAGATAGATACTCTGGAAAGGTGACTTGATGGATTACCTCACATGTAGACTAACGTCACAATCAGAATGCATAATGAATGGTGTACCTACTTCCGTCATGTAGTCTACATTGAAGAGTCGGTCAAGTGTACGTATTGTATGTCTTTACTATTTAATCAATATGCTGTTGAATATTTTGAAACTAATTTGACGGTTTTAAAAATATGCGTTATTAGTGTGGTAGAGAAAGGTATTCTAGTCATATGCATGGCCACAGAATGTGACGATGGAGACAGCGGACGGGTGGAGACTGCGTTATTGAATATAGTGCAGCAGAGACTGCGTTATCACATATTTTATTGCACCAAAATATGCGGGTACAAGATCTTGCAGTTTAATTAAACGCTTTCCCAACATAATTATTAATAGTCAGCATAGTTAAATATAGTGTATATAACATTTTTATAACACAATAAAAGAGAAAAATATATAAGGAGTACGAGAGGTGTTCAGTTTATTTTGTCCCAAATTTCAAATAAGTATTTAATCAACAATAATTTCATTACAGAAGATGTTCAATTTGAGACCCATGAGCATGATATATCAGTCTACAGCGTTTAGGCCAAGAAGAATTGGCTTTACCGATCACAGTTTGATTCAGTGCTTTCCATTCGGTTTTGAGAGCACGTTTTAGACTGTTAAGACTTGTAACTTTCCGCGTCTGTAGACGGCGCTTGACAATCCCCCAGATACTAAAGTCCATAGGGGCAGCATCCGGCGACTTCGGCATCCATTCTTCAGGGCTAATGAATTTAACATTGTTCTGCTTTAAGTATGGTAAGCTCTTTCGTGCAGTATGAGAGGAGGCACTATCTTGGTGAAAAACCATGTCCTTCTGTTTGTTCCCTGGGAATAATTTGGGAACATCATGTTTCAAAAAAGGGTCTCAAAACATGTTTGATGTAATAATCAGCATTGATTTTCACATTCCGATCAATGAATTTAAGACTGGTCTTTCCGTAATGACTAACGCTTGCCCATACCATGAAACCAGGCGCGAAACTGTCACGTTTAACAAACTTCAACTTATCCATATCAATTTGTCCTTTCCTAACATAACAGACTCGCCGTTTTCCGTAGCTTCCACCTAGATAAAGCATAGCCTCATCTGTGGTGACAAAGTGTTTCCACTTCCCAGCACACAGCTTCAGGTACAGCCTCCAGCTCCTCTTCCTCCTCTGTTTAACCTGCTCTAGGGATAGTTTATGAACCAAAAATGTTTTGTCTCAGTTTTGCCTTGATAGCACTGTTTATGGTGTTATTTACGGATCCCAAACTAATTCCTAATAGATTGCCCATCTGACGTTGTGTCTGTGGCTTAATTCTTGCTATCATTTTCTTCACTTTGTCTATCACTTGTTTTGATACTACAGTTCGTCGAATGTGTTTGATTCGTCAATTGTCGTTCTTTTCCGATGTTATTCTTTACGCGATAAATGGTCCTCACTGATATTTTCTTTCAAAGGTTCATTTCTGATCAGTGACGGCGTCATTCCCCTCCTCAAAAGATGGAGAAGTATACCCTCCGCTCTCTCGCTTATTTTATGTCTTGGCAT
This sequence comes from Chaetoderma sp. LZ-2023a, assembly GCA_034401795.1. NCBI lineage: Eukaryota > Metazoa > Mollusca > Caudofoveata > Chaetodermatida > Chaetodermatidae > Chaetoderma > Chaetoderma sp. LZ-2023a. Next base: position 58,572,314 of record CM067365.1, read on the forward strand.
GTTGAAAACCTATAACAAATTAAACTAGCGTATCGGTAAGCTCGTGGACTTTGTAGAAAGGTATTGTGAGTGAGACAATTGACCAAAAGTGTGCAGCAAGAAATCGTGCAATCTTGTGACAAAATAAACTGAACACCTCTCGTAGAAGCATACGAGACTAAACGCAGTGCAAGGAAAAGGAACATGAGAGGAGAGAGTGAGAGAATATGTGTATATACATATATGATGTATGGGGTGGATGTGAAGGGGTGGGGTGGGGACGCAGCGAGGGAGAGAGAGAGCGAGATAAGGAGGGGGGGGGGAGGGAGAGAGAGAGCGAAAGAGAGAGAGAGAGAGAGCTGCATAGATGCACAGAGAGAGGTGGGGGGGGGGGGAGAGAAGACAGATAGAGAGAGAGAGAGAGAGAGAGAGAGAAGATAGAGAGTGCGTGCACAATAGAGAGAGAGAGAGAGAGAGAGAGAGAGAGAGAGAGAGAGAGAGAGAGAGAGAGCAAGAGATACACGTATGGGCTTGAAATGAGATAGATATATAGGTAGAGAACGGCTCATTGTCAGAGATTACACACGAAGATATTAGATATTAGGGATGTGCTAATTCACATTAGACCGAATATAGAGGAACCGTAACGGTGCGGAACTGAAGAGCTGCTTCCCCTTAATCATATTCGCGAGAAAGGGCATAGGGGCTTACTGAATTTCGAGTAATCAAGCGAGAGTTATTTTGTGCAAATGACCCATAATGTGTGTGGCGTGTTTGATTTATTGAATGTAGACCTTATGCAAAAAACATCGGCGTGGCTTGTATAATTACATACACATGCACGCGTGCATAGGCACTCGCAAAACACATACGCGTGTACACACTGTGTTCGTTCGTTCAGTCATTCGTCGTTCGACCGACCGTTCATTTCTTCATTCGTTTTTATGCGTTCTTGACGTTCATTCACTCCTACATGTGTTCGTTTGTGCATTCATGTGTTTGTTTATTCATTCATATAAGCATCCTTCAATGATTTCTGCAGTCCTTCATTTATTTATTTTCTCTGTCATTCATTTGTTCGTTCATTCGGTCAGTTCCTCAATCTGTCTGTCATCGATGCATCGACGTCGCTTAGTACTCACCTGGTGCAGCTTGCCTGGTTTTGCCCACACCTCGACAAAAGGCCCAACTCGTATCGCAATCTTGATGTCATCAGTATTCAGGTAGGTAGAGCCATTAATCACTCGATCTGGTGGCGTAACCGTCATTCCATGATCAGAAAACACCATGATGTCAGTGCTTTTCGTTAGCCATTGTCTTTGTAGTTCATCCAGTGCAAATGTCAGGAATGCATCGGCCTGTTTCACCAATTCCGTAGTCTCGGCGCTCGATGGACCATGATAATGGGAACAATTGTCTACATTAGCCATTGACATTGCTGTTGTTTTAAAACAAAGCAGGTTATCATCTGGTTATTATTCTCAATAAGACTATATAAACCCCATCCATTTCTCACAAGATAATCTTCATCCCTCATGTACCCCAATCGCCCACACATACAGCCGCGCCTGTCACACACAGACGTAGCAGTTGGACCCACGTGCGTATGCACGCATCAGGAGAGCCGCCCAGACGGTTGGCAGCAAAAGCCGCCCATACCGTCGCCACCTTTCCGTGACCGCAGGTGTAATCATTCGTATCACGCAAGATCTCCTTCGATACGAGATTGAGAAAGGAATCTCGTATGTATTGAGTAGCCATTGGCGTAGTGATTTCCACCATAATATGGTGGTAGAGAGAATTGAAACTTAAAAGGACACGAGAGCTACTCTTTTCATAACAGACACTATTATTTCACTCGAGATGATATAAAGCATATAGTAGTCTGAATCACAAGTAGTTAACAGGAAGAATAGTCCCTCTAAATTTGTCGTATAATTCAAATTTGTCACACACAAATGAGGTCAGGAATTTGCTGACCTTACCTAGATGCTGCTATTACACGAACCACTGAATGAATCGAGTCGATTTTAATGTTTGTATCAAGCTAGTGATACATAGGTTAAGATGATACCAAAATCAACACGATCCACAACGTTACTTTTACAGTCCGCTCCGGAGGTGGACTGGGTCCCAGTCTGTCTGGTCCCCGATGTGGAGTCTGTCTAACAGTCTAGTCGTTGTGATGACGTAATAAGATGGCCGGTCAATTTAGAGGTGTATTCTCGAAGAAGCCACGCATCTAGTATTAGATTGCAGGTGTAATGAGTTGTGAAGGCCTTAGGGGTGGTGTGGTTCATGTAACTCCACTCATGATAGTCGCCCCATGGGTTGCCAACTTTTTGTGTCAGCAGGCGTAATGAGTTGCGAAGGCGTTAAAGTCAACGTGGTCTAGTATGTTAATGGGCTGATGTCGTCAGCAAAGACCTCCACACCACCCCACCCCTTTTACTGACTGGTCAAGAGTTTGATGACGTCAGCAATATTTGAATTAGGCCACGCCACATTTCTTTCCAGCAGAAATTCCTCGAATCTGATTGGTCGAGAGAGAACAAAAGATTTCTTTCTCGACCAGTTAGATTCGAGTAGTGTTGTTGGGAAAAAGGGGGAGTTGGCTAATTGAAATATTGATGACGTCGTCAATTTTTCGACTAATCAGTAAGGCCTCCCATCCTGTCGCACGTCTACTCACTCATACGTTGTGATGAACTGAAGACGTCGTGGTGCATTCGTGTGCACGTCTCATTAATTTAACCGGTGGTGTCAGCTTTAAGGAAATATTAGAGAAATACAATGCAAGGTCACATCACATAGTGTTGCATTAGCGTGTTCGATAGTATTATTAGCATTTCAACATTTAGTGGGAATTAGGTCACGTCATTAAATCGTATGTACATCGCTCCTGCTGTTATACAGACAGTGATGACGCAGATGTGTGCCCTTACTGATATAACATAGGATGTTTCCAAAACAACAACAGAAGCATGTTACTAAGAAATGTTCTGTTGTTCTGTTGAGTATTTCGAAAATAATTGGACTGGAAAATATTGATGCCTTTAGGCCAGGTGTAGGTGGTAGAGGTCATGTGCCAGATTTGGCCTTCAGATATATGTATTAGATGGTCAGATGTATTTAAACACTCAGGGTAAGACATTCCCAACCCCGACAATTATTGAGAAACATTAATATTTGTAATCATTACTTTTTGATGATGCGCGATAGATACACATTTCACTCAGGCACTGGAATGGTTATACGGTTATAAATTGTGAAACGAATAGTTATGCGATATACCAATAGAAACCCTGACTCACTGTTGAATTCATGAATCCATGTACTCACTCAATCATATAACGTCATAATCAACTACGCGGTGTGTAGGATGACGTCATAAATTATTATATTTGTCCCGTCATTAACTCTTAATAGTCCGACTCGTTGTACGAATTGAATGTCTACTATTTAATAAACATGCAACAGCGCCCAGTCAAACTAGTTTCAAAATATCTAATAGCGTACCTGTATAGTTTTCTGGAAATTGATAGGTAGGAAGTTAAGCGATCGATCGATCCCAACACGACCGTGGTGTAGGTGGAGCTTAGCTATAGACGTGTTAAATATCTCCAGCGCCATCATGTTTAGTAAATATAATGCAGGGATTGTATATGCGCATTTTTCACATGACAATGATTTTACTTGCTTCCATTGGGAAATATCAAAAGGTTAGTGCGGCGAAAAGTATTAATTTATTGAGTTCCTTGGAGGAAATTGTGCTGATGTACATCAAAATTGATTAACATAAACTACCTTGATTGTAATTCTAGTTACGCGGAGGGCATGTACAGATTACTAAAAACTGCTCCTGATATTAATAAAATGTTTCTAGCTGGCAATTTGTCAGAAAACCCGTGGCGGAAAAAATGTGTAGCTGGGTGTGAGATTTTATATCCTGAATTATTAGCAGTAGACAACCTATACAGAGAAATCATTGACTTTAAGACAACCAATTACGAAATGCTTGATACATACATAGAGTAAGGCTAATGAATCTCATAGGGCAACTACGAGAAACGCAATCGCAGTTAATATCATTACTGAGAGGACTCCTCTACTTGTTCAGTTGGACACATTTTGGACTTATTCCCAAATTTTAGACCAACTTCGCCAACATTCACTTGTTTTAGCTGTGCAGTTAATGCTAATTGTCCCTGCATGTTGGGTCATTGTCGTAAAGATCCTGATGACAAAGACCGTGAATGTGATATTGAGGAAGCAGAGATACATGCAATATCGCATACACAACATGCATCTGATAATGATACGGAAAGAAGTGTTAATCTTTCATCACACCCTGATGTATTAGTAGCTGTATTGTCTTATTGGAATGCGCTAAATGTTCATGGTTAGAAGGAATTTAGGATGTGTGCAGGAGTTGGTAACACGACTAGATACATACTAGTTCATAGTATAGCGGTGAAGCTAGACAGCTGAAGTGCAGCGTACTGTCCGCTCTCCATGCACCTGACTAGGTCAGACTCAACTAGCAAATTTGGAAGCAAAGACTGATAATGTTTCCTCACTCAAGGGTTTTGGGTATTATGTTGATGATCCACACCAACAAAAGTGTTTTATTAGAAAAGTAAAATATTTATTTCACGCTTCGAAGAAGGGGTTATAGTATAAAACAATGGATGAAACAAGGTACCGGACTCGCGAAATGGAAAACAATGTCAGGCCTCATTATTCTGCCTATTTACAAGCTTTCTGTTTAGCTAGACCAATATGCAAATGTGATCCACACGACATTGCGTATGAACAGATGGCAATATGATAGGCCGAGCTTCAAAGTTCAAAAAACGCCTGCTTGATGATCTTACGCCAAGTTTCACGTGTATTAATTGTTAACCTATAAAGGTGTGGGTGCCGAAAAGATTTGGTTAGTGTTTCACAATCTACCTGTAGAATCACTGTTCTGTAGACGTGTACTCTACTGAACTATTAGATGCACGATTTTGCCAGAATTTCTGCCGAAAATTGTGCCAGTAATGTATCTTTCAATGTTTAGGTATGCCCCGCCCATCTCTAGCTAAGCTCCACCCACACCTCGCTCGTGTTGGGAACGATGGATCTCTGAACTCCATGACAATCAATTTCCAGAAAACTATACCGGTAAGCTATTGAATATTTTGGAACTAATTTGACTGGGCGCGGTTGCTGCCTATGGCAATGATTTTTCCAATCATCTTAGTTTCAAAAGATGCAACAGCGTGTTTATTATTTAGTAGAGACATACAATTCGTACAACGTGTCTGGATATTAAGAGTTAAAGACGAGCCATATAGGATCGTTTATGACGTAATGATTATGATGTCATCTTACACGCCGCTTAGGTGATTATGACGTCATATGACATCAGATGATTGATGAATATTCTGGAAAAGTGAATTAGTGCTCAATATCAGTGTGCTTAAATTAACAATATCTAAAAGAAACAAAGTTAATCTGATGTAATATGCCACGCGTCTTGAAGCAAAAACGAAAGAATGATAGTATAATGCCAGATCACACGTTGCCCCATCTGCTGATCATGTGCCGCCTAGAAGGATGGGGTAGGGGTATATAAAACTATGTTTTTCATGTCAGAATAAGCCTAGAAGAAAACGTTTGCACTCGCGAGGTCCCTCAATTAGGCAGCTATCTAATGGTATATCATACAACAACATGTGCGGTAACGGTAATATATGTTATTTAATAACATGTTAACAAAAGATACATTTTCTCAATAATTGCGCCACTGTGGAGATACCCTGAGATATTTCTATACACTTAACCCCATAGTACATATATTTGAAGAGTAGCTATATGTACCCCAATTTGTACACACGGTATCTTACCTGGCATAAGCTTTATCAGTGTATCTTGCCTCGTATAAGCTCTATCAGTGTGTATTACCTCATCTAAGCTGTATTCGTGTATTTTACCTTGTATAAGCTCTATCAGTGTACCTTATCTCGTATAAGCCTTATCGGTGTATCTTACCTCGTATACGCTCTATCAGTGTATCTTACCGCATCTAAGCTCTATCCGTGTATCCTACCTCGTATACGCCCTATCAGTGTACCTTATCTCGTATAAGCTCTATCAGTGTATCTTACCTGGCATACGCTCTATCCATGTATCTTATCTCGTATACGCTCTATCAGTGTATCTTACCTCGTATATGCTATATCCGTGTATCTTACTTCGTATAAGCTCCATCTGTGTATGTTACCTCGTATAAGCTCTATCAGTGTATCTTACCGCATCTAAGCTCTATCCGTGTATCCTACCTCGTATAAGCCCTATCAGTGTACCTTATCTCGTATAAGCTCTATCAGTGTATCTTACCTGGCATACGCTCTATCCATGTATCTTATCTCGTATACGCTCTATCAGTGTATCTTACCTCGTATATGCTATATCCGTGTATCTTACTTCGTATAAGCTCTATCAGTGTATCTTACCTCGTATAAACTCTATCAGTGTATCTTATCTTATATACGTATCTGTATCTTACCTCTTACCTCGTATGTGCTCTATCAGTGAATATTACCTCATATACGCTCTATCAGTGTATCTTACCTCCTATAGGCTCTGTCAGTGTATCTTACCTCGTATAAGCCCTATCAGTGTATCTTACCCCGTATAAGCACTATCCGTGTATCTTACCTCATATACGGTGTATCAGTTAATCTTACCTCATATAAGCTCTATCAGTGTGTCTTACCCCGTATAAGCTCTGTCAGTGTATCTTACCTCATCTAAGCTATATCAGTATATCTTACCTCATATAAGGTCCCTCAGTGTATCTTACCTCACATACACGCTCCCACTGTATCTTACCTCATATACGCTTTATCAGTGTATCATAACTCATATAAGCTCTATGAGTGTATCTTTTTACGTCATATAAGAAGCTCTATCAGTGTATCTTACCTCATATAAGGTATCTCAGTGTATCTTACCTCATATGTACGCTAGCAGTGCAGCTTACCTCATATAAGCTCTATCAGTGGATCTTACCTCATATAAGCTCTATGTGTGTATCTTACCTTATCTAAGCTCTATCAGTGTCGTGTCTTACCTATCAGTTGAGCATTGTCATCTGCTAATGCCTGGATAGAATTTTTCAAATGTCCTTTATACTCGTCCCATGGAGGTTGTTTTGGGTAGGCGTTTGGAAAGCAGAATGACGCGTTCATTCCTTGCTGTCCGGCCTCACATCCTTCCCAATAGAATATATGTGCCGGTTTCCCCTAAGCAGGATATGATTATGTTTTAGCGCGATGGTTTATAACTGACTGTTCAGAATAGATCTATCAAAAAAACTTAGTTTGTTGGAGCTAACGGAAGGATCCGATCGGTCACTCGATTATATGATTTCATACTCAATTACGTCATATGTATTCTGACGTCCAAATGCATCTATTAGCCCCGTCATGACATTGAAAAGTCCGTCACAAGTACGAATTGTATGTCTCTGATGGATTTACTATTTGCTAAACAGTAGGTTGAATATTTTGAAACCAATTCGACTGCGTGCTGTTGCCATCCCTCTATTCTATGTCAATCATAATAACGAGTGTCATAGAGATAGGTTTGTGAATAAGTGTAACCTAATGGAGGAGTCCAGTTTCTCAGCCAATCGTATGACGTCATAATCAACTACGTGGCATGTCTGATAGAGTCATAATCAATTACGTCATGAATGACGTAGCTAAGTTCGTCACGAATACATAAGTGATGACGGACTAACCATTCTTATTTGAATTGTATGGCTTTACTATATAATACAGGAAGCAACATCACCCAGTCAAATAAGTTTCAAAATATTCAACATCTGACTTGTATAGTCTTCTGGAAATTGATGATCAGGCAGATCAGGGATCGATCGATCTCAGCACGGGCGAAGTGCGGGTGGAGCTTGTCTTAGCTAGAGAATGGTGCGTCGTAGCTAAAAATGGATTCCTCCATTTGGCAGGAACACGTTGCTACCATAGTCCATAGGCAACAACATGTTCCTGTCAAGGTGTTTTCAAAATACCTAACAGCGTACCTGTATATACAATAGACTATTCCACGTTATGTTGTAACATTTCTTTTTGTATCTATTCTGCAATTTGAACTGTAGTTCTTGCTGCCTACAGACGGAACGTTACGTCGTAGGCTCGGTTTTAAATGTATTTATTGCTGCCTACAGACGAAACGTTGTGTGTAGGGCACAGTTTGAATTGCAATTGTTGCTACCTACAGAGGTAAAACTGACTTCAGAATGGTCGCTAGAAATTAGAGTCACGTGATCAGATGTTTACAACATATGTGGATAAATCTGACTTACATAATATGTGTACTTTAATACACTACATTAAATCACAATTAGTCCAGTCAAACTGTAGATGGGCCTGGAACAAATTGAAATATAATTTGTTTCACTGATACGTGGTTCAGGGGACCCTCAAGTATAATATATCAAAAGCCCGCGAAATCGTATTATGAGAAAGGAGTCAAATATGCAGAGCTATGCTAATTAGCTTCCGCTATCGTCTGAAAATTGAAATTTTGCTACACTTTTATAATTCAGCATGCGAACATGGTATAAATTGTTTCTATACCCGTATTTTCAGGATCACGAAATACAACGAGAATAATTCTAATCTTCTAAGTGCATTACATAACAACAATTATGGGCATTGGCCACCGACCCCTCGCCTACCCACAACTGTGCACTATTACGAAAGTAGAAGAGTCTAGTGGCATGAAGCCAGATGAAACATTTGATGGAAATGGCAATTCACCTGTTCAGGTTATCCATCCATCAGATGACGTCGTAATCAACAAAATGACGTGTAGGCTGAATTATGACGTCATAAATGATTCGATATAGTCCGTCTTTAACGCTTAATAGTCCGGCGTATTGTACGAATTGTATATCTTTGTTATTTAATAAACATGCTGTTGAATATTTTGAAACTAATTTGACTGGGCGCTGTTGCTGCCAAAATATTCAACAGCTTACCTGCATGGTTTTCTGGAAATGTGGTTTGGGTGGAGCTTAGCTAGAGATGGGCGGGACATAGCTAAAACTGGAAATGACAATTGTGATTAAGAGGATGATGGCGTGCGTCACATTAGCCTTGTCAGTGCAGGAGAGATATATAATGACATCATGAAGTACCTGCCAGGCAGTCCACTGAAGATGTATTACGTGTTGTCATGGACAAATTAGATGATGAGACGTATTCTATGAAAGACCCTAGGATGGCAAACCTTTAGCATATAGAGATGGTGGTAATTCAACAGAATGATATTAAGGCGAAGAGGAATGGAGATTGGAACTTTTCTTTCCAGCTCGTACATAAGATGCGTACATATTTTGCAGCGGCTCGTCATAAACTATATAGCAAGACTGCGAATCTCAATTTACTGAAGATACAAGAACTATCTGAAAGTCATCCAGATATCCATATGAGCTTCCTCAATGTGTATCACGTTATGCGTCAAAGCGATATGTATTGGGCTGGAACCTCTACTGGTTAGATCATCGGGCGTGTCCGTATGAAGAGTATCACTGTCAGTGGTTGTCTAAAATGACGCCGTGAATTGATGGAAAAACTCATCTGGTTGTTGTCCATACATGCTTGTGCAATGCATGAGCTCATTCGCGTGATATGTGATTCCATGTGAGCAGCACAAAGATCACACGCAATCTCAAATAAAACGTGATAGTGAGGATGCATACATAGTTCTCAAAACACTTAGTGACCTGATTCCTTTTGACCATGATCTCTCCCTGCGAGGACTTGTCAGTGGTTTGTCATCCCATGATTGTGTCAATGCTAAATGTGTTGGACAGTGTTAATTCAATGGCTGGGCAAAGTGTACTGCGCATTTCCTCCCAAAGAAAAGGGCATGCTATCACCTTAGCATAAAAACACAAGTCACAAGTGATGGTTAATCTGTACAGGTTGAGTGCGGGTAGGGCACTTATCCACTCGCACTCTTTGATCACTCATCAACCCGCCACGGGAAGCTAACAAGCCATCGATGGATGATTGCAGTTTTAGCTATGTCTCGCACATCTCAAGCTCAGCTCCACCCATGTTTTGATCGAGTTGGTATCAATCGATCCCTACACTCCATGGATCTTAATTTCCAGAAAGCTATACAGGCAAGCTGTTGACTGTTTTGAAAATAACTTGAATGGGAGCTGTTGCTGCCTATGGCAGCAACAGCGCCCAGGCAAATTAATGTCAAAATATTCAACAGATTGCCTATTAAATAGTAAAACCATACAATTCGTACACAACGCTTAGTCCGTCGTCAATTTTGCGATCGTGACGAACTTAGCTACGTCAGTCATGTCGTAATTGATCATGACGGCATCCAACACGTCACGTAGCTGGTTATGACGTCATATGATTGATGAATAAACTGGAATCCTCCATTGCATATGTACTATCGTGGCTGGTTGAGAATGAAGGTACATTCCTTCACGATCCTGTCCATTAAGTACTCGATGCAGGTGACTCGAAACTCGACTATGAAATATTAAAATGACTGTAGTTGTTTTTCAGTCACGCTATTCCTTGGGGTGATTCACCCTCTAGACTTTGGGGTCTTGGAAAGTCTGAATCTTTCACTAAAATACAATGTTGTCGTGAACTTTCGGAAATTGCTTATGTTTTACCCAGGACAATACAAATACGGATGATGTAATCAAGTTCTCTATAATGGACGTTTGCCGATTTAGCCAGTCAATCGTTAGCTAAGCTCCAACCATCGATCCCCGAACTTCCTGAAAACCGTACAGGTAAGCTGTTAACTATTTTGAAACCAATTTGACTGTGTGTTGTTGCTGCAAGTTGATTATGACGTTATATGACGTCAACTGATCGATGGATAATCTGGAAATGTCCACTGTGTTTCAAAGGATAGTCTAGTTGTGCTGCGATACAAACGATTAAAAGAAAAACGTGTGTATACATAAAATACGTTGCGCCGTATGTTTTACCAACACAATCTACTTCCGCATACTTTCACAGTGTTTGGATGGCTGATACAGGACATATAGATCCAGTGTAATGTGGATTAGGGGGCAGGGTGGGGGAGCCATCAACCAACATATGCTGACTGTAAAGCGAGTACTGTATTCATTCCAACGGCAAGACTAGACGTGACACAAATGGATGCACCTGTTTGAACCATTGACTTGATTGCGAATCTACCTGTGATGAATGTATATGTGTCAGTTGTTCTAACTCCAAAATGTCGCGTGATGAAAATAACTTGGGCAATCGAGTTTTTACAGTTTTAGCATCCCGAAGCTAAGCTCCACCCACGCATCGCCCGTGCTGGGAGCAATCGATCCCTGAACTCGCTGTCTATCAATTTACATTAAACTATACAAGTAAGCGGTTGACTATTTTGAAATTAATTTGACTGGTTGCTGTTGCTCAGCAACAGCGCCCAGTCAAATTAGTTTCAAAATATTCAACATCATGTTTATTAAATAGTAAAAACATACAATTCGTACAACGTGTCGGACTACTAGCGTTGAAGACCGACTAAATCGAGTCATTCAAGCTGTAATTGATCATGACGTCATCCTACACAACACGTGGTTGATTATGACGTCGGATTATGGTTGGATGAACTGGAAAGGTCCATTGATACGTGCGAGGTGATGAAGTTCCCTTGAAGGTGGTTGTTGCAGTGTACTGTTGTTGTATTGAACATGTCAGGTGAAACGTAAAAATGGAATTTGAGGAAACAACTGAGACGCACTATGGACCTATGCATAGGCCGAGTTGTGACTAGACATCTTCAACAGATATGTCATAAAGTTGACCGACCGTCTGACAGACCGACAAACAAACAAATAGGGCTACATGATATGAACTTAATGCCGAGTCAACGTAGCCGAATTCATCAGCGCAGACATTGCCGTATACGACAACACTGTTTACAACAACAACAACAACAACAACAACTACTACTACTACTACTACTACTACTACTACTACTACTACTACTACTACTACTACTACTACTACTAGCGCGCTACCGCCACCGCCGCTATGAAGCAAATGCAAATCATGTGCTGTGTAAGATTTCCTATATACATGGACATATTTTATGTGCAACAAGTTGAAAACGTTCAACAGGCTAGAGTTTGCAGATTTATAGTGCCCGATCCAAATCAATATTCGACAAATTATTTACATGAGCCGATTTATCGTTTGCAACAGTCGGCTACGTCAAATCGGCCCTAAATCGTAAGCGTGTATTTTCAATTTTAAAACGACCACTAATTTCGCGTTGTAAATAAAAACACGCACAGGACATGATGCGCTCAAAATACATGAGCATATTGGCAGGTATTCAACATGATAAGCTAAGTTCGTCTTTGTTATCCCATGTATGACTCATAATGTGGTAAATGTATGTGCTAAATATAGGCCCCTATGGCTTTAAGGCTGGTATTAAATATTTAATACACCCCTGGATGTGTATTACAATCTAATGTCCGTATTAGGGATTTAGGTCTAGACTTAAAAGCAAATAGTTTTGGAACAACAGGCCTAAAATTTAAGACCATGTTTAAGGCGGTATTAAGGATTTATGTCCAGACTTAAAAGTTAATAGACTTTCGAACAACCGGCCCCTCGTATGTTATGGTCTTGTTAAGTATGACGTCACTGCGCGTGATTCTGAACGCGGAAGTGTGTCTTTTGCCTTATTACATTATAAGAATGTGTTTATGACGTCATCATTTGTTGTTGAACAAACACATTGTTTTGTGTATTTAGCAATCGAGCTGAACGCGGAAATACGTCATCACTTAACAAGCCTATATCTCACCTGTTTCTCAGCTGTAATCCAGATAGGCTCGCCTTCATCCCACCAGAATGGCTGGCTCTTGGTTTGGCTTAGATACGCATTTCTGTCAGGATCGTACATTATGTTGCTTAGTACGCCATTGCTTTCCGGATACAGACCTGCGGGTTAAACAGCGAGAAAACGCACATCTAAACCTGTTTATAACGTACACCTGGCTTTGTGAGCCATAACATGGAGACTCTTTATGACGGGTGATTGTAGCATAACCAGCTTAAATAGCTTAAAATATATGTCAAACTGTCATTTTATACGACAAAAGACGTAACCCTTTCATAACGAAGCCGACCAAAGCCGTACCATAGTCTGACTCTTGAGGAATGTCCATTTACAGCCCAAGATAAGTCTATTTTTTAATATTCACCACTGGAATGACTGATAATCACTCAATAATCGATCCAATCATTTCAGTGGTAAATTTCAAAAATAGCTTTCTTTTGGCTTACCAATAGACGTATAATAAGCAAACTGGAGAACATTTACCAAAGTGCTGTAAATTTGCGATGTCTGACATTGAAGGAATATTATAAGACCCCCTCTAAGGTCTGCTGCTGATCCAATACAACTCTAGGTTTAGTCACAGATCAAAGATCCATGCTTGAAATTTCCATATATTTGCGCTAAAAGGTCACCTTGACCATAAGGAAAAATGAGGTATGTCTTCTAACATGCTCTTTGAATTTGCATGATGAAAGACATATATCTTATGCCAAACATAAAAATTGGAAATTTGTATATGTGAATGACCTTGACCGCAAGGGAGATATTAAAATTTTCATTTGAAATTATTTAGGTATCTCAATGTTCTAGAATCTAGCCATGTTTGAAGAGAACCGGAAAAAACTCTAGAAGAAAACGCTGTTCAAATATTGCCCCATAGGCTTACTTCGGTGATCTGTAGCACGGAAAAGCTGATTTCTCGAACTATGGATGGATGAACTTCAAATTTGATTCAACATCAAGTCAATAGAAGACCTAGAAGTTCGCCAAAGTTCTAGTCGATCAGAACCTAAGAAATTTCGCACCTATTTTGGAAAAAAAACCCATTTTATGCACCGTTTGTCATCCGAATTCATTTCTGCAGCAAACAAAAACTGGTATTATTTACCCAAAATTGTGCGCCTAGCGGACCTTTTGAAAAAAAATATCAGCATTTTTCATCAGCAGCAAAAAACGAAAACTTTCACATGGCGGGCATTCTGAAAAAATGTCCTCCATTAGTAACAGCCCGAGCAAAACTGTGGGTGTAGTCGCAGTTCAAAGATCCATCCTGAAATTCCCATTCATTTCCTATGGGGCCATTTTCCATGAATTGGTAGGGGGTGGGGTCAAAGGTCATGCGGTCATTTTGAAAAAAAGGTTTTTCTCCAAAAAAATATTTTGAGTGGAATATCCTCACCAAGTAGGGTAGTAATCGGATCAAAACTCTAGGTGTAGTAGCAATACCGAAAATCCCCATATATTTCCTATGAGACGTTTTGGTCACGGAAAAGGGGTTAGCTCGAAACCCCTTGCGCGATACCGAAAAAAGAAAGAAAGAAAGAAGAAGAAAGATCCTGAGTGATATTAATAATCTGTGATTGCATCGTAGATTAATAATTTCTTGACTAAATTTAGCCGCCGCTACTACTACTACTACTACTACTACTACTACTACTACTACTACTACTACTACTACTACAACTACTACAACTGGCGACATACCTGTAGCTAGGCTATAATAGTTGGTCGTTGATTCACTCGGAAATGAAGGTTGCATATATTCAACATTTACCCCAGAATGAATGAGACGTTTAAATCCGGGCAGTTTCTCCAATGGACCATGAAGGTCTGTAAAGTCCCACCGGAACCCATCAATCAAGAACATTAACAACTTCCCGGAAGTGGCGCAGTGTGGCGACAACACCAAGCACAGTACCCATAGATACAGTCTTTGAATGCCCATCTTCATGTTAATCAATATTACTACGACACCTATGTATTTATATACACATTCATGGCATCTTGTATCTAATCGTCATAACATACTGATAACCAAGGCATCTCGTTATGACACGTGCCCACACTCAACCGTACATGTGACACCATCCCATGCCATTACCATGTCAACCATGTTATGTCCCTGCATGTTCTGGTTTACATATACGTACAGGTTTTTTTTTATCAATTAACCATTGTAATTATTACATGGTCGTAAGATTTTACACGACTTTACTTTTGGAACCAAATACATAATAATAGACGTATTTTGAACTTGGTCTGTTAGTTTACATGCATAGGGGTTAGATTGACAGAGTAACGCGTACATAAATCCAAAATGAGTGTCTGTTTATTCCGATTCTTAACTTATATATCTATGGATTTGCTTCAATAGTCTATACAGATATGGAAAAATAACAACCGGACTACCTGGCTCTGCAGGTATCCTACCTGCTAAGACAAGATCAATATCAAGCATTTGACTGATAAAAGGTTGGCCGATACATAGGGATTTGCTACACCCTGTAATTAACTCTTTTTATCCTTATTTTCCAGTAATGAAATTGACTGGCTGGATTCACCAGGAGGGTATCAAGGAAAGGGAAACTAGATTACGGGTTATCAACCATCTGATTAATTTATCAGTTAACACAGCATCGGAATCATAGATAAGTTGTTTCATCATGAACAGGCAATAGACATTCTGTTCAGGAAAGCCTGGGCAACTTAGATTGGACAATCAATGCTATCTCAAGTATGGTAACCAAATTTGCGAAAAACACATCTACGGACGAATGGACTTGTCAATTTTTAGCTATGCCCCGCCAATCTCTAGCTAAGCTGCACCCACAACTCGCTCGTGTTGGGATCGATCGATTGCTGAACACTCTGACATTCAATTTCCAGAAAACTATAGAGGTAAGCTATTGAATATTTTGGAACTAATTTGATTGGGCGCTGTTGCTGCCTATGGCAGCAACAGCATCCAGTCAAATTAGTTTCAACATATTCAACAGCATGTTTATTAATTACTAGAGACATACAATTCGTACAACGTGTCGACCTAGCTGATTATGACGTCAGATGATAGATGGATACTCTGGAAAGGTGAATTAAGGGTTGACACACATCTATGTGTACACCTGTTATATTTGCCCAATCCTGGGCCATGCGAGTGTTAAGTATGACGTCACTGCACGTGATTCTCAAACCGGAAGTGTGTATTTTGCTGTATTACATCATAAGTACGTGTTTATCACGTCATCATCTGTTGTTAAACAAAAACATCGCTTTGTGTATTTAACAATCGATCTGAACCGGGAAATACGTCATCACTTAGTTAACTAGCCTATGATAGGGACGATGGAATGATAGTGCCTTACAACGCACTATGATTTGTCATGTGGCAATACAATCAACTTTATTCTCAGTCACTGAAACCAATTCCATCCAAGCGACATCGGCTATGAAATTATGCTGCTTTGTGGTTAATTAGGGAAAGAGTAGATGAATTTACCATGCCCTAATTATCGTCCAATTCACACGCACTGTTGCATTATTGATGTCGGGTGGATCTTATCAAAGGATACTGGTAATCTAGAACTAAAATGATAACTGAAGGCTGAGTTCAGTAATTTACGTTACCATCAATAAGTGCACTTATTCGATGATCGAATTATCTCAGAAATGGTGGATGATTAATGAATATAAAGGAATAACAATCGGGATAATATGCAGACACGAGATTATGTGAGCCATTATACACCAGTCGTTCCTGTCGAAACTCATTACCATTAGGTTGATAAGAGTCCAGAAAGGTGCATTTGATGTAATTAACCAGCGTATTTTATCAATCAGTAATCATAGCATTTTGTCACAAGCTACATAAATGAACGCCGTTGATTCAGTTTATCATGACCATTGACCAACCCAGTCTATCAGTTAGGTATATGACGTCAACTACATCACAGGTAGGCTGACGTCACAATCAAATACGTCATGAATGGCATATCTAAGTCCGTTATAAACGCGTAATAGTTCATCAAGTTGTACGAATTCTTTAAGAAACTCTCTGTTGAATATTTTGAAACTAATTTTACTGCGCGCTATTTGTATAGCCATAGGTAGCAATGGAAGCGAGTCAAATTAGTTTTAAAATATTCAAACGCTTATAGTTGAGCTGCAGGAGAGCCGATTCGGATGACTAACCCCAGGTGGCAGTACAACATTTGCCACCACATATCAAAATGTTCGCCCTGGCATCAGGATTAAGGAAACCAAGGTTTATAGTCTTGAATAGTTGTACGAACTGAGGTGTGTTGGGTCAAAGTAACGGTTTTTGGTGAAAAAGTGCGAAAACTCCAATTTCAATAATAGAAGGTGGTGATGTGTAATTCAATAGCATAGAATTACATCTGTGCACGTTTGGTACCACTTTAGACCATAAACCCAGATAAATTAATGGTTCAGATTTTACCGTACCGTGGACGCTATTTTTGGGCACGTTAGGGCCTTTTGCTGCCCCCAGACCAATAAAAATATCTCTGCTCGTAATTTGTGGCTTTTTATCATATCGGTGTCTAATTGGATGCTTTCGAGGGTCCACAGTCCAATAACGATGCTTGCAGATCGATTTGACATTAAGGTGCGTGTCACTCTGTTAAGGACAATGGCATTTGAAGGGCAAGCAAAGTAGTACTGCGGCGTAGCATAAAAACCTCTAGTTTTCGAGAAACGTCAGCTGGAAATACATCATTAATTCGCTAACATACATCAATATGTCCGTTATGGCATCATGATTAAAGCAATATCAATGTTTAACATTTTTGAAAATTTGAATGAGCTGGGAATTTTCTAGCTAAAGATGTTGGCTGAGAACAAATCACAGTGATCAAAAGCGAAGAAGATCCGAATGCAGCTGTAGAATGTGTCTGCTACTACAGCCACAGAACATAGTAAATATACATACATACATGTACATTTAAGACACAATCTTTTGATATATATAGAGACAAATGTTATACTGGCATCTGGGGTTGGAATCCGAATCTGCTTTCCTGCTGCTCAACTAAGTAGCCGTGGCTTTGGCAGAGATTCTGCCAATAGGCATACCGGCATACCAACTTATAGTAGTTGCCATCACAACTAAAAAATCGTCGGAATAGATGGAATTTTAACAAAATGGGTTATTACAATTAAAAATTCAAAAATGAAATGTCATAAATGAATGATCTACATACAGCTTGCATTAAGCATGAATCCGTAAAGACATACAGTTCCGAATGCATATTTCAGGGAAACCATAGGTTGGTAAGAATTGATGAAGGCATAAACAATTCTGAAAAACTGGTGCTGCAGTTCTGAAGAAGACAGCTCATAAGTGCTTAAGTTGACTTACTCTGATAATCGTAACAACGGTCATGTAATATTCCCGTCATTCGACCAAACTTTCAACTGTCACTATCATATTCATTTAGCTGTTCTGCCGCTGCTACGCTCGGGGGATTGTTGTACATATTGTCGTCAACATTTTCAAGGGATGCTTCACAGCCGCAAGCATTAGTACAAGCCTGGTAGTTTACTAGTCATGTGTAGTCTACTGCACAGTTATTTGATGCACATTCACAAAACAAATTAATGAGGAGTTCAGGCACAGCTACTGACTGACTCATCATTTTGGTTGAAGTGTACAAGTCTCAACATCGCTTTAATAACCGAACTCAACAGGATATTTCAAGTCATGAACTGCACGTTTAGTATTGTGCCATAGCATCAGCTGAAATAAATACCGAAGGGCGTGTAACTTAAAACTATACTCTGTTGGTAATAGCTACTTTCCTGACAGTTTGTTAAGCCTTTTCAAATCGAAGATTGTTTAGAGAAACACAGTCTTCCTTGCCATACATAGCTTCTACAAACATCATACTGTCTACAAACCGGTCCTTTGATAATTCCGATGTTGTCCCCAAGGTTTTTAATTGTGGAAACATAGGGGCCTACTGCATATGTACATGAAATGCTGATCTTTTTCCATGGCCAAAAAGGAACTGGTATCACATCCAGTCAGGCAATCGATGGGAAGTAGGAGAGATCTCTGGAGTTGAGTCAGTTGATTGTATATTTCATGAACGGGGATATATCTTACTAAGCTTGTGTGTTTTCTCATTCTGCCTGTTAGGAAGTAGATCTTGCTAGAAAGAATCTCAGATCGATGGTGAATGAGGCAAACAAGTGCATCAGTGTCCGGGATAGAAACAACTATACGATCAGCTCCACTCGGCGAGGCTGCAATAGCAAGCAACACAATGTCTGTGTCGGCCTTCTCTTGATTTGATTTGAGATCTGGAACATCTGTGACAGAACTGCGCGTTGCCAGAATTGTTTTGTCATCCTGACCACCACCGATGAACAATTTCTTATCTTGACCAATCAGAATACCGATATCTGTCATGTACGAAGCATATAATTCAGCAAGATTACCTTTATTTTCACCATGACCTAGGAACTGTTTCCAATTTGTAGGAATCCAAATACATGGTGGCACTCACTGAACATTCCCTTGGCAAGCTGTGGTGGGTTTTTCACGTGTCTGTCCGTTGATACTCTCTTTGCAGTACGTGTTAAATACCGCATGTATTTGCACAACTGCATATCTACTAGTTGAATGTTCACTATTGCACAGAATAGTGTCAAACATCATCTTGGCCATAATTTCAAATGTAATTACTGGTTGAGGAGCAGATATCTGAATTGGGTGTGCTCAACATCCGTATATAGGTATTACCATAGAATATCATAGCATCATACTCTGAACTAAGAGTCATTACAGTTTTCAATTCGGGAAGTCCTTCTAGACTTTGCACCAACTCTGACCTTGCACAGGATACTATTTTAACCATCTTCTGTAAACATACTGTTTGGACCTGGTGCATTTTTAAATGACAAAACTTTCGCTAAAAGAACATTCGTCTTTGAATTAACTGCCATTAGTCGAAGGTACATGATGTTACCATCTATGTTTAAGGTTTTCAACTATATTTTAACTTCCCTGCGCATTTCCGACATTGTTCTCAAAGTCGATCGATCTAGAGTGTTATACAGAGTCCTTCTTGTTCTATTCTCAGCTGCATCTGGATCTACAAGCCTCTCCTGTTCAAACTTTGTCATCATGGTTGAACCTTTGTCTAATGCATTGACAAGACTGGACTCAATCGAGGATGGGGCAACAGCGTATGTTGCAATGTTCACAAGACAGGCTAGTGCATGAACAATATCAAAAGGATCAATTGCCAAAGAATCAAATAGTTCACAGATCTTTTGAATGTCCGTCTTCCACCGTTTCTGAGTTGAGCTTCACGGTGTTTCTTACACTTGTCATTTGATAGAAGGGCAACATTTTCCTTGAATTTCAATACAGATTAGCATTTTATTGGCCTTGCCATGAACCTTTTGAGGAGTGCAAATTCTTTAAGGGTGAGCCCGATTATCACTCCATTTCCCTTCCAAGACTTGTTTTCAGTTCCAAACTGAATTAAACTGTCCTGATGTCAGTTTCCATTCTGAAAGTTTTTAAGAACAATGACTAGCAGACGACTTATCATTAATATATTGACTGGTAGATAACGGGAATAGTTTGTGCGATTTTCAACAAACAAAAGCGCTAGTAACTGCAATTGTGTTGATTGCTGAATTTCCCATATACCATTTCCCAAGACGGACAACGCGTGGGTGGAGCTTATTTCTCTCGCTCTCTCCTCATTCTCAGCCGGAGCATGTATGAGAAATCTCAAATTTAATATTAAAACAATGTAGGTTTAGTTCTGAAGTGGACAGCGTTGTCAAGCTATCGTATAAATACATAAGTATGTCGGTTAGATTTTAGTACTCGAGATATGACTGCGCAGAAAATGGTGTTTGTATGTTACACATTTAACACGCATATCAGCCAAAGATGGCTTCTACAGTGGTCTTGAGAAATGTCCATTTGCACACCAAGAGAATTGTGTAAATGTACCACTGGACTGACCGGCACGAGAGCCGAGCCGGTAATTCCAGTAGTAAATTTTCAACAATAGTCTTCTTTAGGCCTGCAAATGGAAAGATTTAAATTTTCTTGTATAAATGTGAGGGTTAAAGGGATGCACAAATATTAAGTTTGACAGTTTTGTCTTCTAGGGTTCTCAATTCAGCAGCGTACCTTTGTATTTGGTCCTCTTCTTGTATCGTAATTCTAGATGATATATAGAACATGTATATGGTACACTTCTGAGGGGTGATTTTGTACAGACAACATGTTCCAGTGGATACGCAACAAACGACTTTTAGTCAAACTGTTTTCAAAATTATTTAGTTATTGCCTAGGCAAATTATGGCCCGGTGGCTTGAAGCAGTCAGGCAGTTAATACGCAGGTAACCTAACTGCAGACGAGTGTTCCGTCCGTACAGACATTTGAGGTTCATACTAAGCACAGGAACAGACATTTCCATGTAGATCGATCTCTGAACTTCCTGACTATCAATTTCCAGAAAACTATATAGGTAAGCTGTTGAATATTTTGTGGCAGCAACAGCGGCCAGTCAAATTAGTTTCAAAATATATTCAACGGCATGTTTATTAAATAGCAAAGACATACAATTCGTACAACGTGTCGGACTATTAAGCGTTAGAGACGGACTATTTGGAATCATTCATTACGTCATGATTATGACGTCAGCATACACGTCACTTAGTTGATTATGATGTCATATGATGGATGGATATACTGGAAAGGTGAATTATCATATAACATACTGCCCAAGCTTTCAGAACAACTGGTTTAGGTTCATAAGATGGGGTATTGTCTTATTTCCACTATGTTTCTATATAGACAAACCGCTTGGGGGGTGGGTGGGTGTGGGGGTGGGGGTGGGGGGTGTGGGGGATGGAGTCAAAATGATGATTCTTTAACCCGTTAACACTGAAACCTGTTGAAGAAAATTTCAGTTTTCTTATAGAAAATGCCCATTTGCAGACCAAGAGAAGACTGTTTGTGAAAATGTATCACTGGAATGACTAGCTCTGTTAGCGAGCATGTCATTCCGGTGGTAAATTTTCAAAAATTGGCTTCTCTTGGTCTGCAAATAGACAATTCTCAAGACCACTGCCGCCAATCGTCATGACCACATTAAAGAGCCCACATCTTGTTTCAGTAAACAACATATACTGAGCCAAAAAAGTTTAGCAACAGTGAAGTTTGGTTTGTTGTATTAACACTATGCGTCCATTTACAACCAAATTTGCAGGCACGTTTCGTCAATGTAATGTCTCGCTGAACATGAAGATATGCAAATCATTTCTTGCATTTCTCGGCCGCACGCTTACCGCATGTTAAAATGCATTTTTCATGCACTGGCCCACATTGGCGGGTAGCGAAGGCACAAATTCACCATAGTGCAAATGCAGATAACGAACGTTAACAGAAAACACTTAAAAGTTTACCCTACCGAACACGGGCCGCCGCCCAGGGCTGCCGAAAATCTGCGCCATGAAGCTATGGGAAGACTCGCTGCTGGGCAGAGCGTTCGCGCTGTTGCTTGACATTTTAATGTTCACGCCTCAACCATTTCCCGTCTCCGCCAACGCGAGCAGGAAACTGAATATGTTAATGACTGACCACGATCTGGCAGACCGAGAGCAACAACACCACGCGAAGACCGCTACTTAGTGACGTGATCGCGACGTCACAGGTTTGAGACTGCGCAGCGGCTGTCCCGTAATTTGCACACCGCTACCGGCACTACAGTGCATGCACAAACTGTGCGAAACAGACTCCATGATGCTGGACTGCATGCCCGTCGTCCACTTGTTGCTGTTCCGCTTACAGAGCGTCACATCGAGAATCGGTTAGCATGGGCAAGAACTCATCAGCGATGGCGTGCTCAACAATGGAGCCACGTTTTGTTCAGTGATGATTCGAGGTTTTGTGTGGATGTGGCGGATGGTAGGCAACGGGTTTGGCGACGCTTAGGAGAACGGTATGATACAGCCAACATCATTCAGCACGACAGATTCGGTGGCGGCAGTGTCATGGTGTGGGCTGAAATCCATGAAAATGGCAAAACAGATCTTTTTGTGATTCGCGGAAATGTAACGGCTCAGCGTTACTGTGGAGAAATTGTCGCCCCTGTTGTCATCCCTTTTATGCAGCATCATGCAGACTTTATGTTCCGCAAGACAACGCCCGTCCTCATTCAGCTAGGGTCACCAGTGATTTCCTTGAGGCTAACAACGTTCCGGTGTTGGACTAGCCAGCGCGATCACCGGACCTGTCTCCTATCGAACACGTGTGGGACATTCTTGGCCGTATGGTTTGTGAGAACCATCCACATCTTCACAGCGTGCGGGAGATGGAAGCTGCACTGCTCCAGGAATGGGATGCGATTCCTCTTCGTGA
The DNA here is from genome assembly GCA_034401795.1 of Chaetoderma sp. LZ-2023a. Lineage (NCBI taxonomy): Eukaryota > Metazoa > Mollusca > Caudofoveata > Chaetodermatida > Chaetodermatidae > Chaetoderma > Chaetoderma sp. LZ-2023a. The sequence continues at coordinate 58,595,641 of CM067365.1, forward strand.
CAGCAGGTGCTTAATTCTAAGCATGAGAAAGCGACGTACGGCGGTGGTTAATGCGCGCGGAGGTCACAACCGGTATTGACAGCTCAGTGTCATTATTTAGATCGGACCCTTCCGTTGAATGATGCCGTGTTAAAGGCGCGATGCTAGCATTACAGTAACAAGAGACTGTTGTTCAAATTGGAGAATGACCTATCAGTTAAATAATATATTTGAATCGATTTATTGTTTTTGTTAAATAACATTGATACAGTAATATTCTCAGTGATACTAAACTTTTTTGGTTCAGTATATAATATGGGCTTGTGGTTGCCTATATTAAACTGTTGTTGATCACTGATATGAATATTGGCGCATTCTGTGACGTGAGCGCTCTCGCGTACTTCTACTGCATATGAAAAGCATGCGGAAATAGGTCGTTATAGGGTTCACAGCGGCGTGTTATGTTACTGTATAATGACAGCAAGACGTCTATTGCAGGAGAACTTCTCTGTTGTCCAGGATGAAGATATTTTGCATGCATTTTAAGCCACGAGAGAATGGAGGTATCCGATGTGTCGCTTAACTATCTCACGTCATAATTAATAACGCCACGTGTATGCTGACGTCACATGCATTATGACGTATCTAGATCTGTCATGAACATTTAAAAGTCCGTCAAGTGTACGACGTGTATGCCTTTGACGGGTTTACAATTTAATAGACATTATGTTGAATATTTTGAAACTAATTTGACAGCGAACTGTTGCTGCCTTAAGAAATGGAGATCGTCTTCGGCTTGCAATGATCAGCCTTTTTGACGATAGTATATATAGCTTGAAACATCACTAGGATCACCACAAAGTGGTGTCACTTGCTACCTCGCCAGAGCGCTTTCATCTGTTCTAGAAAACTACACGCGAGCAAACCCTCCAACCGAGACATGGCACTAGAGATTGAGTATGCAGGTGATGGTAATTTTATCGACTAGAGAAAACGTTCTCTTGGTACCCTACATCCAACAGCGGAGAAAAAGCTCAAGGCTGCAAACCACTTCGTGAATCAACTCAAAACAGAGTTCATGCACGTATTCCTATCCGACACCACAGAAATGAGTGATAACTGTAGCCCCCTCCCAACCCCGACCCCAACCCATCCCACCCCTCCCTACAAACCCCATCGGGGTACTGATAAGTGGAAGAAGAACATAATCTTGGGTTCCCTCCTCTGCAGCTTTATCGACATTGGACCTCGCTGTATAACATGTAACATCATCTTCCTTTTCTTTTGGAAGTGTGGATTCGTGGCTCTAAATCCCCATGAAAGTCAAGATGCAACTATGCGATGCTACTGTGTTTCCATAATGCTATTCAATGGACCTTTCCATTTTTAGCTATGCCCCGCCCATCACTAGCTAAGCTCCACCCACACCTCGCCGTGTTTGGATTGATCGATCCCCGAATGCCCTAGCTATCAATTTCCTGAAAACTATACAGGGAGGCTGGTGAATATTTTGTAACTAACTTGACTGGGTGCTGTTGCTGCCTATGGCAGCAACAGCGCCCAGTCAAATTAGTTTGAAAATATTCAACAGAATATGTATTAAATAGTAAACGCAAACAATTTGCTCAACAACGCATAGACCGTCTTCTAATATGGGTTCATGACGTACTTATCGACGTCATTCATGCCGTCATTCATTATAATGTCATTCTACACATCACGCAGTTCATTATGACGTCATATGATGGGTGGGTGGGTACTCTGGAAAGGTGAATTGTATAGGCCTATGTTTCAAATCTAATGCAGCCTAAAGGGCGATCACACATTGGGCTGATGCAGCGGCATGCGCCAGGAGTTTGCATATTGCTGATGAGTTGCTGTAGTGCGCGCTAGAAAGCAACAGTGGTGCAACTACGAAGTGAATAATCACTTCAAATCGCCAGTTGTCATTGTTCGGAAGCATGCTTTGACACGTTTCGATCAATCACAAATCGCATTAAATCGACTAAATTCCCATTAACCAATGACAGAGTCTGTTCAGGTCATGTGATTTTGGAATAATAAATTCAAAATGGCTATGTCAACGAATCGGGTTTTTTACTGTTGTGTCAACAAGTAGTGATTCTATTACGATACACTTCACTAAAAATCAATGATTAAAATAGTAACGTTTGATGAGGATAGTCAATGGATGAGAACTGTTATCACAAGTTTCCACTAACCATTAAATAATACTAGAAGAATGCATTCACTGCATGCCATCTATCTTGCATTTGCAGTAGTTGGTACACTCAAGTCATGTAGTCCTGCAAATACACCCTCTTGAGCACATTGGCAAAGCTGTGCACCCATATTTGATGAGTTTCCTGCAGTTTTTAGAAACTTCTAGTTGTGTTGTCTGAACTCGTCCCTACGTGTTATATTCTTTATCCAAATACGTCCTTCTGGACTCGCCCAGCTTTGTCGTCAATAGCTGGTTATCGAGACACTAGCTTGATATAAACCGTGGTGTGTGTGCTCAATTAAGGCGACTTTGGTTTGCTGGAAGATTTTAGATCACTTGTACTTTACGAGGAATAATATCCATTCTCGTGACATTGATATTCTCCTTGAGAGTGGAACTTTCATAAAGGATACACATGAATTGCGTTTGAAAGGATATGATTCTAACTATATTGGCTTGAAGGGATACTGCACAGGAATAAGTAAACATTCAGAAACTGCAGAAAATGCACTCCATGCATCCCAAGAAGGCTTCTTTGGCAGTCGATTGAACCGCACCCTTCATTTTTTTTAACACATTAATGCAAATGGAGTGTATATGATAGAATCTAAAATGTGTTCCTTTTCCAAATCCTACCAAAGGGTCGGGGAGAAAGATGATAACTTCACGCTGGTCTCCTCCGTAAGTACCAACTTTGTTGGGAAACTATGTCATCAAGGATTGCGGGCTGACTCCGCATACAGAGGCAACTCTGATTATGTATACCTTTCTTCAAACACGAAATTGTGCTCGACATCCTCGGACGACGCAATCTTCCCAGGAGCTTACCATAGCTACGTGGAATGTACGTGGTCTGAGTGCAACATCAGAGAGGAAACCCGTAGGTGCAGACTGTGAACGCTATAACATCGATAGTGCATGCATCCAAGTGACTAAATTAACTAAACACTCAGAGCAGCAACTACAGACAGGCCATAAGCTAGTGCTCATGGAGCAAAAACAGGCCACTTACCGGGGCTTAGGGTCTTGGATCATATCATTAGTTTTGGATATGTCAGTGATCGCGTTGCATTCATCGACCTGGCTATACCTACGCGAAAGCACACCACCACTAAGTGTCGAATTGTCAACGCATACGGCCCAACTACCTAAGCCAAAGAGAATCCAGCAATATTAGATTCCTTCTATGCAGAACTGAGCTCCGCCATTACAATCCCAGCTATATGGCAACTGTTCATGTGTGGAGATTTCAAATCCAAGCTGGGTAAACTCAGACTTGCGGACAAAAGTTCAGGAATTGGCTTATTCACGGGATCCTATGGCGAGGGCACATGCAACAGCAATGGAGATGCACTGGGGTCATTCCTTAGTTCCAATGGCCTATTTGTCACAAATACGGCTTTCAAACACCCATGCCATCACCAGACAAAATGGACTGGACACATTACTGATCGCAAAGCCCCCAAAGGGCTCTAAGGCTACAACAGCTGTCTTCAATCAAATAGACTTCATACTATGCAAGACAGAAGCAAAACCCTTACTCCGGAATGCTCGTTCGTATGGAGGCACAGACCCCACTTCTGACCATAAGCTAGTCATTACACGCCTGCAGATGAACGATCTCTAGATAATATATAAACACCATAACAGGCAAGAGGGCAGAGTCACCTACAACCTACCCAAGCTCATCAGCATCACAGACACGCAAATGTCATACAAAAAAGCCCTCAGGGAGCAGATAGCTAACATCGATGTCAGCTCCGATCCAAACGAAGTCCTAACCAAAATATTGAAATCTATGGAATCATCCGCTACCAGCACCATAGGTGTTCTTAAAAACAACCAAACTATGTATACTGACGACCCTCTAGTAGGAAAATTGTCAGCAGAGTAGAACGCATTACGGCTGCACATCTATTAAAGTGGCCAAATCGGCGACCGCACCAAACAATGCCGGGAACGCAATATTATTCTGTGCCACATTAGCGAATGCTTAAAAGATCTTGCTATTCAACAGGCAGACTCCTTAGCAGATGGAATTACTGCCACGGATGACTGTCACAAAATGTTTCGGGCAGACAGAGCCCTGAGAGTTACCGACTATGCACCACCACTCACTGTACACAACTCTGAAGGACACATTATCGGGACTGAACAGAGAAAAGTCGAGGCGATCCAGGAATGATTCAAGGAACAGTTCACTGACAACGATGATGAGCCCTTGCACCCGTTCTCAGGAGACCACAGGCCATTAATAACATCAATTAAAACAGCAGAAGTTGAGAAGGCACTTAAAGCCCTGAAAAATGGGCGTGCATCTGGACCTGATGGCATGAGCAATGAACTATTCAAATATGCAAGTGACGTTATCTCAAAACCGATCACGTACCTATTCAATTCTGCTTTTATGCCCCACCTTCCCGTCGACGCTGTAGGCCAAGGCAACCGTATCGCACTACTCAAGCCCAAGAAGCCACATGGGCCCCCAGCCAATATGTGGCCCATTGTGCTCTACAACAGCATACGGAAAATCCTATCCAATGTTACTCTATGACGCATCCTAGGCAACATCGATTACTTCAGCGGATCATGTCAAAGTGGCATCAAACGTGGACACAACTGCGCAGACATTGTATGGGCTCAACGCAAGCTTGTGTCGGTAGTCATGTCCAAACACTGGGCCTTACACAAAATGGGCATTGACATGTCACGATCCTTCGACACAATTAAGCGCTCAAAGATCCTAGATGTACTACGCCAGGCCAGTTGCAATGAAGATGAGCTACGACTAGTGAGACTACTGCTTGCAGACAACAAGCTGAGAATACGAGTCAAGCCAGTGAAGTCTGTAAAGTTTGAGACATCAATTGGCTCCTCACAGGAAGATGGTCTATCTCCGGTGCTTTTTACCTGCTACCTTGCTGCCACATTGAAATCTGTGCGGGAAAGTTCCACAAGACCAAACCCCTCAGTGTCAATACTGGGCAAGCCGCTAGAGATGGAATATGCCGACGATGTGGACTTCCTAGACGAGGAAAAGAAACACCTTGACAAACTTCTCCCAATAGCTACAAGCAAACTAAAAATTTGGAATCTCATTATGAATTAATCCAAAACACAGTTCACCCACATATACCTATCGACAAAGCACGAAACTATAGAAAATGACGACCCTGGCGGCGAACCATGGAGGAAAAGTTAAATCCTGGACTCACTGCTTTGCAGTACTGCTGACATTTCTGCACGCTGCGGCATGGGGAACATAGCTTTCCAGGCATTCTGGAAGCCATGGATTCGTAGATCAAAGATGCCCTTGCTAAAGAGGCTACGTTTATACAATGCAACCTGCGTATCTTTGATGCTGTATAACTGTAACAGCTGGGCAGCTCCAAAGGCAACTCTAGACAAACTCGATGTCTGCCACCGCAAACACCTACGCACCATCACTGGACAAGATGTATAATACGTCGCCGCTGTCTGTAAAAGTCGCCCAGCAAAGATGGCCTATGTTTGGCCATGTGCTAAGGATGCCAGAAGAGACACCAGCACAGTGAGCTTTGGAATTCGCCCTACTCGGAGCCAGCAAATACAAAGGCAGAAGAGGACGTCATTGCATAAATCTGCTAAGCGTGCTACGAGGTGGCCTCAAGAAAGCAGGACTCGGTACACTCAAGTCAAGAATGGACCTGAGGAAGCTAAGGATTTCGGCTGAGGACAATGCACAGTGGGAAAAAGCGAAGAAGGACTGATTGCAGCTGTATGATGTTTCTAGTGCTACAGCCGCAGAATACAGTAATCAGACATACCAAAGGGTCCACATCAGAATGGTGTTCTGTTAGCTCAAAGAATATGTCGATAAGGCTCACCAGAACACCTATAGCCATCGTACTGACATGTCGTACTGTTTGTGCACCTTTTAACAGCATCTGCGACATGAGGATACAATGTCCAGTAAGCTTCCTTATGGTCAGATCTTGGCATTTGGACACAACTTATTTTTTGGATATAATGTAAACTTCTTTGATTTCTGAGTAATTGAAGTCTGGTACATCATTTCTCAGAAAAGCAAATAATAAACCTTTCCAGTTTTAGTCATGCCCCGCCCATCTTTATCTAAGCTACACCCACACCTCGCTCGTGTTGGGTTCGACCAATCACTGAGCTCCCTGACTATCAATTTCCAGAAAACTATACAAGTAAGCTGTTGAAAATTGTGAAAGTAATTTGCCTGCGTGCTGTTGCTGCCTAGTTTCAAAGTATTCAACAGAATGTATTGAATGATAAAGACATACAATCCGTACAACAACGCTTACTTCGTCATCAATTAAGCGTTTGTGGTGAACTTATCTATGTATCAGACTATTAAGCGTTAAAGACGGACTGAGTCGAGTCATGCATGTCATAATTAATTATGACGTCATTCTACACCTTACTTAGTTGATTATGATGTCATATGACGTCAGATGATGGATGGATAAATTGGAAATATTTCTCCATATTTCTGGAATTCCTTAGGAGTTCAGATACATTTTAGGCAACTTTGTCATTAAGCCTTCTCCTCACACATCTGCCATTTTCTCATGGGTAGCTCTTTGGACAAATTTATATACATGTATGTCTCATACTGCATCTATCCTGTTGCAGGTGTTAAGCTGGTGTTTTGTCCATGAGAAAAAGTTCATGTAGTCACGAACTGTTATTGCGCCACGCTTAGCAATGGTATGTAAAACATCTGGGCCACCAATGACTTTAACATTAAAATGTCGAGAAAATTCTGATTGCGTGCCATAGTGCAGAAGAACTAATAACTCTGATATACAGCTTGGTAGCTGAAGCTATCCATGCTGGTTTAAAGATCGAGGCCAAAAAGTGATTTTCGTGTTAAAAAAACTTGTACAATTTTTTAGCTGAACATACTTGGCTCTAGCCTCTTCTCCAACACGTCCAATAAAGTGATGCCATTTGTTGAAATTGTTTCATAGATTCGATTCACTTTCAACTTTAAAGTGTTCTAGACGGCACGTCCTTGTTCATGACTGTATTGTTCAAAGTCTGGTAGTAGACTCGACTGTTCTGGATCTGAAAACAGCCAATTCATTAAGGCTGTATGATTTTCTGTCAGTCCAGCTGGTCCTTCAGAATATTTGATCTTAGCATTATTTTGTTCACGTGCTTGATCCAGCGGCATGATGGAGAAATGTCTTTGGTGCTTAGGGAAGACCCACAACTGCTGTAGCTAAATGCTGATGCTGCCTGGAAGAGTGTGTATTGTGTATGTCTATGTACTGGAACACAACGTGCATAATTTTAGCGGTCCATGGCAAAGAACCATGATGTTAATGTCTCCAATACATCTATAAAGAGGTTAATGTGACATTCACGGTGAATACTAATGAAGATGATAACCAATATTTCTAAGTGCAAGATAATGTCTCAGTAATAAAATGTGGGATGCGTGGTGCATATACGCATCTTCCAGTCAGCAAATGCTTCTTGTTCTTTGGGCCTACATACCATGTTACATATAGGCCTGCAGCTAGGAAATTTTGATTGTGCAGCTAACTGATGCGTGCGTCTTGTCCTGGTCAAATAGGGTATATAAAGGAATGATTCTACAGTCCCTGAAGAGGCAAAGCCTGTCTCACTCAGATCCAGCAGCATCTCTTTGGCAGTCAACCAATTGTCCTCCATAAAGCCCCGTCAATATGCGGTCCTCATAGCAAGATGGCATACGTTTTCTCACCAGATGATTGTAGCCAGATCCATTGTCCATTGTACATACTATAATTATGTTTAAATCATTGGGTAAAAGGTCAAGCTGTCCCACATGTATCAGACAACCATTGACGGAAGTATGATTCAATTGTTAACTATAGACAATGCGTTATCCCTTATTGTGTCATATTTTATTTTGACTACATTCCAAGTCAATATTCCAGTCAAATAGCATACCAGTGGATGATAGAATATGACAGTCATATGATGTATCTGTATCTGTACTAGTAGTAGGCAAAATCCGAAAGTGCATCACGTCTAGGTGCGCGCCTCGTACACATGGCTGGGTTTCATAGTCCACAAGATTAAAATTGTCCATTGATCTGTTTTAAAACTGTATGTACACTATTTAAATCGTCTTGAATATCTCTACACCATCCGTGGCGGTAATTGTTTCTTCATCCAGGTTGATCCATACTGGTACAGTTCTAATTAGAAAGGAATTATGGTGCCGGCTAACCGTTGCCTGATATGGCTGCAGCTTCACTGGGTGACTGCATCTGGTTGTGTTTATGTTGGACCACTTAGGATGGTATTATATTGGTATCGATACTTGATCATGCAGGAACTTTTACATAAAGATGGCATTGGCCTTCATTCGCTGTTGTACATGGCTTTCCCCTCTCAGCCGATTCGTCATTGCTGAGATGCTTTCCCTTGGATAGAGGTGCATTGGTTGACCTAGTACGAACCTTGCGGCCTTCCGTTGCATGATGAATTTAATCTAAGATGTCCATCTGAATTATATACAGTATGATTTATGATACTTTTCCTCAGAGTGTTTTATACCGTATGCTAGTAACACCTGTGGAGATGGCAACTATACGTCATTGTGTGCATTTCCACACATTTATTCTTAAAACAATTTAACTTCATTTGGCTATACTGCATGCCAGCGGTACCTGGAATTAAAAATTACACGATCTTGGACCTTGGCCTGGAGAGACCAAGTCGGGTACCCCCTTTAGAATGCTTTTGTAGGACCTAACCAAGGTATATACACAGCTTCTTCTTTAGTCACTTGTGTCATTAAAACAAAGAGTACATCCAAATCACGTCCAAATCAAAGATCATCACCATTTTTCTAGGATTGTGGGAAACCCCGCAACCAGATTTGTTATAACTGTTAGTATATTAACTAGCTAGCTCTCGTGGACACAGACCCGATCCAGAAAGTTCCATTTTGTTATTCTAAATGTCTAGGTCAAAGCACAATTGCACTGTACTGTTGAATTTCGAACTGTGAACTAATCACCTTTGGAGACCTGCCACCGCTATATATCTAACGCGTATGTTGTCCCAATAACGACCCAATAACTTGCGTTATGACGAGGAAAGTTATTTGATGTCGTTTTTCTTTGCATCTCATGCATATAACAGACACAATATTTACGATTGAAACAGGTTTTTTAATTACAATATTCACAAGACTATTCACAATGTCTCATTATTCAGACATCGAGGATATGGAATGAGGTCACATTTAATATCACTATTATCAAACAAGGTTTAGCGAATGCAATGTGGTAATTTTCGACGTGTTGATAACAGTGATTTTAAATGGGACCGAGTTTTATATTCTATTTATCATATAAACTGAGATTTTGTCAAAATCCTTAATAAAATCGATCCCTGAAACCAGTTCGAACGCATCATTTTGCGCTTTCCGTTTTCGTCGCTGTGATGCGTCACTATCTAAGAGTTCTAACCAATGCGTCACAAAAATAAAACATTGTTAATTAGGACTTGAAATTACTTTTAATCCAGCTTTAAAAATTTCTGCATCAGTCATGCTAATTTGCAAATGTATTTCATAACTAAGTAGTACTAATTAGTTTTAAAATACATTTTCAAATTAGCATGATAGATGCAGAAATTTTAAAGCTGGATTAATATATACATATTACAGAATTTAAACCAACAACATAACGTGTCCTGTCTTGTTTATATATTCGCCGTCGTCGTAATTAGGAAACATTTGCCGCCTCACGCGGCATGTGGGATTATTACACGTTATCTTAACAATGAAAATGTTTGTAATACTACACGTGTCTTCATATTAAAGAATATGGAACGGGCTGAAAGTTTTGTTTATATGATAAAAAGTAATCCTGCCCATGAAACACAAGCACAAAGAATGAGAAGAATGATTCCACTGTTGTGAGTGTCACCGCTCGCGGGAAGATGCATATCCTCTAACATTGGACTGATTCTGTGCCACGTGCCATTGTTTGGTGCTGGATTTACACCAATCACGTGACACATTAGCTGATACACATCAACAACCTCAATCGGTCCAGTCGTCACATTAACTTTAAAATCTGTTAAAATAGAAAGATATCATATACAACTAGACGGGTATACTTAACATCCAGTGGAGCAAATTGTAGTAATAACAGCATGGGCAGCTGCAGCGATATGAAGAGAAACAGTACAAGAATAACATAAAAGACAACTACGTCAATGAAGATGACGAAAGCAGAAAAACAGCAGTAGCAGCAATAGCAACAGCAACCACAACCACAACCACAACAACAACAACAACAACAACAACAAATCTATGTTAACAACTATATAAATAACAACAACAACAACAACAACAACAACAGCAACAACAACCGTGGCGGCAACAGCAACAACATCATCATCATCATCCTCATCAATGGCGACGACGAGAGCAAGAACAGCAACAACAGCAACAGCAGCAGCGGCAGCAACAAATACGAGAACAAATCAATCACTATGATGGTATTGTCCTCATAGCAACTCACGTGGTCCCGAAGCGATAAATGTAGCTCTCATGTCAGGCTCGTAGTTATCGTAACCATGGGCACCAACGTGTTTAAATTTTTCGCCTGCTCCCTGTAATAAAAATAGGTCACTAATGGGAGTAATCCTTAAATAGCAAAGTATAGATAAGAAAATAAAAATAGTTGCTTATTGAATGTCCATTTGCAGGGCAAGAGAAGATTATTTTGTTTAATTTACCACTTGAATAACTGTCTCGGTTATCGAGCCAATCATTCCAGTGGAAAACTATTAAAGATAGGCAGCAAAAAGATAGGCGTCTCTTGCTCCACATATTGACATTAATAAAGACTACTCCAGAGACCGGTAGTGTGTTGTTTTTGCTACGTCATAGGTGTGTATTCATGATGGCAGTAGGTGCTGTAGACCAACAACATTGGTCTCTATTCAATATTCTCCTTTATCCCTTTCAGAGTAGAAATGAGAAATCCTTTATGAAGTCACATATATTATGTTGAAATTTTTTAAACTAATTTGACTGTGAGCTGTTGCTGCCATCCTAGCAAATCCAGTCAAATTAGTTTCAGAATACTTAACATGTTTCCTGTGTAAGTCTCTTGAATCTTGGATACTGAAATTCAAGGGCTAAAGATTTTGCAAGGACGTAGCCGCGGGTGTACGTCATCACTTAATAAGCATCTACTTACATGGATAATTGTCCACCCAATGTCCGCCTGCCACCAGATATCCGGGGCTCTACGGTGATTCTTAATATGCCAGCGCTCAGGTATGTCCTTTGCTAAATAAGCTGTGGCGTAAGGGCTAGCATCCCTCAACCTGTCAAATACCTGGACATGAAACATATATAGGTCAGGTTCGACTGGCGAGGCATAGTTAACAATAGTTAGCTACATGCAAGTCGAACTTTAAATAGTTAACTAGCTAGTTAACTATAGTCGACCGAGCAGGCGGGCGTGGTCGCAAATGGTTAGTAAGAATTTTGCTTTAAAAAGAAGATGGCGGACACCTCTCGCTTGCCACGAATAAAATGTACGTGTTTCTTTAAACAACTTAGGTATGATGAAATTATACTGTCCTACTGAATGTCCATGTTTCCTAAGGTCCATTTCCTTTCCACTTTATGTCATACGGACGCTCTTTGAAAACTAACACATTTTCGTAGACTATCAAAACAGACGATGATAAATGTTAATCGAGACTAGTACCCAGCCCCAAATTTTCCAATAGAAGTTCAAAGGGAAGCAGGTACCAATGAACACGAGTTAACTATCAAGCGTTCAGCCGGACTTAGAAAATACGCATGTTCAGTAAACTAGCTAACTGGTTATGGTTAGAGAGTCGAACTTGGCCAGAGATGTATCCTATTACTAGGTTAGAATTTGTAATAGAAGGACTGATTTCCAGCTATGCCCCGCTCATTTTAGCCAAGCTCCGCCAAAGTTTTGCACCTGTTGGGATAGATTTATGAAACAAAAACGTTATTCTGTAGTGACTTGCCAGTGATTGGATTACGATGCCCATTCTAGAAATGTTTGCATTCAACACGCTTTAATAGGTGGCGAACCAGAGGTATGTCTGCCATGAACATGAGATACGACTCCATCATTTTTAGCTGCATTTAAAATTAGAAGAGACATTTCAGAAAACTCTTTCTAAAGTGCATCAACTTAAGTGCACGGTGGGGGTGACAATGATCAAAATGTTAGGGTGCGAGTTTAAGTCTATGAGACTTACCGACCCTAGCATTAATTATTTTCTGAATATGCGAACTTAACCTCCTATACACTGATATGCATTATGCTATGCAGTTGCATATTAAGGCTGCTGCGACCAAGTATATAACATATGTGGATATCACATCACCATATCTTTGCGTATGTAAGACTGACAGCTATCCATTAACAGTTGCTGAATTTATCATAAATGATCATAAAAGATTTTAAAACGGTAGACGAACTCGACTCTTGCTACAAACGTATCAAGGTATCTGCATGCCTTCAAATGATGTATTTTCTCTGGTGTTGCCATACAGGTGTAATGGCCCACTGTTTGTTTTGCTATGTAGCACATGCGCAGCCAATTAACAGAGCTCTGAATGTATGCATAGCAATAGCGAGAATGTTTATCAAGGCATGTGGACTTCTATGGAGCTGGTAGAGGCAATACGCTGCAGACATCAGTTCCTGGAATGCATAGAAATCTGGCACTTTGAGCCACATACGGGTATACTTTTTGCGGGATACATCGATAAATTCTTAAAGATTAAGCAAGATCTCTGATGTCGAGAAAGCCACATATATTAACGAGTGTTTCGCGCATGAGGGTGTTAAATTGAAAAAGAGTGTTGTAAATAAGAATAAGGGGCGCAGGCCCCTAGCGAAACAGGTTCTAATTTCTCTATGGTAATATTTGGTGTTGAATCTGATTCCTGAACATGAATACGTGCATACCCGGGTGATGATGCTGAAACCACTAGGCGATAGAAAACTGAATGTTATGCGTATGTAACGAGGGCACACTCTCTTAATGTGCTATAACGATTTGGACGAATTCGTGCCTTGCGATAGTCATACCAATGTAGTGGCCACCGCTTTTGTGATGAGTGCACTTGCTCGGGAGCCTTGTAGCAGTCGGTACGTCATGTATTTATCACAAAACGGATTCAATAGTGTACCTCCAGAATTGCGATAGTCCTCCACTAATTCCTTTATATCATGACAGGCTCAGTTATTTCACTAACGAAGTGCCATCCGGTAGGAAAATAACTGAGTTTGTCAGTAATAGTCCTAAGAGTTGTATATACAAACATATGGGCAGATGGATGGGTGCTATCAAGAGCGTGTGAAAGCTTAAGGGATTAACATTAAACTTTAGAATTAAGGGGCTGGGTTTCGATACTTTGCTGTCGATAGTCCAGAGCTAGAAACACTCGTCAGCTTTCATAATACAATCATTGCATCGAAAGAGCACACACTTTTAAGCACGGACATTGAGAAACATTTCGCATTCACCTACAAAAGAATGTGTGATTTGTGACAAATATTTCACTAAGCCTTATGGAAATCAGGGAACTCCATAATGATTTAACCCAAGAACCTCGGGCATCCTAAGGTTCAGCCTAATGAGCTGATTACCCACCCCGCCCCAGACCAACACATTCCACACAGGTACTCGTAGCAATTGCCATCGATATCATCATCATCATCATCATCATCATCATCATCATCATCATCATCATTGACACAACCCTTCACGATTCTATTCTCTATGGTTAAAAGGCAATCGTTTAAATTATTTATTTGTTCTTTTAACCCTTTAATGACAAAATTCTTTCGAAAAATTTAAATATTTACTTATTGAATGTCCATTTGCAGGCCAAAAGAAGACTATGCTAAAATTCAGTGCTAAAATCACAAATGTTTTCTCTTGGCCTGTAAATGGGCATTACTCTAAACCACTACAGAGGCTGGATTTGACCGGTTTCGTCACGAAAGGGTTAAATAATGGTGCTAATAACTGAGGTGCTACAAATAATGAACGGCCTTAACAGCTCTAGAGTCCCTGTCTACCTTTCCAGGGATCGCTGTCTCCACTGCTCTTAATGCTTTAATGAGGCTGTCCATGGCCAAAAGTGAGCTTCTACATGGCTAAAGAAAGAGGTACATTTGTAACATCTAGAGAAGCCTGTTTTGATAATTCCCTGCATGAATGACTAACTCAATAATCGCGCTTGTCATTCGTTCGGTAAATTTTCAAAACAGTGTTCTCTCGAGGGCACAAAATTGTCATTTCTATGAGAACTAAATCGAAGGGTTTTAATAATAATAATAATAATAATAATAATAATAATAATAATAATAATAATAATAATAATAATAATAATAATAATAATAATACCAATGTTACTGAGAGCACCAAACATCTATCTACCTATTAGATATACCCTTAATGGGTGAGTGGATGCGTGGTTTCTCAGTAATGGAAGACTTACCTAAATTCTTCTCAGTAATGGGGCACAGCATTACATTGTTTACAGTAAAGGGGCATAAACCTACATTGTTCTTGAAATTGTCAGTTTCGGGTAGAGGGTCATTAAACCTTGCTAATATAATCTGTCACATGGCTTCTGTCATCCTTTCTTCTCCTGCCAATTCGTAGTCACCCAGATATTATAGCAATATGTTATCGATAAATGGCTGCAGGAGAGGTGGCGGGTCTAAGATATGATTCTCTGAGACGTCAGCCTTTTCGAGGATGGGCTGATGCATTAGACGCAATAAATTGACCATAGATATTTGGCAAAATCGTTTACTCTTTCTTTTTTGCTGAGACCCCTCCTCCTCCGATTGTACACTTGGTGATTATCTTTATCTCGTCACTGTTAAGGGCTGTATACTCGCACTCAGAGCTTAACTTTTTGGCAATATGTTCTCGGTTACACACCATTGACGCTATGTCACATCAAATGTCCTCATTCAACAATTAACCGTATGTGCAACCTATTCCCTGATACTAGTGCATTATATAATTACCATATCTGGTGGATATCTCCATCAGAAAGACACTCCTTAGCCATTAGGCGCATGCTTAACAACACATCGCTTGGCTCTGATGCCACCATGGCTTCCATCAATGTTATTCTTCAGGATATTCCAAACGTCATCAAAGAGTTCAACTTGTGTAAACGTGGGTCTCATTCCACTTTGACATGGAAGTATAAAGTACCAACATATGTTGATGTATGGATGTTTAGTGCTGATAGTAATTTTTAACTGAGGTTCTAGCTTGAAAACGTACTCTGTTTGCTCTATTCTATTGCTATTTATATCTCTACTAACCGTATCTTCAAAGATAGGCATCATGTCTGTAAACTTTCTAAATGTCT
The DNA here is from genome assembly GCA_034401795.1 of Chaetoderma sp. LZ-2023a. Classification (NCBI taxonomy): domain Eukaryota; kingdom Metazoa; phylum Mollusca; class Caudofoveata; order Chaetodermatida; family Chaetodermatidae; genus Chaetoderma; species Chaetoderma sp. LZ-2023a. The sequence continues at coordinate 58,611,273 of CM067365.1, forward strand.
GTTTGGTGGTGGGATAGCTGCTACCAACACAAAATTCCCATATGTAAACTACAGACTCAGCATTACACTTCATACCCCTTTCGTACAAATTGTTACCAATATCTGCAGGTACATTGCACCATAAAAAGTATACCTAATTCATCATCATGACGATTATCAAAATGTTATGGATTATTTGAAAGTGCATGGTTACTCTATGCTTTTCAAGAGGTTTTATGCGCTTATTATACGCATCCAGTGAACTCATTTGAACAGAACATGTCTGAATATGTTACAACAGTTGGCGACGATATGGGCAGCTTTGGCGATGGTATGGGCCACTTTTTGATTGGACAAGACAGTGATTCATCGCATTTGCATATTAGGACACGCCCACGTTAATGCCTTCACAGCTCGTTACACTTGCTGGCACGAACAGTTGACAACCCTTGGAGCAGCTCTCATGATTGGCACCGAGGGGTCACGCAACTTTCGTGTTGGCCATGCCTCTATAATGTCTGCATGACACATTATGCCTGACAAAATATCTGCTGCCACAAAAGCTGGTGACAATATGGGCAACTTTGGCGACAGTATGGATGGCTTGCCGATTGCACCGAGGGCTCATGCAACCTTCGTGTTGGCCATGCCCCTTTAATGCCTTCACGGCACATTATGCCTGACAAACTATCTGCTGACACAAAAAGCGGGCGATGATATGGGCAGCTCGGTGACAGTATGCACAGATTTGCTGCTTGGCTGAGAGGCACCACGTGACCACACATCCCTAACACCTGCTATCACAAAAGTCTGGCCACGATATGGGTTGCTTTGGCAATGGTATGGTTTATGCTGATTGGCTGAGAGGGGTCACGTGACCTGGCCACACCTCTAACACCTTCGCGGCTCATTATGCACATCGAACAATGGCAACATTATGGGTGACTTTGTTGATGTCTGAGAGGGGTCCTGTGACCCTGGCCGTGCCGCCTAACACCTTCATGCCTCATTACACACATCAACCATCGAGACAACAAAAAATTTACAACAAAAGAGGCAGGGAAGGGATGGGCGACTTTTTTACTCATTGGTCGAGAGCGGGATGACATCATCAGTATTTGAATTGGGATATGCACCCTTTTGCTCCCGTCAAAATCCCTCGAATCTGATTGGTCGAGAGAGAACAACGGATTTCTCTCTCGACGAATCAGAGTTGAGTATTTCTGGTGGGAGAAAAGTGGGCGTGACCTAATTCAAAGATTGATGACGTCAGCAATCCCTCGATCAATCAGGAAAAGCGCCCATCCAGTGACATTTCTGCTTAAATCGTTACTTGTCTGATTTTAGAGGGTCACACACAAGAACAAAGACACGCACGCACACACACACACACACACACGCACGCACGTACGTACGTACGCACGCACGCACGCACACAATTTCTTTATGTACAGTTAATCAGTCAGTCAGTCACTCACTCGCTCACTCACTCGCGACCTCGTTCATGCGCTCGTTCTTGCTCTTGCCCATTTGCTCGTGCTCGCTTACTGACTCGCTCTCTCACCCACTCACTCACTCACTCACTCACTCACTCACTCACTCACTCACTCACTCACTCACTCACTCACTCACTCACTCACTCACTCACTCACTCACTCACTCACTCACTCACTCACTCACTCACTCACTCACTCACTCACTCACTCCCCCACCATCCCTCCCTGCCTCACTCACTCACTCACTCACTCACTCACTCACTCACTCACTCACCCACCCACCCACCCACCCACCCACCCACCTACTCACTCACTCAAGTAAAGTATAAAATCAGTGAATTCTTAGACTATGAATTAGCGCACCTGAAAGCACCCAGGATATACGTTCTGAAATTATTAATTTCCGATGGGGTAACGATGGCCTCCGGCGGTAGTGTGTTGGTCTGCAAGCCCAGTGGTTCGCGCCTCTAGTCGGCTGCCTAGCTATTGTGCGGAAACTTGGTCACACTCCTTCCCTCGGTGTTATTCTGATGGGACATTAAGTAGTTTGCCAAATCCAGTATGTGTCGTGCTATTGGGATGTAAACCGGTTTCGAGGATTACTTTCACACGCGTACCATGAGTGGTGGCCCGGGTTAAAGTCATGGCTCAAATACATGTGTAAGTGGCTGATAACGTGAGCGTGATTGGGTGGGTGGGGATGGTGGGCCAGTTGGTGGTCGGTTGGTCTGTCTGTCAGTCATTCAGTCAGTCGGTCGATCAAATGGTCGGTCGGATGATAGGTCAGTTGGTCTGTCTGATGGTTGGGTGATCAGTCGGTCGGTTGGTCTAGCAGCCGGTTAGTCAGTTAGTCGGTTTGTCAGTCGGTTGGTTGGTGGTCTGGCTGTCTGGCAGTAGGGTGGTCGGGCGGTCAGGTAGTCAGGAAGGCAGGTGTGTGAGTGGGCAGGTGGGCAGGCAGGCGGGCGGTTGGTTGGTGGTCTGGCTGTCTGGCAGTAGGGTGGTCGGGCTGTCAGCTGGTCAGGAAGGCAGGTGGGTGAGCGGATGTGCATGTGGGCGCGTTGATAGGCGGGCAGGTGGGTGGGGAGGACAGATGATGGGCCAGAGGACGGGAATACAGACACGTGTCCCATTCTTATATTCTTTCGCCCGTTCCTTCATTCATTCGTTCATTCGCTCATTCATGTGAACGTTCACTCCTTCATTTATTCATTCGCCCATGCATCCGTCCATCCCCATTCATCTATTCATTCATTTGTCGGTTCATTCATTTGCTCATCCATTCATTCATCCATCTAACGTCCATCCAGCCAGCCAGCCAGCCATCAATCTCTCCATTCATTCATTCATTCATTCATTCATTCATTCATTTATTAATTCGTTTGTTCATTTGTTTTTTCCTTTATTTGATCGTTCGTTCATTCATTTCTTCGTTCATTCATGGCTTCAGTCTTTTTTTCATTTGTTCTTCTGTTCGTTCGTTTATTTGTTCTGCATTCATTCATTCATTCATTCATTCATTCATTCATTCATTCGTGCATTCGGTCGTGTACTTATTTGCTCGATCATTCATTCTTCTATTTGCGTGCTCATTATTTCATTCATTTGCTCCATCGTTCTTTGTTTCGTTTGTTTGTTCAATGATTCTTCGATCATTATTTCATTCATGCATGCGTTAATTCGCTCATTTATTTATTCATATAATTCTAAAATTGTTCATTTATTCCTTCTTTTGATTGGTCATTCATTCAGTCATTAATTCATTCATTCATTCAGTCAGTCAGTCAGTCAGTCAGTCAGTCAGTCAGTCAGTCAGTCAGTCAGTCAGTCAGTCAGTCAGTCAGTCAGTCAGTCAGTCAGTCAGTCAGTCAGTCCGTCAGTCGGTCGGTCGGTCGGTCGGTCAGCCAGTCAGTCAGGCAGTCAGTAAGTCAGTCAGTCACTCAGTCACTCAGTCACTCCGTCCGTCAGTCAGTCAGTCAGTCAGTCAGTCCACATAGTCAGTCAGTTAGTCAGTCATTCCAGTCAGTCAGTCAGTCAATCAATTAATCCAGTCGGTCGGTTGGTCAGTCAGTCAGTCAGTCAGTCAGTCAGTCAGTCCGTCAGTCGGTCGGTCGGTCGGTCGGTCAGCCAGTCAGTCAGGCAGTCAGTAAGTCAGTCAGTCACTCAGTCACTCAGTCACTCCGTCCGTCAGTCAGTCAGTCAGTCAGTCAGTCCACATAGTCAGTCAGTTAGTCAGTCATTCCAGTCAGTCAGTCAGTCAATCAATTAATCCAGTCGGTCGGTTGGTCAGTCGGTCAGTCGGTCGGTCAGTCGGTCATTCAGTCCCATGCATTCATGTCCCTTATTACTCACTTGGTACAGCTTGTCTTGTCTTGTCCACACCTCAACAAAAGGTCCAACTCTTATTGCAATCCTGACGTCGTCAGTATCCAGGTAGATAGAGCCGTTAATCACACGATCTGGTGGCGTATCCGTCATCCCATGGTCCGAGAACACCATGATGTCAGTGTTTTGTGTTAGTCCTTGTCTCTGTAGTTCATCGAGTACAAATGTCACGAAAGCATCCGCCTGTTTCACCAATTCTGTGGTCTCAGCACTCGATGGCCCATGATTATGGGCACTGTGGTCTACGTTACCCATTGTCATTGCTGTTATTTGAAAGCAAACCCTAAATTTGTTATTGTCAATAAGATTATGTAAACATGGGGAAGTTATTGTTAATAAAATTATGTGAAGGCGGTCGCTTTCTCACAAGTTCACCCACTTCTCTCTTTAGCCCAGTCACGCCACAAACACACTCCGACAACATACATACAGCTCGCGCATACGCACGGACGCATGCGCGCAAGCACGCAACTTCGCACGTACGCATGCACGCACGCTCACACACTTACAAATGCGCGCAGGCCTTCACTAATGCACGCACGCACACATGCACTCACCTACTCAGTCGCACATTCCTGCATATACACACACGCGCACGCACGCATGCACGTACAAACACGCGCGCACACACGCGCGTGTTCCATAACAATTAATACGTGACTACCAACCGGTGTTTAATCAATTTAACGTGCGATGTCAGCTTTAACGATAGATTGGAGAAATATAACGGAAGGTAATATAACAATAGTGTTGCATAAGCGTGTTTGATATTATTTTAGCATCATCATTTAATGTATACACCTGTGCAAAAGTTAATCACCACCCTATTTGTACGCACATGCGAGGGTATATTCATGTGCTATGAAGAAAGCAATAGCATAAACATTTATGTACCCATCCATCTTAGTGCAATAGGTAATAATGCAACTAGAGGAATGCTGATTATGATGGTGGGGAAACACTGTATGTTTTTGTTTGAACTTGAAAACGAGGCCTGAATATGGTTACGTTGACACAACTGACAACTATTGCCCTACAGTTGACACACGTGGCTAGATTGTCATTAATGGTGTCTGAAAACGAAGTTTAACATCTGTGCACGAGTTTGAGACTGTCATTATTAATACCGGGTATATCCACCTTGTGCCTGGATGACGGCCTGGACACGACGTCTCATGCTGGTCACCAACCGACTGATACGCCATTGTGGTATTCGTTGCCATTCAAGATGGAGTGCGTCTGTTAATTCCTGTAGGTTCTGCACATGAGGATCCCTCCTTCTCACCATGTTTCCCAGAATGTCCCAGATATGCTCAATAGGGTTGATGTCAGGGCTCCTTGCTGGCCATGGTAGAGTTTCGATGGCATTCTGGCGGAGGTATTCATGCACAGCTCTAGCACGATGTGGTCGGGCGTTGTCATCCATGAATATAGGGTGGGTTCCAGGTGCATGATTTACAAAATGATGGACCACAACTCTATCCAGTATGGAATCTTGATATCTTTGTCCATTTAGTGTTCCAGGTACAGTCAACAGATCCAGCTTACAATCAAATGAGATGCACCCCCATATCATAACGGAACCTCCACCAAATGGAACTTCTTCCATGATGTTACGTTGGTCGTACGCCGTGCGTCTGGACCTCCATACACGAGTTCGACCATCTGTGGCATGAAGCAGGAACCGACTTTCATCGGACCAGTGTACCCGTCTCCAGGATCTCATGTTCCAGTGTCTTCTTTCGTTGCACCACCTCAGACGCTCCTCTTTGTGGTGTGCGGTGAGGAGAGGACGTTTGACAGGTCTCCTAGCTTTCATGCCAGCAGCATACAGTCTCCTTTTGACGGTAGACATTGACACTCTATTGCGCGTTTCCCGTTGCTGGCTGAGCACTCTGCTGTTGGTGAACGGAGATCTCCTAACAAGGCGTACTAGGGCTCGATCATCACGGGCAGTAGTCTTCTTCGGTCTTCCAGATCTAGGCCTGTCCTTCACCTCGTTAGTTTGCCCATGTTTTGCAATCAAACGACTGATTACAGTATGGTTAATGTTCAGCTGTCTGCCAATCTCTCTGCATGACATACCAGTGGTATGCATGCCTATGATTTGCCATTTCACACGATCACTTAACCTTCGTCTTGCCATAGCGGTTCACAATCAAGTGCTAATTCTCTCTGTACAAATAAACCACGGTCATGAACACAAAATTCCTAATCTTGTCGCCTAAATCTGTATGTAATGTTCTACACCTCAAACTGGACTTTTACATAACTGAACACGTGTGCTGTTTCCCGCCACGCACGGACATCAAGCGGCGTGAAGTCATGCATGCATGTGTATTTCGTACTTGGAATTATGTCAGCTAACGCGGAGACAAAAAGTATGGCAGCCTAGTTGTACCATCATGTTTCTACGTTCTATTGTTTTTGCTGGTGCTTAACTTTTGCACAGGTGTATAGTATGATGTGTGTATGAGTGTTGTATTCTGCCGATGTAGTAGTAGGAACATCAATCAGTCCTTCTACACTTTTGACAACTGTTTCTTGTCCTCAGCCAAAATCTGGTCCTGCTGTCTTGAGGTCACTCCGTGGCAGGCTTAACATATTTATGCAATGGCGTCCTCTCCTGGTTTTATATTTATTGGCTCCGAGTAGGGCTACTTCCTAGGTTTTCTCTGCTGGTGAATATTCTGGCATCCTTAATTCCTTATCATAGGACCAAGCCTGGACCTCCTTTCTCCTTATACCGCCTTGTGATTCGTCAAACCATGCTTTTCTCCTTCTCGCGAAGATTTTATTCTGTTATCATTAGACTACCTACAACATCTCTCCTCCTCCTCCTCCTCTTCATCCTCCTCCTCCTTCTCCACCTCCTCCTCCTTCTTCTTCGTTTTCTTGTTCTTGCTCTTGTTCTTATTATTATTATTATTATTATTAATGTTATTGTCGCTATTACTGTTGTGATAGTTGGCAATATTATTATTCGCCTCTTGATTTATTTAATGAATAAACTCTGCTTAAATCAAGCCGGGACCATCTTTGCTGGGAGACTTATACAGACAGCGGCGATGTCAGTGTATTACACATTTTGCATAGCGCATCGTTAGAAATTATTCTGTCTGGCCATCGGTATCCAGTGATGGTGCGGATGTGGTTGTGGTGGTAGGCGTAAAGTGTGTCCAGAGCTACCCTTAGAGCTGCCCAGTTGTTACAGATATACACCTTCAACGATACGCAGGCTGCGTTGTAAAACGTAGTCTTTTTGTCAAAGGCATCTTTGATCAACGAATTCTTAGTTTTCATAAGGACTGGAAAGATATGTTCTCAACAATGAAACCATGTCAGCAGTACTGCAGAGCAATGCGCCGAGAATTTTACTTTTTCTCCATGGTTCGCCGCTAAGACTTGGCTCGCCATTTTCTTTAGGTTCATGCTTTGTCAATAGGTATCTATGAGTGAGTTCTGCTTTGGATTTATTCATAAAGAGATTCTCAATTTTTAGTTTGTTTGCATCTAATGATTTGCCTCGTCTATGAAGTCCACATTGTCAACATGTTCCATCTCTGGTTGCATACGCAGGGTGGGCACTGGGAGGCGGGGGCGGGGAGAGGGGGTTGGCCTTGTGGAATTTTCCCGCACGGATTTCAATGCAGCAGCAACGTAAAAGGTTAAAAGCACAAAGGAGAGACCATCTCACTCTGGGGAGCCGAGTGATGTCTCAAACTCTGCGAACTTCACTGACTTGACTCGTCCTCTCAACTTGATGTCTGCAAGTAACCGTCTCACTAGTCGTAGCTCACCTTCATTCCAACTGGCCTGGCGTAGTACATCTAGCATCTTTAAGTGTGTAATTGTCTCGAAGGCTCGTCACATGATAGTGGTCATTTTGGTGAAATCCCATTGTTTGGACCTGCCTACTGACATAGGCATGCCTTGAGCCAGACAATGTCTGCGCAGCTGCGTCCACGGTAAAGCCACTTTAACATGACCCAGTAAAGTCATCTATCTTGTCTCGGATGCCGCATAGAGTAACATTGGATAGAATTTTCCGTATGCTATTGAGAAGCACAATGGGAAGCAGCTTGTTTCTGGGCCGGCTGGCTTCCTGAGTTTGTGTAGCGCGATCAGGGTGCGTTGGCTTCCAGCGTCGATGGCAACGTGGTGCAGAAACGTTGGATTGCTTTAGGTGTGTGATCGGGTTTGAGATAATGCCACCTGCGTATTTGAATAATTCATTTCTCATGCCATCATGTCTAGATGCACGTCCATTGCTCAGGGCTTTGAGTACCTTCTCAAGTTCTGCTGTTTTGTGCTAGTAGTGGTCTGGGGTCACGTGGGAACGGGTGGAAGGGCTCATGGTTATGAACAGAGAGCTGATCCATGACCCATTCTCGAATTGCTTCGGCGGATAAAGTCTTTTTCAGAGTTGTGCACAGTGAGTGGTGGTGTTTACTCAGTAATTATCATTGCTCGGGCTGCAATTTTGTGACAGTCATCCGTGGTAGTGATTTCATCTGCTAGGATGTCTGTTTGTTGAATAACAAGTCTTTTTCGCATTCGCTGATGTGGCTCAGAATCTTATTGCTTTCCTTGCGTAGTTTGGTGTAGTCTTCGCCGTGGCCACTTTGATAGATGTGCAGCCGTACTGATTTCCGCGCTGATGATAGTTTTACTACTACAGGGTCATTAGCATACCTAGTTATGTTGCTGTTTTTGAATGCTGGTAGCCAATAATTACATACAAATGCGTATTTAGGTCAGGGCTTCATTTGAATTTGCGTTGCTGCCAATATTATTTTTCTAATCCCCAAGGCCCTTTTTCTATAACACTTGCGTGTCACTGATGAGCTTGGGTAGGTTGTAGTTAACTCTAGCCTCTTGTCTGGTATGGCGTGTGCACATTAGGTCGATATGATTCATCTGGATGAGTGTAGCGACTGGCTTATTGATAGAATGGTGGACTGCGCCTCTATATGGTCTAGCATCCCGAAGTAGGGGCTTTAATTGCCTCTGTTTCGCATATTATGAAGTCTGTTTTGTTGAAGCCGTAGAACCTGCTGGGGCTTTGCGATCAGGAATGTGTCCTGTCCATGTTGTCCGGTGGTGGCATGTGTGGCTGAAAGCTGTATGTGTGGCAAATAGGCCATTGGAACCCAGGAATCCCACCAGTGCATCTCCATTGATGTAGTGCATGCCCTCTCCGTATGACTCATGTAAAAGCCCAGTCCTGAATTATTGTCCGCATTGCTGGGTTTACCCATCTTGGAGTTGAAATCTTCACACATGAATAGTTGGCATCAGGCTTGGATTATTATGGTGGACTTAGTTCTGAATAAACGAAATCTAATATTGATGGATTCTCTCTGGGTATTTTCTCGGTAGTTGAGCAATATGTGTTGACTATGCGAGACTTAATAGTGATGCGTTTTTGCGTTGGTATAGCCAGGTCAATGAATGCAACGAGATCACTGACGTATACAGAACTAATAACATGGCCCTAGAGCCTTGGTCGGATTACAAAGCCTAAACCCCGGTATGTGGTCTGTGTTTGCCCCATGCGTACTAGATTACACGTGTGGCGTCTCTGACGCTGCTGCTCTGAGTGGGTTGCTATTTTAATCTTTGCAATGCATGTAATATCGATATTATAGTGTTCACAGTCTGCTCCTAAGGTTTGCCTCTTTGATGTTGCAGTTAGAATACGTACATTCCGCGTAGCTATTGTAAGTTCATGGGAATATTGCGTTATTTGAAGATGTCGCACATAGTTTCCAGTTTGAAGAAGGTTAGACATATGCGGATGCCAGGCCGCAAGTCTTTATGACTTGGTCGGTAGTCCGTATAATTAATTGGTGTGTACGTCGGTAGTATAATTAACCCATATTGTGTCAACAGCGCCGAAAAGCGCTAAAAATTCCACATGATATATCAGCTAAACATTTTAATGGTTAATAGTTTTCAAGAGATTTTAATTTTAGAAGACTAATTTTGTGTCTATCTGCAGGCCGAGGGAAGATTGTTTTGAAACGTTAGAATGACTAGCTCGGTTACCGAGCCAGTAATTCTAGTGACAAATATTCAAAAATAATTTTCTCTAGGCCTTTCAAATAGCCGTCTGATGACCATGCACAGTTTTTTTTGTCAGTTTGACCAGTAAATATTTAAGTTGACACACGACGGGTTAATTGATATGTACATCGTGCCATTATACAGATAACCATGGCGTGGTGTGCACCCATACTGCGCTCTAACATGACGCACTGTTGATGCTACATTTTTCACAGCTAAAATACTTAGGCTTGCCACATCATATACGCTCTCTCAGTGTATCTTACCTATCAGATTAATAGTGTCATCTGCCAATGCCTGGAAAGAAGTCTTCAACTGTTCTTTATACTCGGCCCATGGAGGTTGTCTCGGGTGGGTGTTTGGATAGCAGAATGATGCGTTCCTTCCTTGCTGTCCGACCTCGCATCCTTCCCAGTAATACATATGCACCGGTTTCCCCTAAGCAGTACATTATTTTATTTTAGTGTGATGATTTATAACTAACAGTTTAAAGTAAGTCTATCAGAAACCGTACATTGATGGAGATAACTATAACTAGTTGAAATACCCCTTTGTGACGTGAAGACGCTAATGATCCAGGCTCTCATTTATACTACAATCATACAGGTAAGTTGTTGAATATGTTGAACTTAATTTGACAGGAACCCGAACTCCTTCCAATTTACCTACATCATATTCAAAATAAACTAATTTCAAGAGAGAATAAACATCTATATAAAAAATAAAAACAATCAGTGCAAAACATGAAACGAAGCCTAGACTATTTTTATAGTCCAAATTGGAAAGCTGGTAGAATTACGCCAAACCTTCCAATACGATGGCTATATATCACTTCTTCTAGGAGGTGAAGCAAGGATTATCTGCAAATCCATAGACTTGTCATTGGAGGGATTGCAATGAAACTCGAATTTGAAATACATTTCACTGGTTATTTCAACAAATTTATCGAATAAAGAAATATAACAACACCACTGAGGCAGACAATATATTCATTCTATACAACCAGCCTATTTTGATAAAAATATGTAGATTACCTTATTATCGATAAAATTAAATTAATTGGCGCCTTACACTAAAATATAAGAATGACAAAACTATAGCGGGCGAGCCCCTTGTCGCCTCTTTGGCCGTCCAAGGACTATAGATCCGCTTCGCGCGGCTATCTCGGTGTGCATGCTGTGCCGACTGTATAGTGGGACAACGGAAGGATAATGTTCTGGCAGGGCTGGGCGCTGCTTAAGTGATTTTTAGGTCATATGACGTGAGATGATAGATGCATACTCTGGAAAGCTGAAGTATGAATAATGATTACAGGTTTTAATTCAGAAGTAGATCACAGCCTACAAAAACTCGTTATATGGAATGGTGCCGGCCTACATGTGGAGGAAGTTCTGAGATACTGAAATAAAGCTACGAGACAATATATTTCTACCAAGTTATATGTTTATAATCTCCATAGAGCACTTATTGATGGCCCTTGTATATAAACTGTATTATATATTTGGAAGACTTCAACTCAAAGTTACATACACATTCTCCCATCTTATACGTTGGTATCCAGATATATAATACAGTTTATACACAAGGGCCGTCCATAGATGCTCTATGGAGATTTCGCGGCAACGGCTGTTGGAAACACCGAATCATTAAAGGAGGACGCTTCCGCAAGTTTCATGCAGAGATTCTGGAAAATACATAACGGAATGTCAAATCGATATGTTAAAACTCGAAGGTTTCCGTTTAAGCTATCTTTTGTTATTACTAACGTTACACGACAGTTGTAGGTAATAATCAACACTGCATTTAGCCCAATACTATGTTGTAGCTCACGACGAGCGTGAGAGAACACGAGTTCCATAAGGTGATACAGAATTTCAGCAGAATTGGTATAATTGATTGCAGTAGTTCGCGTACAGTGCATGAGGTTTGCCACTAACATTATGCATCTCTTATGGAAACAGTGATTCCGTGAAATTAATGATAGGATCTGTGATAGCAAAAGAATGATAATCATGGAAAATAAGAGGGTTGCCACTAGGAGGTGGTCTGCCAAGATGTAAAAGAATTGAGAGATTATTGGATCTGCGTCTTTAAAAAGATGTCCAAGGGTCGGGATTTTAGGCGGGGAATGAGACTATAAACGGAGGGATAGGCTATCCCATGATAGCATACGCCACTCCAGAAATTCGTGCTGAAGGAGAGGACACTCTGCATATTTATTTAGCCACGGAGATTGGTTGATGTCAACCAATTATTCATAATTAATGCTCCGATGAGTGAAACGCCTACCCAACTAAATGATATTACAGAAATTGGTTCTTGTGTCATCTGAAGCTAGAGTGGAAGTGTCACTCATGCGAAGAACCACTAGAGACAGTTGGCAGATCCAATCCGAACAAATTATGTTTATCCATTTCAACATTATCCGATACGGAAATAATGCTCCGAGATGTGACAACAGAGACCGATCGCCATGGAAGGAATGGAAGGCTATAGATACGAATACCTCTGAGAAAAGGTGGCAAAGTTAAAGTTTCACTCAACACATTATCTCAACTACGTATCACAGAGACGTCTAATACATGAGAAAGATACTTGAGTGATTGGGGAGTTTCAACAGATGAATCAGGCTATCACAGTGCATGTAGCATGACATGTGCATGCATGGTAATTTTGCAAGTGATTACTAAATTCTGAGATAATATCTTCAAAATACAAGATCTACTTCCGGTAGTGATGATTTACAGCTTGGAACGTGAATTGGCGGGAGTCTGGGCAATAGGAAAACAACGGAACAGATCAGACATAGAGAGGGAAGAAACAACATCACTTCTCAGAGATCTTTAAACTTGTGTATTCAAACTAGCAGAGTTAATAATATGAAAATAGGTGTTACCGAATAGCCCTTTACCACCACCCCCTCCCTCCACCCTATCCCCCACCCCGCACCCCCACCCCCACAAAATATAGGTTGAAATTCTAAGGCAAAACCATTTATCCCCTACTAATTTTATGACCATATCAGTAAATAATCAGTATGTTGACTTATTATTAAGTACCTTGCTTGTGAAAACTTGACAATGGATAAGTTTTACACCCAGGTTTTTTTATAGCCAGAGGTATTCCTTATAAAATGCTTTTGGGTAGAATTTTAAAAGTCACCTGGTAAAGTGAGAGCATAGGCCATGTTTGGCAAAATTGCAGGTATATACCCCATTCTTGCAGGGCAAAATTATTTATCAGTATGAGGATAGAGCTATGATGGAAAGTAAGAATAAAACCTTGTAGTCAGCTTATCAATTAATTGGGATATCGGAGCCCTTGAAGCTTGGAAGATAAACGTCTTGTCATGAAAATGACAGTAAATGTATCTAGGAGGGGTCATTGCTACAGTGCATCAATGTTTTAGATGAGATTGTTCCTTTGAATGGAGACCTCCGCGCTGGTACTTTTCACACACTTGATAGATCAATCACATGAATAGGAGTATATGAAACTATGAATGCAACATTCTCACGCCATAGTGATAGCAAACCACGTGTATAGGAGGACGTGGTACACATTAATTGTGTACATTCTACCCTTAATGATCAGAAAACGAAACAGGCCCTGGAGATAATTCAAGAATTTGCAGATATTTTAGTAGTGGGTCAAATGCAATAGGAAAGACAAATCAAGTGCAATATCAAATCAATACATATGAAGCTACCCCTATTAACCCTTTACTGACTAACTTTGTTCAAAAGAACAAAATATTTACTTACTGAATGTCCATGTGCAGGCCAAGAGAAGACTATTTTTAAAGTTTTACCACTAGAGAATGACTGGCTCGGTTATCTAGCCAGTCATTCCAGTGGTAAAATTTGAAAACATATTCTTCTCTTGGCCTGCAAAATGGGCATTTCCACAAGAGAGGCCGGTTTTGGCCGGCTTCGTCGTGAAATGGTTAAACAACTATTCAGACATACTCCACTGCACCTAAAACAAGAAGTATAGAAACAAACACAAGACGTGCTAGATAATGGAATAATATAGGAAAGTAAAAGTCCATGGTCCTAACGAATAGTATTCATTAGGAAGAAGGATGGTCATTACATTATTGCGTAGCTTATTGCCTTTTGAAACCCTTGCTCACAAAAATTCATTTCCCCATCTTGCTCAATGATAGCTGCCTGAGGACATTGCTATGTTCTTCAGTGTTTTATGTTATTCACCTAGCCTCTGGATATTGGCATATGGAGATAGACCCTAAAGATAAGGAGAATATAGCATTCTCACCTGACACACATCTGTACCACCTCACTGCCCTGGCATTTGGTTTGAATAATACCCCGGCTACATACCAGTGACTAATACAGATGTGTTGGCTGGTTTAGATTTGGACTCATGCTTAGTGGATTATGACGATGTGATTATGTTCAGAAATCGATCGTGGACCGCATGACACAAACTAAAGACATGTTTAGCCATATGATGAAATAAGGCCTCAAATTAAAACCTGCGAAATATCAGTTCTTCCAAGATGAGGTAATATTTTTACGTCACAAAGTTAGTGAAAAAGGTACTACACCAGATCCAGCCAATGCCAAGACGCTATCCAATTCCAGTGTCTGCAAAAGATGTGAGATCGTTTTTTGGGCTTGCTGGATATTATAGAAAGTTCATCCAGAACGTCTCAGAACATGAAGCAATAATGTGTGAATTGGCAGCCAAGCATAGACAGGGAGATTTCGGTGGACAGAAGATTGCAAATAGGCTTTCGAATACCTACAGAATGGATTGGTTAACCATCCAGTCCTTAGCTTTCCTGATCCAAGGAACCCTTGTATAGGCATTTGAATGCTCCTATTATAGGAAAAATTATTCAATTGAAACATCGCTCACTACCTGGTAACACATTAAAACCAATGAAATGCTATCTGTATTTGAATCCATAATATAGTAGGATCTACTTCCGGTAGTGATGATTGACAGCTTGGAAAGTGATTTGGCATGAGTCAGGGCAACAAGAAAATAGCACAACTGATCGGAAGAAACAATATCTGTTCTCTGAGTTCTTATAACCGTATACCTTGTGGGTTCAAACTAGCAGATTTTATAGTATAAAAATGTGTTGTCGAATAGCCCTTAACCCACGATCCCACTTATATGACGAAAATTGGTTCTATGACCTGAGGCTAGAGTATTGGGGCAGCTGCCATACAATTACACACGAAATGATAAGAAAGGCGTAATGCAATAATGAATAATATAATAATAAGTCTGATATGTCAATGAGGAGAGCTTAAAAGTGTATTAATAAAAATCTAATATAATAATTTGATAGCTGCTCCCAACGGCTTCCATACAGTGATTTACCAGAGTACTAAGACATCCTAGATGTATCGTGTGGCATTCACAGTCTAATTTCTATGTTTAGTAGGCATTCCTAAACTAGTGTGAATTGTATGTTCTAAGAAGAAGTCATTAAGCTATGAATTTGCTAGAATGATATAAAGATGGTGATACCATAGAGCATGGCGAAAAGTAAAATAATTGGAACAACTAAGTGTGATCAGAGCTCCACTGGAGTCTGAAAGTGGCCCGTTAATAATGATGATTACATAGAAAATTATATAATATTAATTTAATGGGAAATTGCCCTATTAAAATCCCTTAGACTGTTTCCTATGATAAATTAGAATACATCCAGATTGGAATTTATAAAATCATATAGTATAAAATGAAAACACTCTTTAATTGTGAAATACTGTGACATTTCGTTAGAAAATATGATCACTTACAGACTCATATATTATAATGGATACAGATTTATGCTTTGCGATATTCTATAATCCTGTATAAATATAGTAATATATGAACACAGTCCTGAAATATTGTTCAGCAACACAATGTTCATGGGGAGTGTTCCGGATGAGCTCGATTTGGATCTTCAATAAGGCAGGAACATGACATCCACATCTAGACGAATTGCAATATGGCTAAATGTTCCTTGGAAACGTTGATCTTCGGCAGTCAGACTGAATACATGGCATGCCACACCAGACACCGCAGTATGAGAGAGGAGGTACAGTGTTCACAAAAGGATATCAGTGCTTCCAGATGAGATGAAGACAGCCAGAGATTAGTGAAGAACCCTCGCTTCTGTAGTTGTCATCCAAAAGCATTCAGTGCCAGATATATATGCATGTGGAAAAACAGTTACGATATAATAAGCATTATATTCTCTGCTAACACGGAAGCTGGAATACAACTAAAAGATAATAGTGTGAGCAGTATTTGAAAGTGAATCCAAGATGAGGTTATAATTGCGAAGTAATTACGAACACACTTACACGGTTTCTAAATAGTGCTCCGTGGCATGCTCACCATCTGGAATTTGAACCCTAGTCAGGTCAAGATATATCATCTAGGAATTATGAATTCTTCTACTCTCTTAAAGCTGCAGGTGAAGAGAGATGGAAAGATGGACACAATTGTTCGCTTAGGAGAAACTTGAAGAATCGATGATACGACGAGCTCTGCGGAGATCTGTGGATTCACTGTAGAGGTTTACAGGACATCACTGGACGTCGTTGAGAAGGTACGTGTCCAATTGCTGCGATTATCTTATTTACAGATGGAAATCTTAACAGGCACACAAGTTCCAGGTGGCCATATTAGGATGAACCCCTGGAAGGATGCTGTTTCCCAGAAAAGTCAGCTTGAATGGCTGAATACTGATATTTATGGATCTCCAAAGAGAAAAGTGGTCAAAAACGATTCCGAGGATGGCTGGCGAAGGTATAACCGTGTGTGAGAATCAAGCCCTCCATTGTCGAAAAGTCGTCCTAACACGCTTAAGGCACGTTTGTTCAGCACATCACAAGGCCATGCCAAAGCATCTCCTTTTATAGAGAAGTAGCGCCATGGAAGACGGGCGCGACACATAAGTTAAAGAAACAGCATGTAAGGCATAGGCCAGGAAGTTGACCACGTGGCCTAATTCCGTGCGGGGAGAAATTGATGGATGTTGATGCAGTTTTCTCGCACGTTTGAATTAAAGAAATTTTAATCATTAATAACTCAGCTAATACTGAGCCGATTCTGAAATAGTTTTCAGATTCATGAAACCCGGACCCTCCTCTTCCGGGGAGATATTAGCACGTCCCTTAGTGGTCGATTACTAAGGACATGTGAAGCATAAGAATTTAATTAGGCAAGTCAGCCAGAGATAAAGGTGCTAGTGGCATGTAGGTCAGCAGAGGGTATGTGTACACGCTATCAGTGCACACAGGTATGCACTTCGCTGTATCCCTCTCCTAGCCACCAGGTGGGGAGGAAGTACACACGGATGCATAATGCTGGTTCGAATGTCCGCCTCCCCAACCCACCCCCACCCCCCCCCCCCCCACGCCCACCCCCGCAGGATATTTCCAGTAGGAGACGACAAACCCCAAATTGTATTACAATGCTAAGTAAGAGGATGACAATAACGACGATGATCCCAATGACAATAATGTTGGTAATACAATTGCAGTGGCGATGATTACGACAACAACACTCATAATGCTGAAAAACATAGATTGTTCAAAGAAATATAATGACGTTAATGAGAACATTTCCGCAGCTGATAATGATGACGACGACAACAACGACGACGACGACGACGACCACGACGATGACAGGAAAGAGGCAGTCGATGATAGCGAGGATGACCCTAATATTATATCTCACATGTTTCTCAGATGTAATCCAGATAGGTTCACCTTCATCCCACCAGAATGGAAGCCTCTTGTCCTGAGTTATATAAGCGTTTCTATCAGGATCGTACATTATGTTGCTTAGCATGCCATTGCTTTCTGGATGCAGGCCTGCAGGGTAAAGAGCGAGACATGACACATACACACATGTTTATAACAGACACATGGCTTTCAGAACCACAAGAGGGTGATTCGTGAAGATGGATGATTGTAGAATAGCCATGCTTAAATAATTATACAAACCTGTACATTTGGTGCCACTATTGTTTATACAGTTTGATGCGCCCATAATCCTCTTGTAACACAAGATGTCACCTTGATGTCGCCTTGATGCCGTGGTGCATAGCCATGAAAGATGTCACTTGCTTGATGACTTTGACACTATCTCCCGTTAGCTGGCCGAGCTGACCCTAGGTGCTGTTTTCTTGTCAACTATGCACGTCGCCGCAACTGAATCACAACTAGTTAAAGCCTGGAGTGCCAAGATTTCAGGTATGATCTTAGCATGTCTGTGAGCTGCCCCATTCATATCAATCCAAGAAAGATCTTGGAGTACTGATTGAATTATCAGGAAGGACTATAGCTTGTTGCTTGAGTGGAAACAGAGTAGTAAAGCAAACATATTCGTGCCATCACACTCCACACAACTCGTGATTCTAGATCTTCTTTTGCAAAGTGGATGGCTTGTTGAGTAATGACTATATTCACTTCTTCGTGTTTCGAGGAGAGATCCAGATGAGACATTTTGGGTAGCTTAGACATTTGGGTGGGTACTGTGTTGTCCCAGAGGTGTTGGGTTTTGATAACTTGTAATATTGCGCCACATTATGTAGGAACACTTCCTTAATTAGGATCT
Organism: Chaetoderma sp. LZ-2023a; assembly: GCA_034401795.1. NCBI lineage: Eukaryota > Metazoa > Mollusca > Caudofoveata > Chaetodermatida > Chaetodermatidae > Chaetoderma > Chaetoderma sp. LZ-2023a. Next base: position 58,629,797 of record CM067365.1, read on the forward strand.
GTGAGTGAATTCAGCTCTGCCGTATTGCTGGTGTTCTTAAGCACTGCATTCAGATGCAGACAGATGGGTTTTAAGATCGAGCTGGTGGGCACGGACGAATCACATGTGCAGATCAGGTCTAGACAACTACATGGACAGACACACCTTGAAACCTGATATGAAAGTTCCAACAGCTGGATGATATGGCCAGTCCACTGCTCAAAGAACAGCCAACACATTCATCGCAATAGCTGCTAAGCTTATGGGCATTGTGAAACACATGGATTTTATTCTTCAGGATGGTCTTTCCGATAGCGATCCGCATCTTGCCATTAACATGGAACACTGATGGTGGATGTACAGGCAGCTCCGTGGCGAGCATTAGTTACAAGCTTCCCCACTAGACGTCTGATCACATTGAGCGTAGATCGCCTCTTGGCCAATGATAGCATTCTCCCATACTATGAGGGGTTTCCTCTTTGCGTCGAAAGTAACCAGTTGTTTTGAAAGTGGACTGTAAAAACCGTTTGGCTATAATCCATGCGAACTGGACCAGCTATTCATTCCCGATCTATGTGTCCTTGTCAACGTTAACATTTGGTTGATCTAGGTGATCACTCGAGATTTTTAGCAGACATACTGCCACGTGTGTAGGTGGATCCATTGTGTGATTTCTTCAACAAGTTAGTCTAAATAAACATAGCACCTCACTTAGTTCATTGTCCATTGTAGAGACCAACATTATTGTATTTACATGTACACTGCTTTCAATCGAAATAGCTGAAATATCAATTAGCATGCACTACTTTATCCATCTAAACCAATTCGTACAGAAAACACTCACAATTACGACTGATTATAGGCGTTTTATGCTGATTTGTGTGGCCCTCTTGGATTTACATAATCAAGATAGCGGTCAAATGGTAAAATAACTTCAACTCGTATTCCTTAACCTTGTAAACATTGTCATTTCATTGCATTTACAACTGATTATTTACGTGTCTACTGTGATTGTTCGATTTTTATGGTAAATTAACAGCCATTTTGAAATTTCCTTATCGAGGTGGCTGTGAAATGTTAAAATAACTCAGGAATCAGACCCACCATCGAAAACCTACGAATAGATGCCACCATCATCATTTTACTGTACTTAGTACAGAAGCATGACAAAATCTAGGTGTTGGTCATGTGCAACTGCCACGTTGAATTGTGAAAAAGTCAAGCAGGTGGCCATCGGCCAACCAGGCAGAATTTCATGTAGACACCAAATACTATCGAAAAATACCCCAAAAAATGTTTGTAAACAGACATTGCACGCTCTACCCGTATTGATGTTGACGATGCAGATGATGACAATACGGTTGATGATGATGATGATGATGATGATGATGATGATGATGATGATGATGATGATACTGCTATTGTATAATGCAATATAACATACCGAAAGATAGCGCTTACTGTTAGCAGTGGCTACTGTAATATATTGTTTTCGGTAAAATTAAATATCTGATAAGAGATTTTTCCATTAAACTCATAAAATGTTAATCATTTTTGAATAATTTACATGAAAATTAAATTTTAAAAATTGCTGAAAGGTATCAATGTGACATAAGCCGGATTTTAAATCAATAGGTGTACAAGATACATAAACTGTGGAAAACACGTCCTGTGGACGCGATCATCGAACTTTACGTTCCACGCTCTTTCCAACCGCAGGACTCAGCATATGCTCGCATGCATGCAGGTGATTTTGATACTTCACCTCCCATCCTCAGTGCGAGCTGAAGAGTGGAGGAGGCAGGAGTCTTGACTCGTGTGTGCCCACATCGTACTAACATACGCCCACTCACATCGCTTCGCCGTTCGATGGCGTACTTGCTGACTACTAGGTGACTGCCGGTTTTCACGCCGCCAATCAGATTTCTGCCTACTTCAATCTAACTATCGATCTAAAAATAGAGGCGTGGCTTCGTGCTAATATCAGCGGAGAGCTCGTGAGACGCGAATGTCAAGCTATGTGACTGGCAGTATAGCCTACAGTAGGGTGAGAACAACCGGGCAATTTCATTGGGCGGAAGGTGACTGACCTCATTTAGGATGTTTTGTTAACTTAGCTTGGATATCATAGCCCGCAACCCCGGAGGACGATGGTGTGCCAGCCCCGCCCCACCCCAACACCCGGGTCTGTTATTAACCCTCTTTGAGATATGGCTACGCCGCCTGTCCTAGAGTAGATTATCAACAGCAACTAGTCGTACGTTACCGACGCATCATCTCCTTACACTGACGACGACGACGACGAAGATGATAATGATGACGACGATGATACTGATGACGACGATGATTATGATGTGGGAGACATACCTGTAGCCAGGCCATAGTAGTTGGTATACGATTCACTCGGATATGAAGGTTGCATGTATTCAGCCTTTACCCCAGAATGAATAAGACGTTTAAAGCCGGGCAGTTTGTTTAATGGACCGTGAAGTTCTGTAAAGTCCCACCGGAACCCATCAAGCAACAGCATTAACAACTTCCCGGAAGTGACGCACTGTGGCGACAACACCATGCACATTATCAAGAGAAACAGTCTTTGAAAATCCATCTTTCTTGTGATCAATATCACTACACCACATATGTGTTTATATATAAACAGTCATGGCATCTATGTTCTATATCGTCATAGTATATAGATAGCCGAGGCTTCTCGTTGTGTCACGTGACTGCATTCAAATGTAAACTTGTGACACTATTCTTTGTTATTAACCTGTCAATAATGTTACAACTCTAAATGTTCTTGTTTAAATATAGGTGACATTTCTTATCAATTAACCCTTGTAATTAAAGGCGCATATTCACACCAAAATGCTTAGAAATCAACTTGTTGAAATGGCTCTATTCGACTGAATAAATTGGCTCCATAGAGTATATTTTTTATTCGGCTGGTATTTCCCGGAAAAATAGAGCACGGAAAAAGCTAGGGACAAAACGTATGGCATGTTTCGTGAAGTATGTCACGTGATGCAAAATTTGAAACTGTGGGACTCGGGAGCTGAATTCTACTATTATTCAGCATTCACTATGTCTGACAACAGACCTGAAAACTGGATTTTATTTTCAAGATAGTACAATTTAGGAGATTTAGTCGGTTTCTGAAACTTCCATACTGTTAGGGTGTTTTGTATTCGACTGGTACGTTTGCGTAGAGCACATTTTGGCACCTTCGCGAGTAAATATACTTTACGGAAAGGTCCCAGTCGAATACTGCCATTGATATACTTTTAGAGGCTTAAATTGTGTACCTCAATGTAATGAAACGAAATAAATCTTAACAGATGATTTCATTCCATATAAATAAATTTCGTAGGTTTACCTGTGAATTTGAATTAGGGACTCATGCATCTAATTCAATTTAGCAACTTAAAAAATTGTATTAATTTATACGTAAAGAAATCATTATACGCTAAGATTTAGTTCGTTTCATTACATCTAGGCACACAATTTAAGCCTCTAAAACTATATAATTTTAATAATTATATTTTTAACCATTTTTCTGTGAATATGCACCTTTAAATTGTGTACCTATATATATGAAAAACATCTTAACATATGATCGTTTCATTCGATATAAATTAATATAATGTTCTTAGCTGTGAATTTGAATTAGGGACACGTGTCTCTATTGTATTAATATATTGTAATTGTATTAATTTACACTTACAGAAATCATTATATGTTAAGATTTATTTCGTCTTATTACCTCGAGGTACACAATTTACGCCCTAAACGGATATAATTTTAACAATTTTCCTTTGATGCATTTTATATGAATATGCACTTTTAATACATTGTATGCCTAATAAGACTGTAATAACTGTATGACTTCCCGCGCTATATACGCTATTCTGATATTGCCGTGATGTATATACTCCACACTACACACGCTTTAGCGATGTAACCTGAGTGCACGGCAATTGTGATTTGCCTAGGGTTAACCACCCTTCCAGTTTTAGTTATGCCTCGCCAATCTCTAGCTAATCTCCACCAGCACGTCGCTTGTGTTGGGATCAATTTAAAGAAAACTATACAGGTAACCTGTTGAATACGAATTGTAAATAAAGATGCTGTTGAATATTTTGAAACTAATTTGACTGGGTGCGACTTTCAAAATATTCAACAGCATCTTTATTAAATAGTATATACAGTTCGTACAACAACGCTTAATTAGTCCGTCACCACGTATGCGCTCGTGACGTACCTATCGACATCATTCACGACGTCATTGATTATGACGTCATCCTGCACATCACGTAGTTGATTGTGGCGTCATATCACTGATGGACAAACTGGAAAGGTCAGTTAATTATTTCACTTTACAATTTACGTCATCCAAAAGGTGCATATTCGCACTAAAATGCTTAAACAAAAAATTGTTTGAATTTTTTATTTTTAGAGGCCTAAATTGTGTGTCTAGACGTAATGAAACTAAATAGATCTGAATATATGATGATTTCATTACATATAAATTAACATAGTTTTTTAACAGTGAATTGAATTAGAGGCACGAGTCCCTAATTCAGCTTCACAACTAAGAATATTTTATTAACTGTTGCTGCGCCCAGTCAAATTAGTTACAAAATATTCAACAGCTGCTTGCCTGTGTAGTTTTCAGGAAATTAATAGTCAGTGCATTCAGGGATCGATCGATCCAAACACGGCTTAGTGTGAGGGGAGCTTAGCTAAAGGTGGGCGGGGTATAGATAAAACTGGAGAGGTCCATTGCATAAATCGTTTACTATGTAAAAATTGTAAATTAATGTCGTACTCCTTGATCAGCAATGGCAGATATTCAGACGCATGCAGCTTCGAGTCCTACTACTAAGGTTCCGTAGTAGAGCCATAGGCTATCCTCTCGGTACTGCCATGGTAAACGCTTTATTCTATTCAGGAACTGTCTCGAGACACAAAGGAGGAAATCAGTTTTCGCTATGCCACGCCCCAACCCCATCTGTAACTAAGATCCACTATACTTTGCCTGCATTGGGATCGATCGATCCCTCAACTCCCTCCCTGACTATCAATTTCCAGACAAGTATACAGGTAAGCTCTTGAATATTTTGAAACTCATTTAAATGGGTGCTGTTGCTGCCTATGGAAGCAGAAGCGCCCAGTCAAATTAGTTTCAAAATATTCAACAGCATGTGTATTAAATAATAAAGACATGCAATTCATAAAACAACGCTTAGTCGGTTATCAATTAAGCGTTCTGGAAGAACTTAGCTACGCCACTTATGACGTTATTTAGTATGCTGTCATCATACAAATCACGTAGTTGATTATGACGTCATATGATTGATGGATAACCTGGAATCGTCCATTGCACTGCCTTGATACTGTATTAATACCCCATTCGCACAGCCTAAAAGTGTACTTATTTTCCTTATATATATATATATGTACGTGCGTGCGTACGAGCGTGCGTGCGTGCGTGTGTGTTTTGGATATATACGTTCCCCCATCGTTGTACATTTTCCCCCGGTAGTGCTGTTGTATGCGTGTCTTCATGCACCTGTATCTTTAGGCCGTGTTCACATTAGATTATCTAATCCGAAGGAAGTCCAATCGATCACAAATTTTCGTCTAATCGTGTACGCATCCACGCTCACAAAGTTATAACAAGTAAACGAATAATTGCGTTCGGTCGGACTTACTTCGGTCTTACCTCGGATTAGCGCTCTAGTGTTAACACCACCTAAGTCCATCAATGACAATAATAAAAGAGAGATTTTTTAGAATATATACGATTCTCTAGCTGTTAATGGACCTTTCTAGTTTTAGCTATGCCCCGCCCATCTCTAGCTAAGCTCCACCCACACCTCACTCGCGTGATGGGATCGATCCATCCATGAACTCCATGAATATCAATTTCCAGAAAACTATACAGGTAAGTTGTTAAATATTTTGAAACTAATTTGACTGGGTTCTGTTGCTGCCTATGGCAACATATACAAATATTCACCAGAATGTTAATTAAATGGTAAAGACATACAATTCGTGCAACGTGTCGGACTATTAAGCGTGAAAAACGTACTAAATCGAGTCATTCATGCCATAATTAATTATGACGTCATCCTACACGGCACTTTGTTGATTATGACGGCATATGACGTTAGATGATGGATGAATAAACTGGAAAGGCCAATACTCCTTCACTAATCCTATCTTAATTTGAAATCGTTCTCGAAATAAAGGTATACAGCATTACTATTGTTTATGTCTGTTCGACTATCTACGTGCCTGTCGCATTCTTTTGCAAAGAGCTAAAAATATTACAGAAGTAGAACTTGTTTATTGAACCCAACCGAGGACCGTGCCAAAGGTTAGCATAATAACTGAAAGGCACCAATTAGGCCATTTTTCAATTAGCACTGCGGTAATATGCACCAGTGAGTACCATGGCAGGGATATACGTGTTATTAGTATGTACCGTGCATGCGTCAAATATTGTCAAGGGTTTAGCAAACTTGGAAGATTTATATGAGGGTTGACCCTGTATGGAAGTGCTAGATGTGGTGTCTGCCTTTGCTGAGGAATATTGGATACGCTAAGAAATATGTTTGATACATGTCTGTCAAAGCTCTGGATGAGCTGAACCCTCTCCTAGACCACCTTTGTCCACGCACATTGTCGTTGTACATTTATGTGTAAGAAGTAGTATTTTGCCATACATTCCTAATCTTATACAACCTGTCATTTAGTATATTTTTATTCTCCTATACGTCCTGTTCGGTATTTCACTACAAGAGGATACATCTGTTATAGTACGATTTCACCCTTGAATTACTTAGGAATGTAGATCCTAGATGGCGCCATAGACTGGTTCCAATGAGAGTCACCATGTACGGCCATTAGTATTAAATGGGTGTCGAAGGTCAGCCATATTCGCCATGTATCACCAATTTTGTTCTTTTTAGGATGGATTTCCAACAATATTAACCGTTACGCTCATTTTCTGTATAACTGCGATGAAGGTGGACCGTGTTTCTGATGTTTACGCGATTTCTGTGTACGGTAAAGAAAGTTATGCTTGTACAATTCGTCCCCCATACGCTAACACCATTTGGCGATATATTATGGTGGTGGTAGTGAGGGACACGTGTAATTGCTATGTCAGTCACCAGTAAGGCCACTTAGTTGCAATTTCCTGGATTAACGTTTTCTAACCTTAAATGTCGTGTTCCTGTTCGCACTTGTCCAATCACGGAGATAGTTATGGTTCCAACGTAACCAGGTAATGATTTGGAAAAGAGATCCAGAAAAGATCCAGAGTTAAACCCCATGGAAAATGTAGTCTGAGAAGTTAACGTGTGCGTGTTTCCATAGCAAAATGACCGCTGATATAACGTCCACGCAATTCCAGACATCGTCAGATTTTACTGACATACAAGAAACGTCACACTCTTCCCATCAACCCATCATTTCACCCCTCTCTCTCTCTCTCTCTCACGCTCTCTCTCTCTCTCTCTCTCTCTCTCTCTCTCTCTCTCGCTCTCTTTCTCTCTCTCGCAGCTGTAATATGTATTAGAGAAAAACAAACTAATGATTTAAACAATGCAGGCTGAGTTCGGAGCTAGACAATTTTATCAAGACACCGTATAAATAAATACCCATCGCGGTTAGCTATTGGTACTCGAGATATAACTTACGAACTATGGTATGTGTATACCAAACAAACAAGACACTTGGCAGTCTTATCTTCTAGTGTTCTAACCTCAAGATAGTCATCTTGAGTTTGATGCTCTGTTGTTATCGAATTTCTAGATGATATGTAGAACACATATAATTTAATATGTAAGCCACTTACTTGACCTAACAGCGGACGATTTTTCAGTCCGTACTTACATCTGGGTGGAATTTAATAAGAAGCTTTAAACACCTCACCCACCCACCCCACCCCATCACCCCCACCACACCTCCACACCCGCCACACCCAACCCCCCCCCCCTCGCTTAGCCTAAATCGTGTAGGCCGAACAAGTCACGTCTTAACCCTTTAACCATCGAATTTATTCAACAAAGTCTCAATTTTCTTTTAGAAAATGTCCATTTGCAGACCAAGACAAGGCTATTTATGACAATTTGCCAATGGAATGACAGGCTCAGTTATCGAGCCAGTCATTCCAGTGGTACAGTTTCAAAAATCGTCTTCTCTGGGTCTGCAAATGGACATTTCTGAAGACCACTGCCGGAGCCGTTTTTGACTGATATGAGTGTTAAAGGGTTAAACCAGGTAGACTAATAAGAGATGCATTGCCAAGTTTAGCCATTGGTCCGGAAGCTACTTCCAGGAAAGGGCTATAAAAATGAGTTTGTTCCACTCGAAAGGTGGCAAATAATGGTACCATGTTATAGTGTACATCTTCGGTATTCATGCTCGGGTGATAGTCAAAATATGGATGTGGGCGTAAGCTAGGGGGCGGCACTCTTCCCCGCCAACCCCTAGCAGATGACGGTGCAAAAAAACAATCTTTTGCAGATATAGCAAGCTCTATATGGTTAAATAATCTTGTGATATTAAATAAAATAGTATTCCCTGAAAACGTAGAATTGCTACCTCAAATGATAGGTTATTTGGTTGGCTAGTTTGTATTGTATGTATTGTTATTCAGAATACATGTCAGAAGCTCTAAATAATAACAGAACAACTCATCAACACATATCATACTGTTTTATGTCAACGGACCTTTCCATTTTAGCCATGCCCCGCTCATCTCTAGCTAAGCTCCACCAACACCTCGCTCGTGTTGGATCAATCGATCTCTGAACTCCTTGACATCTGATTTCCAGAAAACTATTCAGGTTAGCAGTTGAATATTTTGAAACTAATATGGCGCGGTGCTGTTGTTGCCTATAGCAGCAAAGGTGCCCAGTCAAATTAGTTTCAAAATATTCAACAGCATGTTTATTAAATATCAAAGACATACAATTCCTACATGTCGGACTATTAAGCGTTAACGACGGACTGTTTCGAATCATTCGTGATGGCTTGATTATAACGTCAGCAAACACGTCACGTAGTTGATTATGACGTAAGTTGATGGATGGATAAACTTGGAAACGTCCATTACAACGCCACCATCGAGCATCTGATCTGCGAATCCATGAGCAACACGTGCATGAAATGACCATTTAAAGGCAACCCAATTGAGCAAACATGTAAGATCTTCTCGAATGCATACATTTTAATCAAAATATCGATACATCTAGAGCTTTAAGATGAAAAATTATCTAACTCATCCGGTCCTCAATTCAATGTTCTTCAAAACGCCATTTTACTCAGACGTTCTGCTTATGTTTGTCACTTACAAGACTTCGCGCAATGAATGACGTACCCAGTTTTCGTCTATAGAATCATGTAATAGCCTAATATACACTGCTGAACACCCCTGCGTAACAACTCTTATTTGTTAAAAGTAATTAGAGAAGTATTTGTATATTCCGAGATCGCATAAGCTGCTATTTTAGCATAATGCCTATTATTTCCAAAAGTAGGCAAATTGCATAGCCATGAGCGAGTAGAGCCAGATCCATGTGTTTCAACGGAGTACATTCAAATATACAATTTCGGTGACGTTAATTTTAAGATTTAAATGTAATAAATTGTTTTAGTTTCATTGTCATTGCGCTACCTTTGGCAATGCTGTTATGCGACGTGTACACTCAGAAACCTAGCCAGCCTCTCTAATCTAAGGACGCACACCAAATATTTTATTTGTGGTCAGTAGGAAAAATTAAGGCATGCCTGGGATTTAGCTCATGATGGTAACTGGATTTTCCTAGAAGCAGCAAGACACAAATCTGTGGTGGGTGTGGGTCGGTCTTGTACAATTACAACATGGCCTATTGCCGATGTGGAGGAAGGGTGTGCTACCCCGCCTATAAGCTTACACATTGCAGATCATGAGGAGTGGTATGTTATCCCGCTTATAAACTGAAACGTGGAAGATCGATGGGGTGGGGAGGGGACACCATCATGATAATATGCCCGTCAAAGTTCTATATTAAACCGAACTTTCCAATGTTCATGGATCAGATCCTGCTAACTTGCGAGTGTAATTCCCGACAGTTTAAAGACTGCGTTGTACATGGATTAGTAAATGAAGATGATATCGTTATTTCATAGCGTTGTTATCGGAGACCGTACTTCAGACTGAACCTTACATCTTGAAGTGCGCAATGAAATGATGGCCTACAATGCTGCATTTGATCTTTCCCACCTTGCCGGGACACTGCAACAAACACAGAGAAGTAAGCTCAGAGCCTCAAAGAACTACAGGTAGACTCTATATTGCATGGTGTCTCTATTAACCCCTCTTGTGTCAACAGCGCATTAAAGCGCTCAAAATACTATTTACTTCAACTAACCATTGAATTGCCAATACTTTTCAAGAAAATTTAGACTTTTGCAGCCTAAAAGAGAATCTTTTGTAAATGTATAAAAAAAATATGTATACAAAGTAGATTTCTGTTATCCTTCAGATGGGCATTCATCAAACGTGTAATGGTCAATAACATTCAAATTTCTTATTAGCCAGTGTTCAATTGCAAACCAATGAGAGTATTTTTTGAAAATTTCCACTGAAATGGTAGCAATTCCGACAGGCGTACACAGTAACAACTACAGGGCTGAAATTCAAGCGCTAATTCAGGCAGCCACCTTAGTCAGCAACTCTAGTGATGACTCTCCACAAGTAGTCTTCCTTACTGATTCTCTGTCTGCATTAGAAGCGTTATCCATTGATAAGTTACCTGAACTGCAAGGCATTCTTAATAAGATTGCAGAATGTAGAAGAGTTACCTTACAGTGGGTTCCAGCACACTGCGGTATTCATGGCAATGAGAAAGCAGATCATTGCAAAACACGGGAAGCAAAAGCCCAACACGTGAATGCTGTCTCATTTGTAGAAAAGAAGAGCATGATCAAATCAATTGCAAGGCCAACAGCAAAAGAAGATGATTATCATTTGCTCACGCGGAGAGAACAGGTGAGCATTGTAAGACTTCGCACTGGTCACAACAGATTGAATGACCACATGCACAGGAAGTTAAAGCTAGTACCCACACCAACATGCATCTGCAGTACAGAAAATCAGACAGCAGAGCATATCCTTCAGCGCCGCCCATTATTCCGCAACCGGAGAATGTCTGCATGGCCCGAAGAGACCTCACTTCAGACTAAGCCGTACGGCTCCGCTGACCAATTGTGACTCACCGCCAAGGTTACCATTCAGACTGGTCTTATAGTGTAGTAACGTGAACGAAAATAAGAAGATTGTATTTCAACTATATAGTATAAATGCCTATGAAAATTCTGTTTACATACAGACTTTCAGTTATTTCCAATAGGAATGCGATCACCTCTTCTTGTTCTCATCTCACACAAACTCAAAGACATTATTAACATACATGCTTCGATTTTATTTAATAAGAAAACATATGTTGTTCCCATTGACAAGCGTCGGCAGAAGACCGCCACCATTGCAATACAAGGTGTGTATTAACCATTTTATGACGAAACCGGGGTGGGTGGGGGTGGGTGGGGGGATAGATGGGGGAATTAATCATGAAACCCCGTAAGCTATTTATCATACCTGTGTATTCCTTAAATAGACGACCTCTAAGCCACTCTATCCTAGATTAAGGGAGAGTACTCCGGCATGTTTATTATAAAGCTATTATTTGGCAACAGTTTTGTCTCTTGATTTATATATACATAGATTGGAAAATCAAGAACCAAAACTGTTGCCAAATAATAGCTTTATAATAATTATGCCGGAGTACTCTCCCTTAATATAGGATAGAGTGGCTAAGAGGTGGTCTATTTAAGGAATACACAGGTATGATAAATAGCTTACGGGGTTTCATGATTAATTCCCCTACCTACCCCCCACCCCCAACCCCCCCCCCCCCACACCCCCCCCACCCAGGTTTCGTCATAAAAGGGTTAACAAAATCAATTTATTTATATCTATGCTTGAATGTCTCTACGTATAAAGCATCTAAATACAGTACAGCTCATAAATAACTTAGTGTTTCTTAAAGCCACAAGTCTCACTCCCTGGGTTGAGACGAAATTAATACCCTATGAGGCGGAGCTTCTATGATGATGCGTATGGCGCATGCGTGATGAGTAGCAAAATAGCCTACCATCTGACAGCTCAGCACCTGGCCACTGTACACAGCCTATATACCTAGATGACTGGTTTACTATAGAGTAGGACAGTCCACCCTGTGCACAGTAGCGTTATACACTTGTGTATTCACATACTCCTTCAAATGTATTAATTCATCATTAACTGTCTGCTGCAAGCCATCAGACAATAATTTCAACTGAGAATAGCTGCTGAATATTTTGAAAACAACTTGACTACAAGTGGTTGGTTAGTCAAATTGTTTCCAAAATATTTAGCATATATGTAGAGTTGAACCATGTAGAAAATGTAGCCTAAAGGAATTCAGCAGTCAAACAGTTAAGCCAATTTAGCTAGCAATACATTTAGCTCAGTATTGCGGATTAGCAAGTTTTATTAGATAGCGATGCATGTAATATTCTTAATGTGGTCATTTTGAAAATGCCGCGAATGGGGGACATCTGTTACTGTCAAATGCAGCAACAGTTTTCTGCAACACTTGTCACACTGACATCAAAAGATTAATTGTTACAAAGCGAGTATTAGAAATGTTAATATACAGTTTATAAACTTGGTTGCTGAAGGCTGTGGCTGCCTAACAGCTTACACCACCCTTATTTCCAGTTATAGGTGGCAATAAGACCCCACTTCTTATCAAGGTAATGTGTTTATTTATTTATTACTGCGTGTTCTCTCTCCAAATATGACATGGGATAATGCGCACGGCTGCTATCAGCTGTTTACACTCACAAATCACTCACAACTCATTCAGAGAACATTAAATTTTCCCGCAATATGATGTCACAGCTTTAGCTCCGCCCACTAAATTCAAATTTTATTAGGCACTCATGTTTATTTGAGCTAATTCTCATTTAAATGAACAAAATAAAACATGCCGTTGAATACTCATGTTTATTTGAGCTAATTCTCATTTAAATGAACAAAATAAAACATGCCGTTGAATATTTTGAGCATAATTGGATTTGAGAATATCGCTGCTTGGTCCACCAATGTCTTCCAATCCAATCATGTTCGAAATATTCAATAGACCATTTCTCACTAACTAACATGCTTCTGTTTCTGTTTTGGAAACATAAAAAGTTATTTCTGAGCTGTACTGATACTGATTGATGGCAAGATTAATCTCTTCTGATTGTCTCGAAGGTACCTCCAAAATGGCGGGCCACGTGATCGTGTCGTCGCCAGGAAAACCTGTAGAATACCCTCCCTCTATTGACATGTATATATACGCTCTGTATTTTCCACAATGGCTCACGCGCTGTTTAGTTACTCATAGAAGCAACGCTCGCCTCAATCATTGCCAGAGTCAGCTGGCTGTCTGAGCGCTTATTATTGGAAGGTAGTTTCTATCTAGGCTTTAGTCAGTGCAGGCGTCCGCATAACTAGAGCGTGCCACGCGAATGACGATGCTCTGATGGCGAGACTGGCAAATGCGGTGTGTATTTTGCGAAGTCTCTTTGATTCACGGTGCTCATAGGAACAGCAGGTAAATAGAAGCATAGGTTACATCTCTTCATGGCGTTATACTTTGAACTCATGTTATCTAACCTCGCTTATTTGGTCACAAATTACGCCTATATTAGTGGAGTACGCTCCTCCGTTGGTATATCGGATACGGTCCATGTATTACGGGATACGCGTTTAGACCTGACATAAACAAACATACAGCGATTGACAGTGAATAATGGTGGCCTCTAACCAAGGGGACTGGGTTTAGCAGAGTTGATAAACAGATGGCGGGTATGCTGGTAAACCTACCGCTCATTAATGACTAATGACACTGGTGACGTGGATCGCGTCCGATCCTTGAATAATATCACTAGCGATATAAAATAGATCGATTTCTAGCTATGCCCCTCCCATTTCCAGTTAAGCTCCACCCTCTTTGTATGTGCGTTTGAATCGATTTGATCGACTGGTTCTGATAATGATTTAACAAGTGGGAACACGCTGTAATGGACGGATCCGATCTGTCACTCAAATAAGGCCGATATGACGTGATAATTAATTACGTCATATATATATAGGCGTACGTCATAATCAAAATGCATAATGAATGACATATCTAGGTCCGTAGTGAATATTGGATAGTCCGTCAAGTGTACGAATTGTATGTCTACTATTTGTTAAATATTCTATTTTGAAACTAATTTTACTCAGCAATATTGCTGCCTATCAGCAACAGCATCCAGTCAAATTATTTACAAAATATTCAATAGGTTACCTGTATAGTTTTCTGGAAATTTGGATTCTGGGAATTCAGGATTCAAAGTATTTAAATCGATCCAAACACGCGCAAAGGGTGAGTGAAGCTTAGCTAGAAATGGCTGGGGCATGGCTAGAAATGGGGTGGGGTGGAGGAGGCATAGCTAGCAATGTACAGTGCATAGCTAGAAATAGGCGAGGAATAGCTATACATGGGCAGGGAATAGCTAGATATGGGCGGATCATAGCTAGACATGGGCAAGGCATAAATAGAAATGTGTGGGGCATACATGTAGCTATACATGGGTGGGGCATAGCTAGAAATGGGCGGGGAATGGCTAGAAATGGACGGGGCATAGCTAGAAATGGGCGGGGCATAGCTGGAAATGGGCATGACATGATAGCTGGAAAATGGATCCCTCTATTGCATCATAGGCTGCTTTGTCAACATTTTTGAAAATTTAACCGACCAACGGAGCGACTGATCGACCGATCCACCGACAGACCGACTTATTCAAGTTCTGAGGCATGGCTAAAAACATGGATACCAACTGGTAATCGTATCGTCGTATTATTTATATTGTTAATTCCAGCAATGGCTTCTCCGAGAGGAAAACATGTACCAATCATCATAATCATCTGCATATCCATCTTGGCTAAGCAAGTCTCCTCCGGAAAACTGCTCATGTTTTTATTGGATGGTTTCCGATGGGATTATCTCGACATTCATGGTCCGCTGGAGACGCTTCCCGGATTCCAACGTCTGGTCGCGTCGGGAGTAAAGACTGACTACATGAAGCCATGCTTTCCCTCTGAATCTTTGGTCAACTATTACAGTCTCACGACAGGTAGGGCTCGTTGTAATCACTGAACAATACCTACACATAGAACAAAATTGTCATGTACCAAAGTAATAAATGCTCGTTGCGTCAATTCTGTATCAACTGCCGTAACGGTTGACCGGCCAAGATGTCTTCGACATTGTGGGGTGTCATGTTTAAGATCAGGAGGCCTACACTTATATTTTAGAAAACGGGCCACTAGAATATCTGCCTCGGTAGCAGAAGATATTGTAATATTTCTGAAATCACTCATTATATCTGGCACATCTACGTGTGATTTGTACATTGTCTTACAAGTTTTCCATGTGGACCGTATGCATTGACATACGTCTATCTTGACTTTGTCTTTTAACCTATTTCAAGGTAACTTATTTCTCCTTGAGACTACAGCCATGTGTATTGTGTTATCAGAGATAAGATTGACAGGTTTATAGAAACTGGAATCAGCTTTACAAAAAGGATGCAGTTGCTGCGGCATAGCCTGGGCAGTTAATGTCGACATCAATCGTTCAATCCATGCTCTCTTGAATAGACTTGATACCCAGCATCTCATACACGTGTGGGTCATCACAAATCACCATTGGTCATCGAGCCTAATCTCAATGTCAGCTCTTTTCAAAGTATGCAGGACAGTCTCACTGTTTGTGAGAGTAACGCAGCAACTTATTGCAAAATAGAATGCAGTCGAGGAAGACGCTGATTCGACGTGTTTGCACTCGGTTTTTACAATGCACTAAGTGATCCCGTTACCTCGACAATTGAACTGTTGTGTATTCGGCTGTGTACTAAGTGGTGTTTGACCATTTGACCACAAAATAAAATCTTTTCTGACCACTCATAATACGAATATATGTGCCGAATTTGACGATTCTACCGCCAGATTCCGGAGGTATGCCTCTGATAAACCGAAAGACAAACGAATAAACAAACAAACAAACAAACGGCATCAATTGTAACACCACACTGGCAATTAGACGGTGTGAGTAATGGACCGTCACAGTTTTAGCTATTCCCCGCCCATCCATAGTTAAGCTCCGCGCATGCTTCGCCCGTGTGGGGATCGATCGATTCCTGATCGCCGACTCAACTTCCAGAAAACTATACAGGCAAGCTGTTGAATATTTTGTAACTAATTTGTCTGGGCGCTGTTGCTGCCTATTCAACAGCATGTTTATTAAATAGTAAAGACATACAATTCGTAGGCCTACAGCAACGCTTAGTCCGTCTTCATTTTAACGTTAGCGACGTTCTTATCTACGTCATTCATGACGTCATTAATTATGACGTAATCATACACATTTAGGTAGTTGATTATGACGTCATATGATGGGTGGATAAACTGGAAAGGTCCATTCACTCTTAGACTCGACAGTCAGGAAAGTGTAGTTGAGCAGATTGAGGGAAACACAATAACCTATCATCCCTTGTTACTTTGTTAATCTGTATGCGTTTGCATAAAAAGATGAACTATTGAATAAAAAAGTATTATTATTATTATTATTATTATTACTACTACTACTACTACTACTACTACTACTACTACTACTACTACTACTACTACTACTACTACTATTACTACTACTACTACAGGGTTGTACCCAGAAAGCCATGGAATAGTAAGTAATCGCATTCATGACAGCGATCGGGATGCTGACCTAGTCCTATTCCAGTTACCTAACCTGCGCTGGAAGTTCTGGTGGGATGCTGCTGAGCCAATATGGATTAACGTCGAGAGAAACGTGAGTATTTTTAGGGATAAATCGAGGAATTCGATCTGTCACTCAAGTAGCTGACGTCATGATCAAACACGTCACATGTCACAAGCAAAACGGTGCAGCTCGGTCATGAAAATCGAAAAGTCCGTCAGGAAAGTGTACACATTAAATGTCGTTGTTGAATTTTTAATTTATTAAATACTGAATACTGTGAAACTAATTTGACTGGAAGCCATAGGCAAAAACAGCCTGCAGTCAATTTTTTTCAAAATACTCAATACCTTACATGTATAGTCACCATGAAACTTAGGTTCTAGGAGATCAGGGTTAAAAGTTTCAAACCGATTCCATGACCATGTGAAAATGGACGGAGTTTAGCTAGAAATGGGCGCGGCATATCTAGAGACAGACGGAGCTTGGCTAGAAATGGGCGCGGCATAGCTAGAAGTGGGAGGAGCTTGGCTAGAAATGGGTGCGGCATAGCTAGAGATGGGCGGATACGAGCTAAAAATGGGCGCAGCATGGATAGAAATGGGTGGAGTTTGGCTAGAAAGGTGCTTGCCTAGAAATGGGCGCAGTATAGATAGAAATGGGGGAGCTTTGCTAGAAAGGAGCTTACCTAGAAATGGCCGCGGCATAGATAGAAATGGGAGGGGCTTGGCTAGAAATGGGCATGTCATAGTTAGAAATGGGAGCGGCTTGGCTAGAAAGGAGCTTGCCTAGAAATGGGCGTGTCATAGATAGAAATGGGAGGGGCTTGGCTAGAAAGGAGCTTGCCTAAAAATGGGCGCAGAATAGATAGAAATGGGAGGGGCTTGGCTAGGTAGGAGCTTGCCTAGAAATGGGCACGGCATAGATAGAAATGGGGGAGCTTGGCTAGAAAGGAGCTTGCCTAGAAATGGCCGCGGCATAGATTGAAATGGGAGGGGCTTGGCTAGAAATGGACGTGTCATACATAGAGATGGGAGGGGCTTTGCTAGAAAGGATCTTGCCTAGAAATGGGCGCAGCATAGATAGAAATGGGAGGGGCTTGGCTAGAAAGGAGCTTGCCTAGAAATTGGCACGGCATAGATAGAAATGGGGGAGCTTGGCTAGAAAGGAGCTTGCCTAGAAATGGTCGCGACATAGATAGAAATGGGAGGGGCTTGGCTAGAAATGGGCGTGTCATAGATAGAAATGGGAGGGGCTAGGCTAGAAATGGTCGCGACATAGATAGAAATGGGAGAGACTTGGATAGAAATGGCCGTGCCATAGATAGAAATGGGCAGAGCTTGGCAAGAAATGGTACGGCATAGATAGAAATTGGGGAGCTTGGCTAGAAATGGTCGTGGCATAGGTAGAAATGGGGGAGCTTGGCTAGAAATGGGCATGTCATCGATAGAAATGGGCGGAGCTTGGCTAGAAATGGGCGCGGCATGGATAGAAACGGGAAGAGCTTGGAGAGAAATGGGTGCGGCATAGATCGAAGTGGGAAGAGCTTGGGTATAAATGGGCACGTCATAACTAAAATGGTAGGAGCTTGCTAGAAATTGATTCCTTTACTAGATCAGCTCGGCAATAGGACTGGCGTAGGATAAGCTTGTCATAGGTCTGTAATTGAGCACATCAATATGCTTGTCATTGCATAGCAGATCTATGGGCTAAAAATATGCTATTTTGTTTTCCAGTCCAAGCATGCTCACATGTACTATTGGGAAGGATGTGAGATTGAGCTAGAGGGGTTTAAAGCCACCTTCTGTATTCCTTTTCAAGAGCCACCATGGAGCACCTTGCAAAACTCGGTGTACCAAGGCATACATGCTTTATCAGAGGACACCGCTGAACTCATAGGTAAGAATCATTAACTGTCTGCCTGTTAACTTTCCATGGAGTTTAACTCCGATTATGCTGAATATTTTGAAAACAATTTGACTGAAAGTTGTTGGTGTTTTCAAAATATTCAGCGGGTCCTAAGTTTTTGCTTGTTAAAATTATTGCACGTTGGCCATTGCTTTAGCATCATATTTCTGTCAACATCTAGAGTAAGACATATTCTGAATAGTCAACTTCTGCATAATATTTATTTAATTATTCGCAGTCTATAGCAGTAGAAGAAACTGACCATAGTCAGGTGAAAGTAAAATACATCTTCCATTGCTAATTATTTATTTATTTATTCAAGCTTACAAATTGCTTAAGTTAACTATAGATACCTGGGTACCTCCCCCAAAAATGCAGATCGTCTTTTATCTTTATATGATCCTTTATCTATATATCGTGTATGCGTATTTACAGGTATCTACATCGGGCATATTGATACAGAGGGTCATCATTCCGGACCAAACAGTAAAGAGATTAAGGAAGGTGTCCATCACATTGATGACATCATACGTTATGCTCAAGATGAACTGGTTAAACAGGGCCTCAATGACAAAGTGGATGTAATGGTGTTCTCTGATCACGGGATGGCAGAAACGAACTTCGATCGTATCATAAATATTACAAATTATATAGATTTTAATGACATTCAGACTTTGGCGCACGAAGGTTGTATGATGGAACTCTGGCCAAAGCCTGGGAAACTAGACAAGGTAGGATGTTATGTGTAATAAGTCCTTCTGGAATACGACCACAAACTTGGATTTGGAGTAATTGTTTAACCATAAAAAAATTATGACAGAACAGAGATTTGGGAAGTGTATGTCAAAATAACTGTGATGTCATAGTTTCCATAGTTAATAATCATGACAACGGCTTTCATTTAATAAGCTATGGTCAAATTATGTAGCCGATGTTAATTTTTTAAATGCTTAGCCAAAACAAGGATACCTCTAAAGGTGCATGTGTGATGACACAAGCGATTCTATTATTATTATTATTATTATTATTATTATTATTATTATTGTTGACACAGAAGGAACTTTGGGTAACATTAAGACTATGTCTAAATAATGTACATATTCTATCTAACAACCGGCTCAACTGATGTAACTTTAATACTATGCGAATTAGACTATATCCAAAGGGCCATGTTTCGTGTGTCTTTGCTTAGGCTAGTTTTGGACTTTCACTAAAAGCTGTATGTTCAGCATACTTGACTTAATGCACGTGTCATTAGTGCTCTTTATGAGATTGTAACCACCCTTTTTTTATGTGATTCTAATTGTGATTTGTCGATAATGTGCTGTGTTCTGCAGATGCAGTAGTTTTGAAATGTTATAGCTGCGATCTGTTCCTCTTCCTTGGCCACTGTTTCTTATAATCAGTCAGAGTCATTAGCTCCCGCAGATGCTTAGTTCACCAGTGTTCAATGGCCAGCCTCTTTCAGATCGGCATATAGCACGTTTAGCAGGATTGGGCAATGACGTCCTATGTGGACTTCGCAGGTGTTGGGATCAAGTCAGCTAATTCCAAGGAGGTCTGTCCAGGCGTGTCTAATGGAATTCTCAAAACATGGCTAAATATAGGTAATCTTGGCGGAGCAGTTTCATCGACAGTGGGACCATATTTCCCATGCCATATGATGCGTCATTGGAGATCATACTGTCCGATCACTGATGCTGAGTATGAGGATGGTTGCATTGCCAGCCATCACATTTATCTAGAACTGCATTTGGAGCTGCCCAGCTGCTACAGTTGTATAGCATCAGTGAAACACAGGTTGTGTCAAACAAGTGTGGTTTGGCTCGATACATCCTTGATCAGCAGATCCACATTTTCAAAAACAGCTGGAAGGCTATGCTTTCCGTGATGCAACATGCAGCAATGTCGGCACATCAGCCAGCGTATTGGGGGCATGTGCTCTGCTTCCATTCTTTCCAGCTGCTCAACAAGATGCCTTTGTCGCAGACTTCGGCTCTCACTGGTAGGTGTACACGGATAAATCATGTCTTGGCTTCGTTCATAAAGAGATTCTCATTCTCGAGCTGCCCTTCAGCTATAGAGAGAAGATTCTCTTCCTCGTGTATCAAGTCTATGTTGTCTATGTACTCTATTTCTAGTAGGAGCCCAGTGTAGATACTGAGGTTGGGTGGAGGTCGAAGTAGCTTGTTTACCTGTGGAAGGCCGATGGCAATCACTGACTCTGTATTATGCATATTTTGCACTCGTACTTTCAGTTTGGTCTCTGTCAATGGCAGTCTTACTAATCGCGGCTTCTCGTTATTACACCCAACCTGGTGTAATATATCAAAGTTGAGAAAGTCTCGGTCTTTGGACATGACCATTGACATACCTACCCAATGTCAGCGCAGCTCCATCCTAAAGCTGTTCCGGCAAGCTCCAGTGAAAC
The DNA here is from genome assembly GCA_034401795.1 of Chaetoderma sp. LZ-2023a. NCBI lineage: Eukaryota > Metazoa > Mollusca > Caudofoveata > Chaetodermatida > Chaetodermatidae > Chaetoderma > Chaetoderma sp. LZ-2023a. The sequence continues at coordinate 58,651,022 of CM067365.1, forward strand.
GGTCAATCTTTTCTCAGATGCAGCACATCGTCACATTGGACAGGATCTTCCGGATGATATTATGGCTATATAGGCCACATATTTGATGGCAGTCCAGGGTGCTTCTTGTGTTTGGTCAGCGCGATAAGGGCACCATGGTCAACAGTACCAATGTGGGTTGGGGTTGCTGTATCAATGCAGAGTTTATTATTATAGATGTGTATGGTTTGGAGGCGCTATCACCTGCTAACTTAAACAGTGCAAATTTTTCTAGTGGCGCATCCTCTGGTTCCAACAATTGACTGTTAAATCATTCTCTCATAGCATCAGCTTTTGCCTGATCTCCCCTGGCGAGGTTGCCCTCCATGGTATGCACTCGGCCCGCACTAATCAGGAACGACAATCAGCCGTGTCTGCGATGCCATCAGCCAATATGTATGTTTGGTGGATGTGAAGTTCCTTCTGTCAGTCACTGATCTGGTGGAGTTGGGAATTACGTTCTCGACGTAGTTATGTGTGCGTTTTGCGCTGGCCTCTTTGATAGGTGAGGAGCTGTTGTGACCTCTCGTCTTCTTCTTCCCATGCTACTACTTGAGTACTAAAGGCCTCGCTTGGATTTGATTTGATGAGGAGGGTATGTATTTGCTCCAGGAGGGTCTTCTTATATGACTGTTGGGTGGTGGTGTCACTGCCGATCATATCTAGGTCGAATGTGACTGTCACGTTGATTGCCCTGGCGTTTATAAATTAGGCAAAATATGTGTACTTGATTTGAAGGTGAGTGATGAGGAGTTTATTGTCAGAGTTGAGGTATTAGCCACCATATGCTCGTATATTCTGAAGTAGAAGTGGTGGTTTAGACCACCTTATATTGGCCTGTCACAATCATAATGTCACACGCATGCATGTATGCAGACACGCACGAACGCACGCACGACGGAGAGGCTATATTCTGCATCTACTCTAGATATTCTGCTATATCTTCTTTTTGTTTGTGAGCAGATATACTCCGCCTTAGATGGCGCCCACCCTCATATGAGGCCATACTTGCACAAAGATATCCCAGAGCGATGGCATCTGAAAAACAACCAACGGACGCCGGATATTTTATTATTGGCGGACGTGGGTTGGTATGTTGTTTATGTAAGTAATTTATATCCTGCTATATTACCTTGTGGTCCATGCATCGTACAACTTAGCTACATTCTAAACATTGGATGATTAGAGCTTGTCACTGCGACATTGTCTCCATCATCGTCGTTGTCGTCGTCGTCGTCATCATCATCACGATCATTGTCATCGTCATCATCATCATCATCGTAATCATCATCATCATCGTCATCATCAACACGATCATCATCATCATCATCATCATCTTCATCATCCTATTCCTCCTCGTCGTCGTCGTCACGATCATCATCATCATCATCATCATCATCATTATCATCACGATCATCATCATTATCATTATCATCATCATTTATTACCATTTATATACATATAAGCCGAATATTTCCAAAATAATGAATTTCAAATTTATAAGAACGTGTGCGCTATGCCAAAGTAACACCCTTATGACAATGGAGAAGTTTCCGTTCAATTTAAAAGTCTGATTCAAGTAATACAGGACGTGGGTTAACGCTACATCAGAATTGCCAGTAATTGTGATTTATGCGCAGATGTTACTCAGCTGGTCACACGCACATAATTCTCGTCTCAGTAACCGACATGACTGTTTTCATGAAGCGATATTGTGATGGTAATAATATTGAACCACGTTAATGTCAAAACAGAACATTGATTAATTACAACACCATATGCCGATATAGTCTCAACAAAGGCGTTCCTGCTATAACGAAATGCAAGTGAATTCAGGAATAATTCATCTCGCCATATTCATTATATATTGCGACATGACTTGCAACAACTGCAGTTGCAATACAGATATAAGCTTAAAGGCTAATTAATATCAAACCCATCTTGCACCTTAAAGTTGAATTCTGGTAATTGACGCCTTGCCACAAGTATGTATCATGTAATTATATCTAAACTGACGGTACATGATACTCTGGTGGGCCATGCCAGCAATTCACCTTTCCAGAGTACCCACCCATCATATGACGTCATAATGAACTGCGTGGTGTGTACAATGACATCATAATGCATGACGTCATAATTGACGTCGATAAGTACGTCACGAACAGCACCCAGTCAAATTAGTTACAAAATATTCAACAGCTTCCCTGTATAGTTTTCAGGAAATTGATAGCTAGGGGATTTGGGGCTCGATCAATCCCAACACGGCGAGGTGTGGGTGGAGCTTAGCTAGTGAAGGGCGGGACATGGCTAAAAATGGAAAGGTCCATTGTCCTTACTGAAACTGTGAAACGCGAGCATGGATGGCGATTTATTCTTCCATTCACCCATCCATTCTTATTCGTCCACCTAATCAATGTATCGTAGCTCTTGCCATAGGCGTAGTAAGGTATCCGAAAGTTGGGGGTGGGGGGGGCGGTTGGGACAAAGTCATTCCAAATGGGGGTTCCGGTGGTCCTTTCCCGAGACTGCCCCGTTGCCATCACCCCTATTCCTATACTGTTCAGTTACTACGCATTTTGATTGTAACGTCAACTTACATGTACCGTAATTGATTATGACGGCATAATTATGCATGAGTTACATATCGAATCTCTCCATTCACAGGTAACTGTTGATAATGTAATTCCACCTCTGTGTCTTCCAGGATACTCCGGGCTACTATACTCAGAAGGGTGGCCATGGTTACGATAACAACGAGACAGATATGAGGAGCATCTTTCTGGCCACCGGACCACGTGAGTGATAGAAAGGCCCTAATTCTCATAGCTGACTGTTTAACAAAATAACGTCAAGATATCATTTAGGTTAAATGTCAGGAATGTCACAAATTTGGGAAACTATATATAACTTATTGACCTTGAAATTCCAGTGTCTGAGTTTCAGGACAACTATTCCTGAAATCTGCTGGATATTTTTGAAAGTCATTTGACTGGAACCTGTTGCTGCAACAGCTCCCAGTCAAATTGCTTCGAAAATATGCAATACAATATTCGCTACATCAGGAGCAATTTATCGGCTCTGGTATGTGATTAATATAAACTTGGCTATTTCAAAATCTTCATAACAAAATTCTCAGAGAGTTTTTAAGTGGATATGTGTCCCGATACCTCTTCTCATGACATTATATCTTCTGGTTGGACTCAGTGTGCCGACAACCAGAGCTGCCCGTATGCAATATATATTAAATAGAAAATAAATATTTTGCCTGTAAGTCGTTGCTGCTTTAGGCAAGTAGACATGTGCAAATTGATTTCAAAATATTCAGTAGATTAGTGATAACAACTTTGTGATCTGTCCAATGTTCTGATCTGTGAAATGGTTAAGACGCCCAGACACCTTTGTATACGCTTGATCAGTTGTATTGGATTTCTCAAGCGTGAGTTCCTCTAGAGGGAGATTCCGCTGTTATCCAATCAAATACTGACGCGTCACACTGACGTTTAGCGCAGCAGACAGAAACATGGCGGGTATTTTTTGCATTTTGTAGGCCAAACAAGGTGACTAACATCGGGCTTGTAAACTCATTATTTATTTTTTTTAAACTAGATCAAATGGAATACTAAGGATGATTTGGGGATTGTGTTTACAATTAAATGTGGTGGTTGAATCTGATTTATGGACATTAACAACTTTGAGTTGTGCAAGAAAACATACAAAAAATCATAGTCTTAAACAACGCGGTAAGTTCGTTTTTATTGAACACACAATACATTAGGTATATTTTTAAAAGTAAAAACATGCACACAAAAATATACACACGATAATATAATCGATAATTAAGCACACGCAAAGTTACCAGTTTCCGTTACACTTTTTCACTGCGTCTCTCGTGTGTCCTCGGGGCAGATGTCAGTACGGGATTGCTGACTTTCACTTCAAGAGTATACTTACCTCCCTAATACTCTTTGATATTGCTAAATATCGGCTTTCACTCAATAAACACTCAGAATAAAAACTGTTAGGTGCCCCTACTGGGCAGGGAGTCAGAGTGTAGTCCGGCGGATGCTAGTCCCACCACCGCGCATGCGCAGACTAGCACTTCCTCTTTGCTAATTTATTGGCAGAGGGTGAACACATGCTTTGTGCTTTACACTTTTCACTTGTATTTCTAAGTCAATTTTAAGCAGTTAAATAGAAGTTTGAACACCTGTTGTGATGTCTGAGAGAGTGACTTCGCCGGAGGAGGGCCCAGGACCTATCCATCAGGTGACTTCTATTATATTTTAGCGAGTTTTCCCGGTGTAATATGTTTCCGGGACTCGCGTTTACCGTGATAAGTGCCTAGTATAGTTGTTTTATTTGGTGGAGTGTTCCAGTTCATCACGTTGGATGGTTTGTTTATACAAAGAGTCAGGTATTCTAGTTAATGATATGAGGTGATGTTAATTATTTTTAGCTGTAATTGCCATTGTTATCATTGTGTATCTGATGTTGGTGTAGTCTGAATATCTATCCTGAAGATGTTCTGGTTATGAATACAATTCGTCCTTACACCTGGATGTTTGTTTCGGATCGATTTAATTTCTGTCATGGGATTAATGACGTCATAATCAGCCTTGCGCTTTATTAACAATTAAAGTTTTGTCCAACGCTGGTTTCAGATGATTAGTGATCCTTACGATCATTTACCTCTTTTTTAGTTTGGTTTTGAGTTTCTAACTTTAACTAAATTGCTCATTGTCCTCGTCCTCTGTCCTGTTTCAGAGACCTGGTTGCTCGTCCTGTGGGCGTTTTCTGAAAGAAAAGTTCATCCCGCATCTTTGCTTTCATTGTAGCCCCTGTGGGCCATTGCTCAATTGTGACGTATGTAAGCATTGGGGGGGGGGGGGCGAGCTAATGACCGAATTTTTATGCTTGCAGGCTAAGGACAAGGTTGTGGAGGAGGAGAGGAAGCAAAAGAGAGAGGGTGTGAGTAAAAAGGGTAAGAGGAAGGCCTCGTCCTCAGTGGGCATGGAGACCTTCCGTAGTGAGATGTTGGGAGAGATGAAGAGGACAATAAAGGATTTGGTTCCAGAGTTGCTTCGTGGCATGCTTCCTGGACCAAATCCTTTGTTGTCCTCATCATCTGCTTCAGAGCAGATAATCCCCACCTCTGAATCTGGTTTCCTCAGGCCGCTACCAGTTTTCGATGATTCAGAGGTGGCCCCATTAGTGGGGGCGTTCCACGACCCTGGCAGCAGGCTTGCCGTGCCGAGGGGTTGTAGACGGCTGTCGCTGGAACCTGCTGGCTGCTTATCAGCCCAGGGGTATCCGCATGCCGCAGGTGCCAGTACCTCCTATGGCACCTTTCCTGGCCAGTCCGGGTTAGCTCTCTTTGCTGACCCGGAGTCTAATCTTTCTGGCCAGAAAGAAGAGGATTATCTGTTAGGGTCACCGTCTGAGGACGTGGCCATGGATTTTGACGTCTGTGCACACCTCGCGAGGAATACAGGCGACATGGTCCATGGTTCTACTCATGCAGGAGTAGAATTCACGGCTCAGAAGGTTGCCTTGGGCGGTGCTGATGGTCAGCTGTTCCGCATACCTCGGCTTGCCGAGAGTATTGCTTGTGCTGGCCGGGGCCGTGGTGGGGTGGTTGCTACCCTGCGCTCTACCATGGCACCTGCTCCTGGACAAGCCAGTCAGTTTACCATGCCTGCTCTTTCGGGCCCGCATGCTTTCTCTGGCATGCCAGGAGTGTCAGCGTATCCGGCGTCAAGCTCTGCTGCGTGTGCTCAGGAGGAAGACGAAGGCCCTCGTCTAGTAGAGCACTCGCAGTTAGCCACGGAGGAGGATTGGTCTGACGCTTGTCAATGGCTGATAAGTGTTAGGCCAGACCTGCCCGTGGAGCAGTCTGCTAGCCAGCGAGACCACAGGCCGTGGTTAGCTGGTAAGGCGACTGCTAGCGCTATGCCATCTCTGCCGTTGGATATGTTTTCGGCGGCGGAGACGTCCATTAAGGCGAATTGGCGTCTCGCGAAGGCCCCTCGCGAGGTAGCAAGGTGCTGCCGCATCGTGCCCGTGGATTACCAGAGGTACGGTGTGGTGCCCAAGCCTAGCGTGGATGACCGCGCGGCTTTGGGTGAGGATGCGCAGCCAGACTCCCATTCTGACGCGGGAGCTTTGTGATCGAACGCGTTGCGTTCGGCCAATGCCGCATTGCGGGATGCGGAGGAGAGTGGGAGAGCGTCTATTGCGGCACTGTCTCACGTCTCCCAGCTGTTACAGGGGGTGGTAACAGCATCCGTATCACGCCAACCGAGCCCGTTCAGAGTCCAGAGAGCCATCCAGGATGGTATCAACCTGGCTCTGGACTGTATGACTCGGGCGGTGACCAGGAGTGTCCGGGCGAGGTGCACGTTTGCGTTGGATAACCTGTGCCCGTCCCAGGACCTGTACAATAGGCTTCTGCGTACGCCTATGGCAGGTCCTGGTCTCTTTGGAGGTGAGGGATGTAGGCACCTCCAGGAGACGGTTACTCTGGTCAATAACCAGAGGGCACTGCGCGAACAGTTTGGGGTGCTCCGTAGGGAGCGAGTTCGCGCTGCACCCCCTGCGTATCATCCCCTGCAGGCTCGAGGTGGAGGTGGCCAGGTCAGAGGCCAGCTACCATCGCAGCGTCGGCCTCGCCCGCGTGCGATTCGGCCAGCAGTGAGGGGGGCGCAGGCTCCTCATGCGCAGCCAGCCAGGCAGCCACCCGTGCACTGAGGTGCGTGCGGTGCTGGTCATGGCGCGCGAGGATCTGGTCGTGGTAATCGTGCCTGATGGGCCGGTTGCCATGGTGAGAACCACTCCGGTGTTTCTGGCAAAGGAGACAGTGCCACTCTTGCACTCCTTATGTCCACCCTAGGTGGACTGGTTGGAGGCCGGCTGGCCGACCACATGCAAGAGTGGGAACGGTTGACTCAGGACCGTTTAGTCTTGCGATGGCTTTCAGTCGGGTATCATCCCGATTGGATAACAGGCCCGCCATCGCGGCTGTCTCTGGTGCCAATCTGGACTCCAAATCCGAGAGATCCAGATCAAAGGTTGTGTATCGAGGAGGAGATAAACTCCCTCATACAAAAAGGAGCAATTCAGCCAGCACAGAAGTGTCCGGGCTTCTATTCAACCGTGTTCTTAGTGACAAAAAACACCGGAGGGTGGAGACCAATTCTCAACCTCAAGCCATTGAACAAGTTCATAGAGACGCCCAGTTTCAAGATGGAGACTGTGCGCTCGGTGTTGGCGGGGTTAGAGAAGGGAATGTGGACAGCTTCAATAGATTTGAAGGATGCTTATTTCCACATCCCCATAGCGAGGAGCTTCCGTCGTTTCCTGAGATTTGCATTCCAGGGCAGACTGGGAATTCAGGGTGTTACCCTTCGGAATTTCCACGGCTCCTCGGGTTTTCACCCGTGTGGTTCTTGCGATTACCGCATACCTCCGCAGGAGAATCATAGCAGTCCACACGTACATACATGTAGACGACTGGCTGTTAATGGCACACACCCAGGGAAGTTTATCGGCCAATCTGGAAATTGTTGAAGACTCTCACAGACTTAGGCTGGATGATCAATTTCCAAAAATCAGAGCTGACTGCATCCCAGAAGTTTGTTTACCTGGGGATGTTCTTCGATCTAGAGACAGGATATGTTTACCCTACTCAGGAGAGAGTTCAGAGACTCATCTCAGTAATTCAGTCAGTGTGCGACAGTCGTCATGTCCTGGCACGGGTTTATTTGAGAATGCTGGGGTTGATGGTTTCGTTGGAACCAGTCATTCCTCAGGCCGCCTTACGCAGGCGGCCGATCCAGTTATTTCCCATGACGCAATGGACCCAGAGTACAGGTTCACTGGACTCGAACGTGTCAGTGTTGGCGCCTCTAATTCACCACCTGCAATGGTGGTTGAACACAGAGAATCTCCTGGTGGGGGTTATGCTAACCCCTCCTCACCCTCAGGTAACTGTGTATACAGATGCCTCGATGGAGGGGTGGGGAGCTTGCCTGGAAGAATCCACGATATCAGGGCTTTGGGATCTGGAACAGTCGAAGGAACATATCAATCTACTGGAATTAAGAGCAGTAGTCCTGGGCCTGGAACATTTCTTACAGAAAGTTCAGGGCAAGATTGTTCTTATTCATTCAGACAACTCAACAGTAGTGACGTACATAAACCGCCAGGGCGGAACGAAGTCGCCCAGTCTCTGTATGATGACATGGAGACTGCTTTGTTGGTGCCTGGATCACAGGATTACCTTGAAAGCAGTTCATATTCTGGTAAGGTTAAATCTGCTAGCAGACTCATTGAGCCGGAGGATGAGTATTTTACCGACGGAATGGCAACTAAATCAATGTGTGGCGGATCGTCTGTTCGACCATTGGGGGAAACCCAACATGGATTTGTTCGCAAATCTCTCCGATTCCAGATCCAAGCGCTTTCGCAACAGATGCGTTAGCTATCAGCTGGGTGGGAATGTATGCATACGCATTCCCTCCAGCAATCCTGATTCCAAAAATTCTTCAGAAAATCAGACAGGAGGAGTGCCAAGTGCTTCTGATCGCCCCAGTTTGGTCAAGCCGATCATGGTATACGGATCTGCTGGACCTTCTGGTCTGCAATCCGGTTCCTCTGCCTCTGATGGACGACATTAATCTTCCAGGGCAAGGCCCTTCACAACAATCCGTCAATGTTCCGATTGACTGCATGGATGTTGTCAAGGAATCTAGAATTAAGGAGGGCTTTTCTGAGCAAGTAGCCATGTTTATGGCCAAAGCCAGGAGGGGGTCAACCTCCAGAGCATATAATTATAAAATCAACAGATTTGCAGGATGGTGCTCAAAAAGATGTATTGATCCAATGGATTCATCTATTCAGGTAGTAGCTGATTTCCTCTGTCACCTGTATGATGCATATAGCCTCAAGCCTGACTCTATTGCTAAGTTAGCTTTAATGACTGTTATCCCTTGCTTGGCTAATAGGGGAAGTGATGAAGTAAGTACATTAAATGTATTAATTAAAGGCATGGGCAATCTAAGACCAAGGAATCCCCCGGTGATTCCATCTTGGAGTTTATCTCTAGTGCTTCAGGTACTAGGTGATAAGCCTTTTGACCCACTTAGTTCCATTTCTATGAAAATGTTAACTCTTAAAACTGTATTTTTAATTGCTGCGGCCTCGGCTAGGCGTAGGAGTGAAATTCATGCCTTATCAGCCGAGGACGACCGTTTTGTGGTTACAGGGGAAGGCCTTAAGCTTCTACCTAGGATTATTTTCTTGGCTAAGAATCAGTCTTTGAAATATCCAGGTCAACCTATTTTTTTGCCAGCTTTAACTAGATATGATCCTAATTCTAAAGCATGGTGTCCCGTCCGGGCGCTGCTCCGGTACAAACAACGTACTTCGGAGTGGCGGTCCGATCAGTCAGCGTTATGGTTGTCATATATTGAACCCCATGGCAGGGCGTCTAAGGACACCATTTCCAGGTGGATTGTAGAGTGTATCCAGTTTTGTCATAAATCCGCCACCGGTAAGCAGGTTGACATGGCCAAGGCGCACAGTGTCCGCGGCGTAGTGACTTCCACTGCCCTATTTAATGGGGTCCCTGTGGATGACATTATGTCAGTTGCTCAGTGGCACTGTGAGTCAAGTTTTACAGACCATTATCTCCGTGACACCTCAAATCCTCTCGCCTTGTCGATTTTGAAAAAATAACTAGGTGTACTTTTTTGATGGGGTTTCCTCATTGTTTATATATATCACAATTAATTAATGGAAACAACCACTTTTTGGGACTGCATCAACCTTCACCACTGGGAAGATGATGTCAGCAGCCAAGTTCAACAAGGTCAGTCTTGTTCATGTGTTGTTCCTTGTTGATTGTATTGTCACGTGACCCTTTGTTATTAAAATGGTGATGGTTTGTGTGTTTATGTGGTTCATCATTGAGAGTTTACGAAAATGGAGCCTTTTCGTCTCTGTCCTATAGTACATGGCACTGGTACGTAGAGAGCGTATGGGACATTGAGGTCATTCGAGTCTTCCTCCCAGGAAGGGGGGGGGGGGCGGGTGGAGCGCATATGACATCGGTCATCTCTCATCCATCGGTTGGTGTTAACCGAGGTTTTTGTCAAATCCTGACTGTGTTTCACACAGTTTCAGAAGTTTAAGTGCCTTAACCGCGGAAAAGCGTATAGGGATGAGCTGGTCTTTTGACCTCGCCTCCCTCCCGCCGAATTCCCTGTCGAATTCTGACAATATCAAAGAGTATTAGGGAGGTAAGTATACTCTTGAAGTGAAATAAACGAAATCAAGGATTTCTTTTTTCACGAGAGAGTTGATACTTAACTCCCTAATACGGACCCGGCCTCTCACCCCACAGAGGCTCGGTCTTCAGGCTCTTAATAGTTGCATGTGTGTCAGCCAATAAATTAGTCAGAGGAAGTGCTAGTCTGCACATGCGCGGTGGTGGGGCTGGCATCCGCCGGACTACACTCTAACTCCCTGCCCAGTAGGGGCACATAACTGTTTTTATTCTGAGTGTTTATTGAGTGAAAGCCGATATTTAGCAATATCAAAGAGTATTAGGGAGGTAAGTATCAACTCTCTCGTGAAAAAAGAAATCCTTGATTTCGTTTATTTTGGCAGATGTCAGTACCGGATTGCTGATTTATTGGCGGATGTCAGTAAGGGATTGTTGTCTTATTGGCGGATGCCATTAAGTGATTGCTGTCTTATTTGCGGATGTTAGTATGGGATGACTGTCTTATTGGCAGAGGTCAGTACGGGATGGCGGTCGTATTGGCAGCTGTTAGTACGAGATTACTGTCTTATTGATGGAGGCCAGTAAGAGATTGCTGTCTCATTGATGGAGGCCAGTAAGGGATTGCTGTCTTATTGGCGGATGTTAGTAAGGGATTGCTGTCTTATTTGACGGATGTTAGTAAGTGATGGCTGTTTTATTGACAGATGTTAGTGAGGGATTGCTGTCTGTCTGTCTGTGATAGTGTGTGCATTTGAATGCGCGTGAGTAAGGGAGTGGGGGTGGAGGTGATGGTGGTTAGGCGGGGGGTGCAGCGAGTGACTGAGCGAGTGTATACGTATGTGTGTATGTGACCAGAATAATAACTCAATTGCTACCAGACAGATTTCCACAACCTTGAACCCTCTCGAGGTGTCTGTGGTCAAAATACAAACTGTCAAATTTCAAGCGTATCATAGGCTATGACGCATGACCACGACTTAATTTCTACTGGTGGAATTTTCAGCAAGCTTAGAACAAATGGATGATTCCACTTTAGGTCGGAAGATCACTTTTGATTTTGTGGGCAAACGGGTAGGATGGGTTGATGAGACGTCTGTCAATCGATAAATGCAACATTGATCTCTACATTATAATGGATAAATCCGAACTGTCACTCAAATATATGACGTCATAAACAATTATGTCATATGTAGGCTGGTGTCACAATCATAATTGACAGAGAATATTCCATCATGAAGCTACAATAGTCCGTCAAGTGCATGCATTGTAAGTCTTTGATGAAAATGCTAATTAATAAACATTCTGTTGAATATTTTGAATCGCCCTCAGTCAAATTAGTTTCAAAATATTTGACATGTTATCTGTATCATTACCTTGAAATTTGGATTCTGGGAATTCAGAATTCGAAGTATATAAATCGATCCCAACACGGTCAATGCATGATCGGTGCTTAACTAGAAATGGATGGTGCTTAGCTCGAAATGGTCGGTGCTTAGCTCGAAATGGTCGGTGCTTAGCTAGAATGGGCGGCGCATAGCTAGAAATGCATCCCTCTATTGACTCTCAGTTTCTATTGATATCCACAGATTTTCAAAACGGGAAAACTCTTGCTCCAGTAGATGCAGTAGATATCTACCAGCTGATGTGTCACGTGCTAGACCTTGAGCCACGCCCTCACAACGGAAGCTGGGGACATGTACAAGATATGCTGATCGACCTTAATACAGTATACCAACGAGGACAGGAACCTCCGAACGAAGCAGGAACTTTTGATAACATTTTTAACCTTGTGAATAAAATTATTGGTTATATTTGTTGACTGGAACTCAGTTCTTTACAATACTGTACAGTAATGTATTGTAGAATTGCAAGGGTTTAGGTACCGTAGTACATTGGTGTTTATTTTCTTACGCGAATATGATCATTTATGTGAACGATGTGAGGAAAAACTAAGACACGAAGACCATTAACTGTTTGCCTGCTGGATTTCTGCAGACGAGATTCTCTATGGTGTTTAACTTTGGATACGCGGAATAATTTGAGAACAATTTAACTGAAAGCTGTTGATGGCTAAGCCATCAGCCACTGTACAATCACATTGATTTCAAAATATTCAGCATGTGGCTTGGGTGGGGTTGGTGTGGGTGTGTCGGGTGCGGGTATGAATTTTAATGGCGTATATCGGGTCCCTGAAAAAAAAATCGATAATCCAGGATTTACTCTTCCTCCGGGAGGGTGGGGGTGGGCTAAAGGCGATACAAAGCTTAAATAATCAATATTCCAAGTTTTACTATTGTTCTCTCTTTTCATCTAATCCATTGTATAGCTGTAATTTTTCAAACTGCAAAGGTAGGTCATTGCGAAATCCCTACTGACGTCATAATGTTAATCATATTGTGACTAACTTGGACATGATTACCCACACAGATTGCACATGGTTAATGAGACACCTAGGCTCGATTTAAGGGCATTTACCTTAGATAAAATCGGTATCGCGTTATTTGTAACCAAGAAAAACATGCTGTTTATTCTCCTTGTTGAATTCCATCTGAGCTTCGGTGTTTATTAACAAAGAGGAGAAGAGGCGAGGTATTTAATTCTGGAATTCTAGTTTGTAATGTCTATATAAATAAAGTGAAGTCTAACTTTCTATTGTTGTATTTCTTCTGTGAGACCTTTTCAATCGCAGGCTGCTGGCATACAATACCAATTGCCACACTCAACATACAATACTTTCCAACATCTACATACACGACACATATCGCAAACCTCATAGACTGTCAGTCCCGCGCTCTATATACACAACACATTCCCGCAAACCATAGGCTGTATACATGTCCGCACTCCACACACGCATACAAGCAACATAGCATGGTTAATAAAATTTGGCAAGTACTTGAATTTTAACGTCAGTCCTTGAAAGTCATTGAATTTGAAATTTGCCTCGAAAGGTACTTGAAAATAAATTTTTCACAACATATTGGCAAAAGGTGGATACAATATACAGTAGTCTGAGTCTGCTGCGGCCCCTCAATCCGCATAAGAACAGATCTTTGGATGGATGGATGGGGACAGGTTAGGCCCGTCAGTCTATCTAAATATCTGTCATAGAGCTGATTGAGGTGCCAGCAGACTCGGACTAACTGTGAGGCAGTTGTTTAGCACTACTTAGAATTGTTAGAGCTAGTTAGGGATTTTCAAACGATTTCTGTGTGATGAACCCTTGGACCCCCTAAATATGGGAAGCGGGCAACGCCTCCCATCGCATAGTTACGTTTTAAAGTCCTTGAAAATGCTTAACATGGTCCTTAAAAGGGTCTTGAAAAGTGCTTTAATAAGACAGTCGATCGAGGATTCCAGTTTATCTATAAATCATAAGACGTCATAATCAACTATCACAAACATGACGTACATGATGACGTCGTAATCAGTTACATCATGGATGCCATAACTAAGTTTGTCACGACCGCTTAATTGATGACGGACTACGCGTTGGTGTATGAATTGTATGTCTTTTACATAGCCATAGGCAGCAACAGTACCGAGTCAAATTACTTTCAAAATATTCAACAGCTTACCTGTATAGTTTTCTGGAAATTGATAGTCAGGGAGTTCAGCGATCTATTGATCCCAACACGGACGAAGTGTGAGTGGAGCTTAGCTAAAGATGGGATGAGCATATCTAAAACTGGATTCGTCATTAAAGCTCAATTCTTGTATGAGCCATGCATAGACAACTTATTCCCACAGCCCATATACACAAGCGATGCACATCCTGCACAAAACACACGGTAGGCTATATACAAGTGCTGCGAATGCAGGCTCACACACTCCATAATCAACATATATGTTAACTTTCATTAATATGCTCCAATTAGCACCTATATTGTCTAATAAAAAGGGATTTTCATTCATTTGCCCTGCCTATTTACCGGAATATGAACATACGGGTGGATAGACGAATATATATTGACGCATTGACCCGAATATACTGTTTCTCACGCATCTGCAAACATAACAGGGTCGGTGGTTATAAGTGGGCGTGACTTTGACTAAAACTAAGATCATTGTTTACAAGTGGGTGTGAGTTGAGTCTCAAAAGGGAATGCATGCATATAGGCATCTGCCAATTTGCTAACAAGTGTGCAGTTGAGCTCACAAATAGCGTAACATCTTTGCAAAAGTACAGTTGAATATTTAGAAAATAATTGGATTGGAAGAGATGGCTGACTAAGGTGGTAATGACTTCCGAACAAAGTACGTCCAAAATAGTCAACAGAACATTTCTTGCATCGTGTTCAAAATTGTACTGTTAACATATTTATGTGGTTTATTTGAAAAATGGTAACATGTTTAATATTTGCACTGTATAAATCTGATTGTAGGTTCCATAGTTGAATCTATTATGGATATTAATTTGGGAATTGAGGCAATAACAAGCCAATGATGTATACCTTGTAATTGCTGCTGCTGCTGCTGATGATGATGATGATGATGATGATGATGATTGTTGGGAGGTTTATAGCTGCTGTCCTAATGTCACCAGACGTTTCTACTTGATCCTGGAAGAAGGCACAGCAGACTAGATATGGTATAGGGGCGTCATCCGCAGCCTCTGTACATGTAGCCTCAGCACTGATAAATATTATTTCTACTGTATATAACATTATGTAATACAAATCAGCCAGTTTAGTTCAGCGAATGAAATACGACGCATTTGTACTATGTAGAACATATGTTTACGTAATGTGCCTGATTTATCTGCTAATTGTTTCCAGTAAGAGCACTTTCAACATATTCCACAACTTTCACCTTAGGAGTGAGGTAATGAGATTCGATGAGTATATATTTGCTGTTGAATTTATCTTAATTGTAAAATATGATTACCTGTGTCTCTGCTCGGCATTGACCAATTCTACGTATACTACTTCGCCATCGCAAAATGATCGTAATCATTTATCTACTCTTCAAGACACGTTTAAAGAAAATATTTTTCAGATTGATATAAAGTTCGCAAACATGGTTAGAACTGTATGAAAGAGCTAACAGTGTATCTATATAAGCAAACATCATTGACATCATGCAATGTAATGCCCATGAGAACTCTGTACCTATATAATGCGACATGACATGTGGTGAGAAGACCTTATGGTAGCCGAGACAAAGGTGCTCACGTCCACAGCTGTTCTACATACACTGATCATTCTTCTTCTTAGTATATTCCATGTAAGAGATTCAGGCTCAAACGCTTGTCTATGAGGGCACCTATATGGACATGAG
This sequence comes from Chaetoderma sp. LZ-2023a, assembly GCA_034401795.1. Classification (NCBI taxonomy): domain Eukaryota; kingdom Metazoa; phylum Mollusca; class Caudofoveata; order Chaetodermatida; family Chaetodermatidae; genus Chaetoderma; species Chaetoderma sp. LZ-2023a. The sequence goes on from CM067365.1 coordinate 58,666,605, forward strand.
ATGATATGATTACATAAGAACCTATGGCTAATGAACCGTTACAGTTTATCCATGCATCATATGATGTCGTAATCAACTACGCGAAGTGTAGGATGACGTCATAATCATTACGTCATGAATGATTCGATTTAGTCCGTCCTAAATGCTTAATAGTCCGACAGGTTTACGAATTGTATGTCTACGATTTAATAAACATGCTGTTGAATATTTTGAAACTAATTTTACTGGGCGCTGTTACTGACATAGGCAGAAACAGTACCCAGAAAAAGTTTCAAAATATTTAACATCTTACCTGTATAGGTTTCTTAAAATTTATAGTCGAGGGGGGGGGGGGGGTTTCAGGGATCAATCGAGCCCAACACTGGCAAAGGGTGGGTGGAGCTTAGGTAGAGATGGGCGGGGCATAGCCAAAACTGGAAAGGTCCATTCAATAGATAGTTGAAATAGACAATCGAACAGTTTGGCCAAATTAAAGCCTGCATTTCCACAGCTATTTCCTAATCATATTGATGGTGACACGCATAAAGGTTGATGAACGTTAAATGCTAAACTCTTACGGAATTCATTTATACAGCTTAATATCAGTCTCTGTCAACCGTATCATCTGCGAGCTTAATGATAACATAAGCCATTCAAATCTGTGTTCAGAGTCCAATGGGAGATATTCCGGCGTATATATGCCGGCAGAAGTCCTTATATCCTTGAATTACCTCGATGGATAATTATTCTTCCAGACATCACATGGAATCTGGCTCCGTCGTGAACCTCGAGTCCGTCGTGTGCACGAATTGTATCTATTTACTATTTCATAAACATCCTTTTGAATATTTTGGAACTAATTTGCAGCAGCAGAACCGTGTCAAATTAGTTTTAAAATATTCAACTACTAAATTGATTCCAATACGAGTAAAACGTGGGAGGAGCTTAGCTAAAAATGGGCGGGCATATCTAGAATCTCTCTCAGTAGTATGCCTATCGATGCAGTGCATTATTAATGGCATCATTATGAAGAAGCAACCACGAATCAGCTTAGTTAATAGGAAACATAGCTAACGCGTTCTCCCCCATTTCAACAGATCGGTACGGAAAACTCAACTCTCAAACACACTAGGTTTGCCCTGTAGGTAGGGCTGCGCGGTTTGGCTTACAGCCATGTCGGTTTCGATATGACTTCATATCGGTTTTAACCGAATATCGGTTTTATGGACATGAAACAAAAAATGTAAATGATAAAAATTAGCACGAAAACAGAACGTATTTTCATGCCCTGATACATTCGTAACATTTTACGCCTTTAAAGCTTAATATACCTCATAATATCCATCATCGCAGGAGTGAAATTATTAATTAGACCACCTAAATATTAAGCACAGTTAAATAAACATCGTTTATTTTGTCAAAATTAATCATAAATCAGCAAAACAGGTTGCGAAAAGACGTAAATCACGCGATTGTAATTAATTATGATGTAATTATCTCCCTTTCTTCTTTCATTTCCAATTCGACCCGAGGACGAAATCATGCCTTGAAGATATTAACTGTAATATTGCGATCGCGAATTTCATAAGTTAATATGATATTGTGTATAGAAGATAACGTTTTAAAAACAGTTTGAGTAATAATTTTATTTAAAATTATATCCTAATCAGCATTATAGTTATTGGCGAGATTTTTATGCAATCGGGCCATTTAGTGTTGGGACGACTTTGCATTATGTTAATTAGCCGGTGACGTAAGTAAAATGGATGCCGTTGTTTAGAAAGGTTTTCCCCGATACAAATTTTAATGACAAATTCCCACATTAGTATTGTGTTTTATATTGCAAATGTATCTGAGACTACCAGAGAAAAGACGAGTGGATATTTATTTAATTAATTCGCTGCTTGATTTCTCTCGGCGTGCAGCGAGTTACACGGAGTTACACAATATGCGCAATTGGGGCCACGTTCAATTATTAGTTGCCCCGAACATAGCTTAATGGAAAGTATGGCCATTATTATTCATTACGATTTTCATGCTCGTTAGTATCTTTTATTTTTAACAATCCTGATACGAAAAACCGAAAATATGTTCATATTCGGTTTTTCGATATTTATTTTTTATTATCGGTTATGAAACCGTCAGTGCAGGATATCGGTTTTAAATATGGTATCGGTATATCGCGCAGCTCTACCTGTAGGTGGGGCTTAGAATACACCTTCCGTATCCTCTGCGTGTCGTAAGAGGCGACTAAAGGAGGTAAGGGTGAGGTAACCCTGACAGAAACCTCGAGTGCTGAAGACGGAGGTTCCAGGCCGCACGGCGCACTCTAATAAACCATGGATCCACGCACTTAACGCTTATGATCATGTCGATAGTCACTTACAGGACTGGCGGTATGACCAGGGAACGAAAAGAAGAAGAAACACACTAGGCGACCTAAACGTGGAAGAGTTTAGCGTAAAACAATAGTGGGATTCATTTCTAGCTATGCTCAGCCCATTCTTAGCTAATCTCCACACATTTTTAGCTATGCTCCGCCCATTTCTAGCTATGCTCCGCCCATTCCTAGCTAATCTCCACACATTTCTAGCTATGCTTCGCCCATTTCTAGCTATGCTCCGCCAATTCCTAGCTAATCTCCACACATTTCCAGCAAAGCTCTGCACGTCTCTAGCTATGCTCCTCCCATTTCTAGCTCCGCTCCGCACACGCTTTGCCCGTGTTGCTATCGATTTATATACTTTGTACCATGACTTCCCCCAATCCCATTTTCAAAGTAACTATTCAGATAAATTGTTGAATATTTTGAAACTTATTAGTTTCAAAATATTCAACAGAATATTTATTAAATGGTAAGGACACAATTCTTACAACTTGTCGGACTATTATTAGGCTAATGACGTCATTCATGATGTAATTGATTATGACGTCAGCCTACTTGTGACGTAGTTGATTATGATGACAGATGAGTGAATGAGAGACTGGATTTCTTCAGTAAGTCCTTACTTGATCCAAGTTTACAACACATATTTAGTGGGGTTTCCATTTCAATAAACTTCGAAGGTAAGGGAAATGATAAAATCTTTCGTTTGCATTTTCTTGTACTGTGAAACAAACGTTAACCCGATACCGGTTACCAGTATTGTAAGCACATCACCAGACTGATACCATACTGGTCAGTTGTTACCAGTATCGCTCAAAGGATGATTGCTAGTATTGCTAAATTCGTTAGAAAAGCCAATATTTACGATACTGGTAGAGAGTATTTTAGGCCGGCGAACTTGAACTTGAGCGATACAGACAATAAATCCTTAATATCCAACAACAGGGCACAACTATAAATTCCGTACCTATCAAAAGCAAGGTTGTACGGTCGCTTAAAGACGGCATAGCCTTTCTAAAATACACATACAAAACTGTCAAAGCTACATTAAGGGAGATAATTTCTAAGCAGTCTTTAAATAGGGAAGACATAAGTATCTCCCTTATTGATAAACCAATTATCAAGTTTCACCCAAACATTAAATACACATGAACACGGTTTCGTCCGCAATTTTTAATATTTAATTACGTAGAGTAATCGGTCAAATATCGTTGTTATAGCTGGGTTTCTCACAGTTGACAAAATAAATTATGTGTACCAAATATGGGTCATATTAACCCTGTGTGTGTCAACAGCGCCTCAAAGCGCTAAAATACTACTTATATCAATTAAGCATTTTAATGGTCATCACCTTTCAAGTAAATTTAATATTAGAAGACTATTTTTGTAAATTTATTTTTGAAATTTTTGAGGGGCTTAACCCTTACCCAGCCAACATTCGCTAGTGGGCCCAGAGTGGGCCCCGATTGGGGCCCGCTCAGAAGTGTCACTGGGCTTGGTGCGGGCCCTGATTGGGCTAGCCCAAATGTGGGCTAGCCCAAATGTGGGCCCTGCTCGGGCTATGAGTGGGCCCCACTCAGGCTATGAGTGGGCCCCATGTGGGCCCCAATTGGGCTAGTAGACAGTCTGTTGGGCTAGATAAATAGGTAGGACCGATTGGGCTGCAAAATCGGGACCCAATTGGGCTGCCCGATCGGGACCCAATTGGGCTGCCCGATCGGGACCCGCTCAGATGTGTCACTGGGTTTGCTCAGGGCTCCAATGGAACTTTCATGATTTAGCTATGCCCCACCAATCCCTAGTTAACCTCCAACCACGCTACACCCAGGTTGGGATCGATCAATCACGGATCACCCTAGCTATCAATTTCCAGAAAACTATACAGGTAAGTTGTTGAATATTTTGAAACTAATTTGACTGGGTACTGTTGCTGTCAACATATTCAACAGAATGTTCCTAGATAGCAAGCAAACATTGGCCTAATGTTTTATGCCAACGTAATTTTGTTCATCAGCCTAATGTTGGCGTGATCATGGAGCCAATGAGCAAACAGACGTTGGGTCAATGTTGGCAAGCCACATTCAGCCAACATAGGGCCAACATTGAGCCAACGAGCAAAATTACATTGGCCCACCAACAGAGAGCCAACATTGGTAAGATGCCTAAGCTACAAGACTGTGTGGGTAAGCATTTACCCGCAATGCCCATTGGCTGCCCTGCAGCAGATTTTGGTTGTCTACTTACAGTCTCGATCTATGTATTGACATTGAACCTGTTAACCTTGATAACTCAGGAGCCAAGCTTGAAACTGATGCAATCATACAATAGTCGTTGAATACTTTAAAAGTTATTTGAGTAAAATGCAGCAACAGCTTCCACTAAAATTACTTTCAAAATAGTCAACAGGAATCATCTATGATTGCTTTGAAATAACCTAAAATTAAAATACATCTGTTTATTATATTTATAACAATGTGTTCACGCTTCCCTTTGGTGAGATAGATGTCAGACTTGAGATTTCAATGTTAGACTATTTTAGGTTAATCTACCTGGTGAATCATAATGAAAGCAATACTGGATGGACGGACGCCACTTTCTTTATAATAGGTAATACACCTACATATATGTGATGATCAATAGGGACAAGCAGTGGATATTTCAGTAGCAAAGAGTGGACAGCAAGAAATGGTCAAAGGCCATCGATCGTCAATCTCTCAAAGTTATTGTCTCATTCCAATATGCTGAAATCTGATCATTTGGTGTGCTGATGTCTTCTGTTAAGGTTATCTTGTTTTAAGAAAACCTTTGCTCAAGTGGGCCAATATTACACTCATGACAAATGGCTGATATCATTTTGGTTAGGCTGGCTAGCTAGGATAAGGTGGTTACAATGTAACTTAAGATAGAGACCTGTATCATGTCCAGTTTCATATGCTAGTTATGCAATCAAAATATTAAAAACCCATGATGACTGCTATAAAAAAATTGACCAATCAAATTTCAGAAGCCACATGTACCACCATATCGTGCTTCCAGCCAAGTTAGGTTAAAATCCGCTAAGTGATAAATGAGTAGAGGCCTTTTAAAGCAGTAAAATTTAACAGAGGACATGCAAACAACAGGTGGATGAATGGACGGATGATGGGTGGACAATGGGTCAACGATGGATGGTTGCCATGCCATAAGATCACTGAGCTAACAATCTTAATTCCAAGCATTATGGTGACACAATTTGGGTTATTTCACAAACTAATATGCAGATGATATCATGATGAATGGTAATCGACTAGGGATCTACAGTCATACAGAGAATCCTCATCATTGTAGAGGTGAATACAATTGAGTGGAGAAAACAAAAGCTATTTGTATTTCTAATTGGGTTTTTACAGGTTTAACCCTAGCGAATAAGAAAGGCTGAGGGAATGCTAATGAAACCAACAGAAGATTCAAATAAAATTGTAATAAGACCTTTTAATGTGTACTTGTTAATGAAATTGCTATAGTAGAATACATCTTAAGTTCTTAAAATTATAAGCATATATATCTTGTTCGGGTATGGATTTAGTACACCGTCTTCAGGCACCAAACGATTCTAGGCGTTTCGAAGCGATTCCCCAATAAGGTTCTCGATTTCTGATTCTGTTGTATTCTTGTGGTTCCTACATTTGTACGCACAACCTGTGAAACAGAAAATAACTTTCATTTTACATCTATTCATACACAGTGCAGCTCAGAAATAAGTTAAAATGCTTACAAAACAAAAACACAAACATATTAATTTAATAGTCATATTAGCTAGAATAATTTAGAATACAATGTAAGAAATGTCCTATCGACTATTTTAAACATAACTGAATTGGATGTCTTCCGATCCAAGTATAGACATGACAGACACGTACAGGTATGCAGGAGCATCCGGCAGATGGGTCCTACAATGCAACAGCAGTACTGCTGTTATGGCAGCGGCAGGGAGTGGAGGATGAGTGAAGAGGAGCAGCAGCAGGGAGTGGAGGATGATGGGATGGAGGATTTATCATGTCTTTTTCCTTCACAGAAGTTATAACGTCATAACTAGGACGTCCATTGTATAGTGGATTGAAGGAAATTTCAATTTCCCTTTCTTCGAGATCTAACAATACTCACCATTCCATTACTTCTGATATACAGCTGGCCCTGACAGCTGGCTCTAGGACTATAGGCTTTACCGACTCCTTGGAACCGGGTACTCGGCTCCCAACTGCCGAGTACCCGTCTACCATGAAGCTCATATTGTTTGCATAGCCACCAAACAAGAGAAACTCATGGCTTGCCGCCGTGGGGCTGGGAGGCTGGGTCCGTAATAGAATGGTGAGTATTGTTAGATCTCGGAGAAAGGGAAATTGAAATTTCCTTCATTCTCCTTCGATCAATACTCACCATTCTATTACTTCTGATATACACCAGATTTGGTCAGTAATCTGGTGGGAAGGGGCAAGCCATAACTTCTACTTTTGCCCCTTGGAGAAAGAGCTAGACTTAAACTTAACTAATGGAGACTTAAAAGGACCATCAAGTTAACGGAACCGAATCACATTCGCATCACTGCCCCCCCCCCCCCCCCCTTTTTTTTCTCCTAAGAAAAGGGAGAGAACTCACGAACATGCATCTCGCCTGAAAACACAAATATGCCAAGAGGGTTAACTGCTCTTTGCATATATTACCCTGGGAATGAGCATGAATATATAAGATGAATGATCATGATATATAGACATAATACAAAAAACTCAATCCTGAATTACCTCATGATATTTGGATTTCAGACCTGGAGCCTCCAACCATTCACTTGTCCGGCCATCAGTGACACAATCTGGTTGATATCCTCTCGCTCGACCATGTCTGCTTCTTAATTCTTTCTTACAAATGCTAAAAAAGGAAGAAGAGCAGTGTGGTCATATAGCTATCTCAAAACAGCTAAAGCGAGTGGATAGGCGAAGTCTGACACATCCCTCATATAGTAATCCGTGAAAGAGGACTCACAGTGCCATTATACAACAGCCATGATGTCCTTAAACGGAACACCATTGTAAAAGAGCGGAAGAGGCGGCTATTCCTCTAACATCGTGTGCCCTTGCACCTGGTGCCCAGTCGCCATCTCATGAGTAGTCTGAATGCATTCGACTACCCAACGAGAGATAGTATCCATGGATGCAGCGCCATAAGGCTTCTTATGGCAGATCCACAGATGTCTATCGTTCGACCGTAACGAGTCAGGCCGTTTCCTGTACTTAGTCAAAGCACGGACCGGGCACCAGACACTGGCATCACGATCAAACCTTGTTAACTTCGGTATTATGATCGGTTTGCCGGGATATCTCAAAGATTGATTCTTTGACATAAACTCTGCTCTTGGCAGAAGACGCAGACCCTCTACGGAGACAATAAATCGGTCCCTCTCTGCCGAAAGCGCATTGATCTCACTGCGCCTTCTAGCTGAGGAAGCTGCCAATAGAAAAACCGCCTTTAGAGTCAAATGCTTTAGACTAGCCGAACGCAACGGTTCGAAAGGGTGCTTGGCCAGTACATTAAGCACTAAAGATAGACTCCAGGCTGGAATGACTACCGGTTGTCTCGGTCGGAGATTGCTCATTCCCTTCACCATCACATTTAACTGGGCTACCTCTGGACTATCCCTGTTGGCTAGACAAGGGATAACTGATGCCAAAGCTGACTTGTATCCAGCAACTGTGACAGGAGCTAGTCCTGAAAAGAACAGCTCACAGAGAAAGTCTGCTATTTGCCGAATAGTGGATTGAAAGGTATCAATACCCTTTTATTCACACCAGTCTGCAAATCTGTTAACCATGTTGTTATATGACTTGAAGGTTGACCTCCTTCTCGCAGCCGCGATGAAATCAGCAGCTTGTCAAGAAAAGCCTTCCGACGTGGAACGTTGTTTGATAACATCCACGCAGTCAATTTGAACATTTCGGGACGCTCGTGTAGGAAGCGTCCCTTGGCCTGGGAGATTATGTTCGGAATCTCGGGCAACTGCACTGGGTTTTCCACCAGCAGATCTAACAGATCCGTGAACCACGCCCTGCTGGGCCAATACAGCGCAATTAGCAGGACCAGACACCGTTCCTCCCTGATCTTCACCAATACCTTCGGCAGAAGAATGGTGGGTTGGTACGCGTAAGCGTGCATCCTTCTCCAGCTTATCGCCAGAGCATCTGTATCGACGGCATTTGGATCTGGAATCGGCGAGACATAAGTCATGATTTGAGCATTTTCCCTTGTGGCGAACAAGTCCACGTTGGATTTGCCCCAATGCTCGAAGATCCTTCGCAGACCTGGAGGGTTGAGGGACCATTCTGTTGGCAGAATTCTCTGTCTGCGAGACAAAGCATCCGCCAGAATGTTCAATCGCCCAGAAATGTGAGCTGCTTTCAAAACAACCGAGTAATTCCTGCACCATTGAATCAAGTGCCACACTTTGATACACAGCGTGGGTGACCTGGTCCCGCCTTGGCGATTTATGTATGATACTACCGTCGAATTGTCCGACTGTATCAATATCACCTTGCCCCTGATCATCGGAAGAAACTCTTCCAACGCCAGTTCCACTGCCATCATTTCCAACAGATTGATATGCAGCTGGCTCTCCTGGAGAGTCCATGTGCCCGAGACCTGGTGCTCTCCCAGGCAGGCCCCCACCCCTCCAGCGATGCATCCGTGTACACGGACAGCTGGGGGTGGGGTAGGTGCAGCGAAACCCCTACTAGGAGATTCTGACGCTCTTTCCACCATACAAGATGCGACATTATCGGCTCCAAAACTGGCACCAGTTTTGACAGGGGTTCTGTTCTCTGTTTCCACAGAGACATCAGATACAACTGGATAGGTCTTCGCATTAGAGCAGCGTACAGGATCACCTGCTCCATGGAGACCATCATGCCCAGCACCTGAAGAAATCGCCTCGCCTGAATGTGGTTTCCCACTCGAAAACTCCTGAGGATGGCTAACAGACACCACTCTGGGCTCTGACGGGTAAACCCTGCCCTCCTCGAGATCGAATCGCATCCCCAAATAAACGAAATGTTGAGTGGGTGTCAACTCGGAGTTCTCCTTGTTGACTATCCAGCCTAGATCTGAAAGTAACTTCAGAGTCAGAGCAGTATCCACGTTCAAACTGGCTGCCGAGTCTGCTTTGATCAGCCAGTCGTCTATGTAGGTGTGTAGCGCCACGTTCTCTTTTCTGAGAAACGCTGTCACCGCAAGGACCACTCTTGTGAAAACCCTTGGCGCTGTCGACAGGGCAAACGGGAGAACAATAAACTCCCATACTTGATTCTGAAACGCAAATCGCAGAAACTGTGACAACTCCTGTCCATCAGAATGTGGAAATATGCATCTTTCAGATCGATCGATACACACCACATTCCCTTCCTCAATCCTGCCATTACCGACCTCGGCGTTTCCATCTGGAACCGAGGCGTATGGATAAACCAATTTAATGGCCTGAGATTGAGTACGGGTCTCCATCCCCCTGTGCTCTTGGGGACAAGGAACATATTTGAATAGAAGCCTGGAGTGTTCTGGTTCGCTGGTTTTATTGCTCCCTTCAGAAGCAAACCCGACACTTCGTTTTGAACGGCTTCTAACTTGTCTGGTTCCCTTGGTACGGGTGTCCAGACAGGTGCCAAAGACAGATTCTGCGGCGGAAAGTCCCACCACTCCGGCATGTAACCCTGGGATAACCATCCCAGGACCAGACTGTCTGACGTCACACCTCGCCAGGCCTCGCCGGAATGCATGAGCCTTCCACCCACCATAGACGCCTCGACGTCTAACGGGGTTGTCCGGCTCGCGATCCGCTCCCCCCCCCCTTTCTTAACGAGAGAGAGAGAACCATTTCGGTCTTGGCTCGGCAGGTCTAACTGGCACCGCTGTTCCTGTTGCACAGGTGCGGTCCAGGCGGATACGAAGGGAGCTCTCGTACCCTCAGGTATGATCCGCTCCCTTCTTTCCGCACTTTAGAGGACTTACCCTTTCCCTTCCCGCCTCTAGGGCGATCAGGAGCAACATTGGGAAGGGTAGGGGCCTCCACAACCTTCCTGGCTTTCTTAGCCGGCGGCGGCTGAGAAAAACCAGACGAAGCAGAAGTCGCAGTAGGCTTAGCTTTCGCCTTGCCTTTCTGCTTCTTCTGCTTCTTTGAAGGTTGGACAGCTAACGGCTTCCCTACAGCCCCTAGTGCGTGCGCTTTCCGCACTAGCTCCAGCTGTAGGTTTACCGCCAACCGATTCTGCGCAATGCTAGCAGTGTCCTCTAGGATGGCCCACGCCTGGCCACCGAAGATGCTAGGCCCTGTCAGAGATGTCCCAAGAAGATGCTCCATGACTGCCGTAGCCGGACGCATATGGTCAAGAACCATTTGCCTCCTGGACTTTGTAACACGTGCCTGCACCCTTGCCAGCGCGTCCATAGACAGCACCAAGCCGTCATTGACGCACGAAAGCGCCACAGGTGGCACAGGGTGGCCTGCCCCCGCTTCAGCCCACACCGACTGAAGAAGGCGATACGAATGGTTGACAGCACTCATAGCTGCCCTCACACCCTCATCGCATAGGGACAGGACTTCATCTGGTCAGTTGGGAGCCGAGTACCCGGTTCCAAGGAGTCGGTAAAGCTTTCTACGTCTATAGTCCTAGAGCCAGCTGTCAGGGCCAGCTGTATATCAGAAGTAATAGAATGGTGAGTATTGATCGAAGGAGAAAATCTGTTCCTCTTGATTCAAGCGCATGGTTATAAGTGCAACTTTCGCACTCAGAAAATTTGCGAGACCACGTCCAATATATTTTTAGATATGAAGACCGGTATCCAGTCAATTTACCCAGAAGAAAATCCGCCTCCTAGTTATGATGTCATAACTTCCGTGAAGGAAAAGGACAATATAAATCCTCTACCAATGGGGGGGGGGGGGAGCAGGAGCTAGTGGCGGATGAGGGAGAAGCAGAGTGGAGGATGAGGAGCAGCAGCAACAGAGAGTGGAGGAGGGACGAGCAGCAGCAGGGACTGGAGGATGAGGGAGGAGCATTAGCATCAAGGACTGGAGGATGAGGGAGGAGGAGCAGCAGCAGGGAGTGAAGGATGAAGGAGGAGCAGCAGGGAGCGGAGGATGACGGAGGGAGAAGCAGCAGCAGGAAGTGGAGGATGATGGAGGAGCAGCAGGGAGTGGAAGATGAGGGAAGAGTAGCAGCAGCAGGAGGGAGTGGAGGATGATGGATGAGCAGCAGCAGCAGCAGGGAGTGGAGGATGACGGAGTAGGAGTAACAGCGAGTGGAAGATGATCGAGAAGCAGCTTATGATGATTATCAATAGGACAACCATAATTGATACCACTGACCAATGGAGCCATAGGCATGGTCCTTGGCCTTATTGAGCAATGAGTCCAGTATCATTGGCACAATGTACCAATGGGGCTACATGTAATACCAATGACCAACAAGCGCACAGGTTCATGACATTATTGACCAATGAGGCAGGTGTTAATACAAACATAATTGACCAATGGATCAAGCACCCTTGGTCAATGTGTCAAGAGTAACTGATGCCATGAACAAATGTATGTTGCGAGGGTCCTTGGTATTATTGAGCAATGAGTCAAGTATCATTGGCACAATGTACATGTACCAACGGGGTTACATGTAATGCCACTGACCAACAAGCGCACAGTTTCATGACATTATTGACCAATGAGGCAGGTGTTAATACAGACATAATTGACCAATGGATCAAGCACCCTTGGTCAATGTGTCAAGAGTAACTGATGCCATTAACAAATGTGGCGAGGGTCCTTGGTAATATTGAGCAATGAGTCAAGTATCATTAGCACAATGTACCAATGGGGTTACGTGTAATGCCACTGACCACCAAGCGCACAAGTTCAGGTGGAGGATGAGCAACTGCAATGGCAGGAGGGAGTGGAGGATGAGAGAGGAGCAGCAGCAGGGAGTGGAGGATGAGGGAGGAGGAGCAGCTGCATGGAGTGGATGAGGGAGGATGATGGAGGAGCAGCAGCAGGGAGTGGAGGATGAGGGAGTAAGAGGAGCAGCAGCAGGGAGTGGAGGATGAGGGAGGAGCAGCAGCAGCAGAGAGCAGAGGATGAGGGAGGAGCACAAGCAGCAGGGAGCGGAGGATGAGGGAGTAGGAGGAGTAGCAGCGAGTGAAAGATGATCAAGAGCAGCTTATGATGATTATCAATAGGACAACCATAATTGATACCACTGACCAATGGAGCCATAGGCATGGTCCTTGGCCTTATTGAGCAATGAGTCAAGTATCATTGGCACAATGTACCAATGGGGTTACATGTAATACCAATTACCAACAAGCGCACAGGTTCATGACATTATTGACCAATGAGGCAGGTGTTAATACATACAGAATTGACTAATGGATCAAGCACCCTTGGTCAATGTGTCAAGAGTAACTAATGCCATGAACAAATGTGGCAAGGGTCCTTGGTATTCTTGAGCAATCATCCCTGACACAAATGGCCAAGAAACCAAGTATCATTTCCACTATGGACCAATAAGACAAGCAACGCTTGTCAATGAGGAGAGCACAACTGATGTTAATGATCAATGAGTCAAGGGTCACTGGAAAACAAACGGGCCGGAAATATGAAAATGTGTGTGTAGGAAAACCAGCCTGATACTATTGACCACCAGGGAAAGCTCCATTGGCTCATGAGACACGCATACAGGTGAGGAAATGCAAGAATACTGGCGTCCAACGTATTGAACCACGAAAAAAGTACCATTGATTAAATTTAATTGGGCAGCCATATCTGACAACACTGGCAAATGGTTCAAGTGTATCAACAGATTTACATGTACATTGTACCAATGGGACAATTGTTAGAGTAAAAAATCTGTATGAGGAAAGGCAAGAATATTGATAGCCTTGACATTATTGACCAATGGGACAGCTACCATTGGTTAATGGGGCAGCCATCCCTGACATTATTATCAAATGGTTTAAGTGTACCAACACATGCCATTTACCAAGATGAGCAATGGCCTAATGATCACAAGTACAACTTTGAGCTGGTAATACAAAAATATCATTGTCCTTGACACTATTGACCAATGGGATAAAACCCACTGGGGAATCGGAATGGGGAAGCCATACCCAATAGGATACTTAAACTATTGACCAACGGTTCGAGTGTCCTAGCAGCTGACATTTACCAACATGACAAATTTTGGTCCTTATCATTATTGACCAACAGGAAGAGTATCAGTGATCAATGCAGCAGCCATCACTGTTAAATGTTTAAAGTATACAACAGGGGTCTGCCAAGGCAGGGAGGGCCCTTGTACCATTCAACATTATAAAACTCACAACGCCCCATTATTACCTTCACACATGTGTCAATGTATGCAATTGACCCATCATTTGCCCAAATAACCCATATCTTCTCGAGGAGTGGGCCAATTGACCCCACTAAGCAACTGGGTCAGCAGAACCATATGGATTGAATCCTGAATTCCCTGAATCTCAATTTCCAGAAAACTATACAGGTAGGCTATTGAATATTTTGCAACTAATTTGACTGGGTGCTGTTGCTGCCTATGATAAAATATTTAACACTATGTAATTGTTTATTAAATCTGTACAAGTCATAGAACAGCCTATTAAGTGTTTATGATGGATTTAAGTATGCCATACATGTATAATTGACTGACAGACTGGATTCCTCTATTGCTCTCGGTACCCCACCCCACCCCTACACCTCTGCATAGTCTGTGTATATTGAAATTTTAACGTTGGCGAAAGGTTTATTATGCCATTAAACAGTGCTGCACACTCACACATGCATATTCTTGTACATGTATATCTTAACAAGAATTACACGGAATTAAAATTCTCGTCATTCTCCTGTTTGTCACAATGTCATTGACCTTTGACCGTACTGTTATCACTCTGCTACCTAACATTATAGGTAACCATGTATCGAAGTTTATTTTTAATAGGATTAACGAGCAGAGGTCAAATAACAATGTCAGAATGACCGTGACCTTTAATCTCACTATCAGCACACATCTTCCTTATGGTATAGGGGAGGATGTGTCCAAGTTTAGTTCTGGTAATTCGGAAATATAAATGTAAATAATTTCCTAAGCACAACAACTTAATGTTGAAAAAGCAGAGGTCAAATAGCAATGTCGGAATAACCATGACCTTTGACCTAGTACACCTTACTGTCAGCACACATTCTTGGCATAGGGAACCATGTGTCCAAGCTTAGTTCTGGTTGTATGAGCAATTCTGAAATATAAATTTGGTAAATGAATCAAAGCTAAACGCAAAAACTTAATGTTGATGCCACCGCCGTCAGAAAAGTGATAACTACATTGTATGTGTCGCTTCCTGCTTCGCAGACGAGACAAAAATTGATGCTGACTTAGTAGGGCTAGAAATTTACCATTGATCCCGTAATCTGTAGACCTTTTTCGCATAGGGATCAGTAATGGATCACTGTTTCAGTGGTCCAATAGTCTTAAGACAATTCAAACAGGATTTACTGCTAACTTCAACCAGCTCATCCAGCTGTTGAAATCTTTAGTTTTTTAACAAAATGGCCTCTATAGTGATCTTGAGAAATGTCCATTTGCAGGCTAAGAAGACGATTTTTGAAAATGTACTGCTGGAATGACTAGCTCGATAAATGAGCCAGCCATTCCAGTGGTAATTTTTCAAAAATAGACTTCTCTTGGCCTGCAAATGGACATCAACTAAACAAACATTTCTAGTTCCTGACCATTAAATGATCAATTATCCTCATATGGTGTAAATGATGCATTCAGAACATTTGATTAATTTTATTTTCTGAATGGTTTATTTCCTCTGAACTGTACACTGTTATAGAGATACAATATATTATTATTATTATTATTTTTATTATTATTATTAATCGCAGATTATTGTTTTCTCTCAGGATCTTTCTTCGTCTTCTTTCTTATTCTTCGTCCAAAACTTTGGACCCTATCTCCTCCTACAGTTTTCATTCAATCAATTCCAAATTTGGTCAACTTCTGCTACTAGGACTGGAATCATGTGCTATTACTTTTATTTTGGATCTGCCCAAAAGTTTTCGAGCTACCCACCTTTGAGTGGCCAAAAAGGTCCCATAGGAAATGTATCGGGATGTTCAAAATTGATCTTTGAAGTGCTACTACAGCTCAAGTTTTCAACGGATCACTACCATGTTACCACTGGCGATTTGTTTGTGAAAAAACTATTTTTTTCAAAATGGCCACCATACCTTTGACCCCACAATGCATGGAAATGTGTGGTGATTTCAAATGCATGTTTGAAGTGCTACTACACCTAGAGTTTTGATCGGATCACTCTCATTCTTGGGTATGATGTTGGCACAGATGATTATTTTTGAAAAAAATATTTTTTTCAAAATGGCCACCATGAAAAAATTTTGGGCAAAAACACCAGTTTTCTTTTTTGCAAAAATTATCTCGGAATGAAAAATTGTGGCAAAAAATGTGTGGGAAATTTTTTTTTTTTAAATCTAGATGAGGATATTTCAAAATGGCCGCCAAAGCGAGCTTTGCTCCGATCGACTTGAGATTTGGTGAACCTCTAGATCTCATATTAACCTGACTTGGTGTCAAATTAAAAGTTGATCCGACCAACAGTTTTCGATAAAATCAGCTTTTGGTTGCCACATATCCCCACAGTAAACCTATGGGAGCAATATTGGAAGTGTTATCTCCTATAGTTTTCTTCCGATTCTCTTCAAACCTGGCCAGATTCTAGAACATTGAGAGATCTAAAAAAATTTCAATGAAAATTTTAATATCTCCCTCTGGGTCAAGGTCAATCATGGGTAAAGCTTTACAGTTTTCATGTTAGGCATACATTACCTGCCTTTCATCATGCAACTTCAAAGATCAAGTTAGAAGACACACTTTATTTTATCCTTAGGGTCAAGGTGACCTTTTAGCTTAAACCTATCGGCATTTCCAGCACAGATCTTTGAGCTGTGACTACACTTTCAGTTTGTATTCGATCATCATCAGGCATGTTCAATGGCGTTAGAAGACGCCTTATACTATTTCTTCATGGCCATACATCGCAGATTTACAGGTACTTCAGTAAATGTTATCTAGTTATTATTATTAACAAATCTCTCTCTTATGAAAAATGATAGCACGGTAGTCCTAGTATACCAACATATATTAAACCAATTGGCTGATTGTTATTAAATTTGGCAGTCGGTTCCACCAATGTTGTTGAAGATTTTATTGTAGCCAAAAAGTTGATTGCATAAACACATCGACCAACAAGGCGGATTTAAGCTGCTGCGCCACTGAATGATGTTCTGTTAAAACTAACGTGTACATGTGTAATGGTACATGTACATGTATTGGCCCAAATGCACACCCCTAGCCACTAGTTAGCTGACGTCACAATAAAAATACTGTTTAGTTCCATCACAAATCTCAAAATGTTTGTCACGATGTGTACAAATTGTAAGTTTCTAATTCATTTACAATTTAATAAACATTCTGCTGAGTGTTGAATATTTTGAAACTCATTTGACTGGAAGTTGTTACTGCCATAACAATAGCCCTAGGCAATTAGTTTCAATATTTTCAACAAATTACATGTATTTCAGTTACCGTAACATTTAGATTCTGTGTATTCAGGTTTCAAAGTGTAAAGTGAGCAGACCTTAGCTAGAAATAGCTGGTGCATAGCTACATGCGCATATGGATACCTCTATTTCAAAACAGTAATGAGAATATGTCTGACATAAGAAGCAATCTACTGTATCAAAGCTACAGTGTATGTAGTGTTGAACAAAATGTTTGAGCTATACTTGCACCATTGATTTCTCAGGGCGAGCTTAAATGTGTGTAAAATATGTCTTAGACTTATCAATTGGCAGTTAGACTGGGACTGAGGTACCGGTAGCTCATCGATGGCGGGAGGGCTCCAATCCCGTGCTATACAATACTGTCAATGTCTACAGCCCACATATTGTCTTTACCACATGAAAAGATTCCGATTGATACACCACCTACAACAGAATAGAATTACAAGTTATATATGCATTATTTTTTATGAATGACCAATAAAAATTCAAAATACTGGTAGAATGGAGTTGACCACCATAAGATCGCTCTAGCAAAAATTTTTTTTTAATCTTTTTTGTTTAGAAAGGACATCCACTAGTGGAAGTCCGGGAGTACTATATTTCCAAATCGCATGTTTGTACTCCCAAAACAAAGACCTTGGACTTCCTCTTTTTCTTTCCTTGACACCACTGAATGCCTGATTTTAAGGGGGGGAGGTACTCAGTGGTATTCTTAAAATAGCTAATAAGGCATGATATATATGCTCTATTTATTAATTAAAACAGTAATATTTTCCAATTTAAACCCCAAGGGCCTTAACCCTCACCTGGATGATTAGCGTTTGAACCATTAGCATTTGAAGACAAAATACTTTAAATTCAGCAGCAACAAGACATAAAATACATGTACAAAATTCGGAATTCAGTACACTCAATATTTAGTGGGAATTAATGATGAACGATGACCACACAATCATATTGAATCCTAGGTTCCATCCACCCAATAAAAAATCCAATATGGCCGTCAAATCCTAAATTTGGATTGGTCCATGACAACCATGTTTTATCAAGGATCAAGTTCTCGTCAACAAATTTTAATCACCCTTAGTTATTGATGAAATTAAATCTAATGAGTTTCAGCCTGATCGGTACAGCAGTTCCTGAGATGTCATTTTGGAGCACAAGATTGGCCACTGGAACAAGCGGTCATGAAGAGTATCGGTTTTTTTAAAAGATTTCTAGCCATTTTTTTGATAATTCATTATGGCTGCCAAACAAATAGACAAATCAAAACTCTGCGTTCATGATCTGAAGCACACCACTCTATGGTCCTTCCAGCCGAGTTTGCTTGAACTAGTTCAGGTGGTTAATGAGCAGTAACAATTTAACCGGTTAACACTCATATCAGCCAAAAACTGCTTCTGCATTGGTCTTGAGATATGTCCATTTGAAGCCTACTAGCATAGAATTAGTCAACCTAAAATCCAAGATGGTCGCCTGACAATTTGAACAATCAATATTCTGAAAAGAAATCCCGGAGCCTACCACCATAAGATACTTCAAGCCAAAAGTGGCTGAGATTGCCCGAACAGTTAATGAGGAGTGATTTTAACCGATTTCCCACCATTTTTTGGAAAATGCAAGATGGCCACCAAAAGAATAGACCAATCAATATTCTGTATACAAGTTCTGAAGCATATCAGCCTAGGGTCCTCCCAACCAAATATGGCTTCCACTAATTTCTAAACACAAGAAGTCCTGGACTTCCTGTGTAGTAGTTTTGGGAGTCCGAGCATGGAAGTCTAAAATGGTTCCCATACATTAAATTTGCTTAAAATCATAGTTTTAGTAGTGTCAGGGCCAGAAAAAAGGAAGTCAAGGACTTCCTTAGTCTTTGTCTTGGGAGTCCAAACATGAACTTTGGGAGTATAGTACTCTCAGACTTACACTAGTGGAAGGCATGCAACCAAGCTTGCTTGAAATCGGGCAAGTAGTTAATGAGTAGGCTTTTAACTGATTTCCAGAAATTTTCAGAAAATCCAAGATGGGGCCAGAAAAATTGAGCAATCAAAATTCAGTATTCATGTTCTGAATCCCTCTTAGCCTAGTATCCTTCCAGCCAAGTCTAGTTGAAATTGGCCAAGCAGTTAATGAGTAGTGATTAACTTTTAAACGATTTCCCACAATTTTTGGGAAAATTCAAGCTGGTCGACGAAAAAGTAGACCAATCAAAATTCTCTATACAAGTTCTGAAGCATACCACTCTAGAGTCCTCCAAAAAGGGGTTGCTCGAAATTGTCCAAGTGGTTAATGAGGAGTATGATTTTCAAAATTTTCAGAAAAGCCAAGATGGCCGCCAGAAATATTGACCACTCAGAATTCTCATTAGAAGTGTTGAAGCCTACTAGTATAGAATGCAGGAAATGTCAATTTCCCTTTCTCCGAGATCTAACAATATTCACCATTCTGTTACTTCTGATATACAGCTGGCCTTGGCAGCTGGCTCTAGGACTATAGACTTAGAAAGCTTTACCGACTCCTTGGAACCGGGTACTCGGCTCCCAACTGCCGAGTACCCGTCTACCATAGAGCTCATATTGTTTGCATAGCCACCAAACAAGAGAAATCCATGGCTTGCCTCCGTGGGGCTGGCAGGCTGGGTCCGTAACAGAATGGTGAGTATTGTTAGATCTCGGAGAAAGGGAAATTGACATTTCCTGCATTCTCCATCGATCAATACTCACCATTCTGTTACTTCTGATATACACCAGATTTGATCAGTAACCTGGTGGGAAGGGGCAAGCCATAAATGCTACTTTTGCCCCTTGGAGAAAGATTTAGACTTAAAAACTTGACTAACGGAGACCTAAAAGGACTGTCACGTTAACGGAACCGAATCACATTCATGTCACTGCCCCCCCCCCTTTTTCCTCCTAAGAAAAGGGAGAGAACTCACGAACATGTATCTCGCCTGAAACACAAATATGCCAAGAGGGTTAACAGCTCCTTGCATATTCACATGTATTAGCCTGGGAATGAGCATGAATATATATGATGAATGAACATGATATAGACATAATACAAAAACTCTCACTAATGAATTACCTTATGATAATTGGACTCAGACGTACCGCCTCCAACCATTCACTGGTCCGGCCATCAGTGACACAATCTGGTTGTCATCCTCACGCTCGACCATGCCTGCTTTAGGTTCTTTTCTAACCGTAGTGAAAAAAGGGTGAAGAGCAGTGTGGTCACTTAACTATCGTCTCAAAACAGCTAAAGCGAGTGGATTGGCTGAGTCTGACACATCCCTCATATAGTAATCCGTAAATGAGGACTCACAGTGCAACTGTGCAACGGCCATGATGTCCTCTAACGGAACACCACTGTAAAGGGCGGTCGAGGCGGCTATTCCTCTAACATCGTGTGCCCTTGCGCCTTGCACCTGGTGCCCAGTCGCCATCTCATGAGTAGTCTGAATGCATTCGACTACCCAACGAGAGATAGTATCCATGGATGCTGCGCCATAAGGCAGATCCACAGATGTCTATCGTTCGACCGTAATGAGTCAGTCCGTTTCTTGTACTTAGTCAAAGTACGGACCGGGCACCAGACACTGGCATCACGATCAAACCTAGTTAACTTCGGTATTATGATCGGTTTGCCGGGATATCTCAAAGATTGATTCTTTGACATAAACTCTGCTCTTGGCAGAAGATGCAGACCCTCTCCAGAGACAATAAATCGGTCCCTCTCTGCCGAAAGCGCATGGATCTCACTGCGCCTTCTAGCTGAGGAAGCTGCTAATAGAAAGACCGCCTTTAGAGTCAAATGCTTTAGACTAGCCGAACGCAACGGTTCGAAAGGGTGCTTGGCCAGTACATTAAGCACTAAAGATAGACTCCAGGCTGGAATGACTACCGGTTGTCTCGGTCGGAGATTGCTCATTCCCTTCACCTCTGGACTATCCCTGTTGGCTAGACAAGGGATAACGGATGCCAAAGCTGACTTGTATCCAGCAATTGTGACAGGAGCTGGTCCTGAAAAGAACAGCTCACAGAGAAAGTCTGCTATTTGCTGAATAGTGGATTGAAAGGTATCAATACCCTTTTCTTCACACCAGTCTGCAAATCTGTTAACCTTGTTGTTATATGACTTGAAGGTTGACCTCCTTCTCGCAGCCGCGATGAAATCAGCAGCTTGTCGAGAAAAGCCTTCCGACGTAGAACGTTGTTTGATAACATCCACGCAGTCAATTTGAACATTTTGGGACGCTCGTGTAGGAAGCGTCCCTTGGCCTGGGAGATTATGTTCGGAATCTCGGGCAACTGCACTGGGTTTTCCACCAGCAGATCTAGCAGATCCGTGAACCACGCCCTGCTGGGCCCATACGGCGCTATTAGCAGGACCAGACACCGTTCCTCCCTGATCTTCACCAATACCTTCGGCAGAAGAATGGTGGGTTGGTACGCGTAAGCGTGCATCCTTCTCCAGCTTATCGCCAGAGCATCTGTATCGACGGCAATTGGATCTGGAATCGGCGAGACATAAGTCATGATTTGAGCATTTTCCCTTGTGGCGAACAAGTCCACGTTGGGTTTGCCCCAATGCTCGAAGATCCTTCGCAGAACTGGAGGGTTGAGGGACCATTCTGTTGGCAGAATTCTCTGTCTGCGAGACAAAGCATCCGCCAGAATGTTCAATCGGCCAGGAATGTGAGCTGCTTTCAAAACAACCGAGTAATTCCTGCACCATTGAATCAAGTTCCACACTTTGATACACAGTGTGGGTGACCTGGTCCCGCCGTGGCGATTTATGTATGATACTACCGTCGAGTTGTCCGACCGTATCAATATCACCTTGCCCCTGATCATCGGAATAAAACTCTTCCAACGCCAGTTCTACTGCCATCATTTCCAACAGATTGATATGCAGCTGACTCTCTTGGAGAGTCCATGTGGCCGAGACCTGGTGCTCTCCCAGGCAGGCACCCCACCCCTCCAGTGATGCATCCGTGTACACGGACAGCTGGAGGTGGGGTAGGTGCAGTGAAACCCCATCTAGGAGATTCTGACGCTTTTCCCACCATACAAGAGGCGACATTATCGGCTCCAAAACTGGTACCAGTTTTGACAGGGGTTCTGTTCTCTGTTTCCACGGGATCACCTGCTCCATGGAGACCATCATGCCCTGCATCTGAAGAAACCGCCTCGCCTGAATGTGGTTTCCCACTCGAAAACTCCTGAGGATGGCTAACAGAGACACCACTCTGGGCTCTGACGGGTAAACCCTGCCCTCCTCGAGATCGAATCGCATCCCGAAATAAACGAAATGTTGAGTGGGCGTCAACTCGGATTTCTCCTTGTTGACTATCCAGCCTAGATCTGAAAGTAACTTCAGAGTCAGAGCAGTATCCACGTTCAACCTGGCTGCCGAGTCTGCCTTGATCAGCCAGTCATCTATGTAGGTGTTAGGTGTGTAGCGCCACGTTATCTTTTCTGAGAAACGCTGTCACCGCAAGGACCACTCTTGTGAAAACTGTTGGAGCTGTCGACAGGCCAAACGGGAGAACAATAAACTCCCATACTTGATTCTTCTCAAAGTTTCCGTTACCATTTTTAGTACGCAGCACCCAGAACAAGATGCGCGAATTAATGAAAAATTTTCTTCACATAAACATCCGAGCCTCACGGGTGTGACGTCACCCGCTCGGATCCTACGGAGAACGACGTCAGCCGATATTCGTGTTAGAAATAATGTAGCAAACACCTATTTTCATATCTGCCGATCACATGTTGGGGTTTAAAGAAGGCGATCAACTATGGATAATAATTATACAACCTGGTACATCATCGGCGGTATCCATATTATCCAATTATCCTTGCAAGAGAATCACTAGCTATCAATTATCACAGACAAAAGACTTAGAAAACAATCCAAAATCTCTCCACTGCAAAATGCATGTATGCTCTTGTTGCTATGCAAACAAGAATGAGCTCTATGGTAGATGGGTACTCGGCAGTTGGGAGCCGAGTACCCGGTTCCAAGGAGTCGGTAAAGCTTTCTAAGTCTATAGTCCTAGAGCCAGCTGTCAAGGCCAGCTGTATATCAGAAGTAACAGAATGGTGAGTATTGATCGATGGAGAATTAGTCTACCCAAGTTTTGGTGACATCGGGCCATTTATATTGGTTGAAATCGGTCAAAGCATAAATGAGGATATGCGATTTGATGGCCGGCCATCATGCCATAAGTTCACCAGGCCAGGTGAGCTAATAATTAACCTAAATAACAGAAGAAATGTGATAAAACACCAATATCATTATCTGCACATAAAAAAATAAGTGACCGTTGACCTGTACATCTGTACGAGGGAACCTTTTGCAGGGTTTTTTCGTATACTATTAGCGACTCGCTAGGCTAGCGTATTTGTTTATACATAATGTAATATTGCTGATTATCATCATGTCAAAATGTTTGTTTTTAAAATTTTAAAAAAATGTTATGTGCCAGCAGTTGCGCAGGCCTAAAATTGCTGAATTTCTACTGATATTCTGAGCTAAGATAAACTTTCATTTTTTCGAAAAAAATTCAGGATCCTATACCAGTAAACAATTGAATTCAGTGGTAAACCTTTCGATATTCAATGTTTGCCTCCTAAGCTTTATTGTTTTTTGTAATGCTGTACAAAGCTGATTTTGCGACTTCATCAAAGTAGCAACAGGCTTATTTTTTCAATTTCTCTACAATCTTTCATAGCCGTAGGAACAGGGTTGGGGGAGGAGGTAAGGGGCCGATATCACCCATAGGTTTTCCTCTCTGATAGTATAGCCCCCATAGTGCCCGCTCCAACTATGTTTTGGCCCAACGCATAGTTTAGGCACCCCACCCAACCCCAAACCATATTCCTACACCCCCCTGTCTTTCGGATGAGACATTAAACCAATTACTCAGCCAGTCATTCCAGTGGTAAATTTTCAAAAATAGTCTTCTCTTGGCTTGCAAATGAATATTCAGTAAGAAAATATTTTGGTTTTCCTTACCAAATTTAGTCATTAAAGCGGTAAAGGGATAGGGGAAAATGAGAAATGGAAGTCTCAAGGATGGAAACGTATGTATTATGTATTTAAGTGCAAACGTAATTTTAAGATGTACACCGCAATTGTGCTCCCAAATAATAATAATAATGCATTCAATTTCCTAACTTGCAGTTCACTGATCAATCCCCTCACCGTCAGTCTGTCCAAATATCTGGCACAGGGGTGGGTTGAATCAGAGTAAACTTGGACTATTTGTTGTATTGTCAAGATTTGTTAGAATTGAAATATAATTGGCTTTGTGATTGTCCATTCTCGGCATTTGTATGGCAAGAAGGTTATTATTGAAGATTTACTACTGATTTAGTGGTCGCTGACGGTATCATGTGTGAGTGAATGTGAGCGATGGTAATTATGAGTGCTTGTGACGGTGAGTGACAGTGATGGTGACTTGAGTAATGCTAACAAGATTGACAATAGTGCTGACAGGGTTCTGCGCACACTGGTCGGGATTAGCTACCACTCAACAATTTTAACCAGCACTAAAGACTAAACTATCTTTTTTAACAACCACTTCTCACATATGAGTGAGTGAGTGAGTGAGTGAGTGAGTGAGTGAGTGAGTGAGTGAGTGAGTGAGTGAGTGAGTGAGTGCATGCACGAGCGAGCTTTGGCGTGTCAGCGAACGAACAAGAAGTAAGTGAGTGACATAGCGAGTGACATCACTCAGTCGGTGACTCGGAGGATGCATGAGTGAGTGGATTGGTAGGTATCCCTGTAGTGTGTCAGTGAATGAGTAAATTTATGTGTCACTGGCTGGGTGTATGTGTGAGTTGGAAGGTGTCACTAAGTGGGTGTGTGAGGATAGTAGAAATTCACAAGGGATCTATAGTAATAATACTCCAACTGATTCCAGCGAGTATTTAAATCAACTAAAATCTCATATCTTGGTTTTAATAATAGCTCAATCACATCGATCAATCTCGATTTCTAGGCTACACAAAAGTAATTCTGAAATCGAGAACAGGCATTTTGTTTGCCCTATGCAGGGTTTGTACACCTTTCAGTATTTGAAATTCCATGACTTTTCCATGACTAAAATTAAGAAATTCCATGACCTCCAAGAATCAATAGCTAGGTCAAAGACAGTCAAATTTGTTTCAAAATGTTCAACAGCATATAGTGAATCACATGGAATTCACTTTATCTAGGGCAAAGGGTCAACATGTGAGAATATCCGGTACATTTTTAATAAAATCTGAGGTTTTCACATAAAAAATCGACGAATAAAATTTCTGAATGGAAGTTCTAGAGCCTATGATCATACATGTAGTATCCTTTCAGCCTAACTTGGTTGAAATCGGTCAAAATGGCAAGAAACACTATGGGCATTTCTAGTAAATTTTGTAAAAAATCTAAGATTTTGACCCCAAAAATTGTCTATTAACCCTTTAACACTCATATCAGCCAAAGCCGGCTTCTGTCACGCGTGGTCTTGAGAGATCTCCATTTGCAGACCAAGAGAAGACTATTGTTGAACATTTTTTATAAAATAGTCTTCACTTGGTCTGCAAATTGACATTTTCTTTGAAATTTTTTAATTTTTTTGAACAAATTTAAGGCTTAGAGCCGAGGCTTCTATTTGGACAAGGTGTTCAAGAAAAAATTGAAATCCAATCCATAAAATCGTTACTTTCACGAATATGTTGCGCACTAATAGATAACACGCATGGGAAAATTTGACAACATATGAGCCAAAAAAGCTTTATACATGAATATAATACGCAATCAGAGTTTAGAAATATTGCAAAACATATTTTTCAGACAAATGAAAATTGGTAACTTTACCGCTAGATTCAAAATAATAATAAACCTTTATCGGCTAAATATCTTATTATTCTTTTAATATTAACAAGTTTATTTCATACTTTAACCGTAATAGAATGCATAACACCATCTTTGAGCAAGAAATACGTTCAATATACAGGGGAATCTCCATACGCTAGCGAGACCGAGATATCATCGCCATCTAATTATCATAATGTAACCAATTCGGCCGGGACGAAATCACCCAAATGAACAAAAATCTTGCCACTAAATATACTGCCGAATGCATACGCTGAGTAGGAAATAGTGAATTTATTGCTCAAATTGTTTTAAAAACATTCTCTTCTGTACATATTTATTATTAATTTGGGATATTCGCATTCGCGGCGTTACAAAACCCATTTTTATTTGGGAGGCCTCCTTCCAGTCCAGATATAGGTCAATGGAATGCCTCCAATCACAAAAGAGTTTAATATGGCCTACCAACATAAGAAGGGATTTAACCTCATTTTATTTCTTACGTTGTTTTGGGTCATTTTATTTTGGTTGGACATATGACTTTGATAATGAATGAAATCATGTGATCGCCGCGATAAAGGTATGGAAATGTGTATTTCCGAGCTTTATTTCCCCATTTCACATTTGTATGCCATCAGATTTTATTTTTATTTAGGGAGATTATCATTTTCCATGACTTTTCCATGACTTTTATCAAATTGACAAATTTCCATGACTTTTCCAGGCCTGGAATTTAGATTTTCAAATTCCATGACTTTCCTGGATTTCCATGACCCGTGCGAACCCTGCCTATGGTACCCTGCTAACACAGGTTACTGGGCTATTACCAGACCAATTAAGGGTTCCAGACAATTTTTCAAGGGCCCAATTTTATCATTATGATGCATCGACACACATGGTCCAACATTTAGAAATACAGGACATCAAAGACAATCTAAAACCCATTGTTTTCAATCTTAACCATTACAATGACTTATCCCTGAAAGAGTAAATTCTTTACACTGTGTAGCATGCTCTGTTGAATATTTTGAAATTAATATGAGTGGAAGCCATTGCTGCCTTATTTCCAGTCATATTAAATTCAAAATATTCAACATCGTTCTCATTCATTTGCCCCGAGATTGAAATACTGGGAATTCATCGGTTAGTTAATAGGGTTAATAATATTGGCTCAACCTGCAATAGACCCATCACCTATATAAAATGATTTTATGTTCGCAATCTTAATATGAATTAAAAATTTAGGTCGCCAGCTAGTCTAGTGAGTTTGAAATTTTGGTAGGCTCCCCCCCCCCTCCCCCCACCTAAAATCTAAGAGCCACGGTAGCCGGGCCCATGCTAATCTTCAACACTGCATAGTATGCAACAGAGTATAGTTTTATGACAAGAGTGTTGTATTGTATTGCGGGCTAAAAGTAGGCCATGCTGACCTACTTCTGATCATAATAATCATAGTCATAATATGTACAGCTTTTTAGGACATTGTATCCTATTATCAGCTAATTCAATAAATTTGGTGATGAGCTACCTTATCTAATAGTCATTTTTGGATTACATGGTTTGTCTAGAGCTCTATAATTATAGTATATACAGGATGTTGAATAAATAGTTTATCTAGTCTGGTTTTAAAACTATTTATAGATGGCGCTTCAACAACTTCAGGCGTCAGGGTGTTCCACCAGTCTATGACACGGTTAGAGAAAAAGCTTTGTCTAAGTGATGTATTTGCTCTTGGTTTTAGTAATGTAAATTTATGACCTCTAGTTCTCTTTCTTGGACGGATAATTAGAAGTTTTCTAGAGTCCACAGTATACAGGTTATGCATGTACTTATAGACATTTATAAGATCCCCTCTTATTCTTCTGTATACTACTTGGTAGTTCTAAATATTCTAATCTTGACTGGTAATTTAGATTTTTTAAGTTGGGCACCATTTTCGTAGCTCGTCTGAATTTTTTCAAGTTTTTCTGCTTGTTTCCATGTGTTTGGTGACCATACTTTCAGAGTAGTGGAAGTGCCATGAGAAGACGATTTTAAAAAGTTGTCACCAGAATTCCTGGCTCAATAACCGAGACAGTCATTGCAGTGGTAAACCTTTCAAAATAATATTCTCTTGGTCTACAAATGGCCATTCTGTAAATAAATATTTAACTTTTCTTCAAATTTTGCCAATTAAAGGGTTACCATGGTCAAGTGTGGCAATCATGAATGCCACATTTTTGTGGTAGCATTGAGACACTAGCGTAGAGAACGAGACTCGGATAGGGATAAACACAGAAAATGAAAACAACAGCAATAAGACCAACTACGGCCTCCACAAATCAACATGTAACCAAATGCTAGGCGCATGATTTAACAATGAGTGTAGGCAGCACACCACAGCTAACACGGGAACACCCATCTGCACCACAGCATTTCCGCAAATAAGAGCGAACGTTTTAAATAACAGTCAATTCATTCAAGAACAAACTAGATTATCAACTTCAAAGAAAAATCTTTTGAGTTGGCCATAGCAAGCCAACTACAACAAAAAGAGCATGAGGCAATAACACGGCACTGGCTTATGCCTCCCGTAAACATTGATGCTGATGAATGCATTCTATTGCCCAACTTTGGGAGTGAGTGGTGTGGTGGTGGTGGTGGCATGTATGTGTGTGTGTGTGTGTGTGTGTGTGTGTGTGTGTGTGTGTGTGTGTGTGTGTGGTGGAACCAACAAAAAGCCAACCACTATTAGTTATGCCTCTGACACCCTTCACTATTAGCTGTAGAGTTTCCATTGGTTTCATTGTGTGGTCGGTCACTAAAATAATATTCACCAGGCCAGTTTAAAAACGAAAACTGGTGTCGTTCAAACAGGGTAGACAATTGTGTTGATAAATTATTTATATCGTTTGCATCAATAAACCACGCATTAGATCAATACATAAAATTAATCTAAATTTCATGATTATGCGTTTGCGAGTCATATAAAGATGGATTTTATTTTTACGAAAACTGGTTCTAGCATCCAGTTCAAGATAACAATTTATTACTTGCATGACATTTACCGGAAAGCTGATGTTCTCCATGAAGGCCGCCGTCACGAGATCAATGTTTTCTTCACATTTAAATAAATTGGACATCTGTGACCATGATCGGTCAACATTCAACGAAGCAGACGAGTTTTCTTCTTCTTCTTCTTCTTGCTCTGTAAATTCCTCCTGTCGTAGGAGCACAGTGGCTGGAATACTCCAGGTACAAATGTAATGTTATATTGTAATGTATGAAAGTAAATTAGTTTGCATTGAACGATCTGTGATTTATTAATAAACATTCAACATTTGACAAATTGAAACAGACGACAACGATGGGTATGGCTAAAAAGGGGAATTTCAACTGGTTCCGATCACCAGCACTTTTTATACTACATTTGTGTTCTTGGTTTAACTTTTTGGGGAAATTCCGTACATATTAACGATTGTTGCTTTGGGGTGGTGGGGTGTGGGGTGGGTTGTTTTTTTTACATATATAGGCTATGCTTCTAGTGGACTCCCTGTCTGCACAATATATACTGTAAATATCATTCAGCCAAATAAATGCAAATTCAATTCAATTCAAATTGTGGTGGTTGTTTTTTTTAAACATATTTTACTGCATATATTACAATGGGATTTGGCACAAGTTGTTCGAAACTTAGAAAAGCCCTCTCCCTAAATTGTGATTGTTTGGGAGGGAGTCAGGGGTGGTGGTGGTGGTGGGGTGTGGGTGCAGGGGAGTGCAATGGGGTGGGAGTGGTGGCTCCCCAGTCTCTCCTATCTTGAGATACAAACCTTGAAATCTAGATGTTCTGAGATGGCTTCTGCATTTTTGTGGGTTACATGTAAATATGAAATTTCACGTTTAGATGCTCAAAAAGGTGGGGTGGCCTGGGGCAAACTCATAGCTTTGCAACGGCCTCCAGCAAATACCCCACCCACCTTCATCCAAAAGTTGTGGAGTGGGGTTACAAGTTATAAACTACCATCATGCTTTATGCTCCACGATTTAATGTGGAAAATAATTCTTGTCTTGTCTTGTTAAATCCTGTTTCTTGGATGCTTGTCCTTTAGATGCACCTCGATCCTTATCGAGTAGTATCCTAAGATGTAGAATCATCTGTACTCTTCGGTAGAACTTCTGCATAGTCATTATAGTAGTTCACGATTCACATTTATTCGCAGTAATGGAAAGTCTCTGATCTTTAATCATAGTAATATACACAACGCAAACAAAAAGGTTTAATTTGATTAGGGTTCATGACAGTCTCTTCCCATCATTGGGTCATGCATGTGCTCTTGTTTTCCAGGATCATCTTGCTCCATGCATGGTGCACTATGTGGCAGAGTTCCCTAGACACTTTGCTTATAACTTTGCTATTTTGTAGGAGTCAGTTTGCTCGGTGATAAGTCTACCAGGATCTAGCATATCTTGCAGACAGGTTTCTTGTGTTGATAAGAGACCAGAATGCTTCAGGATGTTCAGAACTGTGTCTATATGCTTTTATCTAACATGGTTGAGCAATGGGCATACAACAAGGAAGTGCATCATTGTTTCCTCTTCGCCTCTACAGTGAGGGCACGTAGTTGAACATATAATTCTTAAGACTCATAATTGTACCATCAGCCATAATTGTACTGATTGCCCAATCGGGCCCCGAACAGAGCCCACACGAAAGCCCACTCAAAGTCCTAGCCCACTTTGCCCTTACTCAGCCCAGTCAAAAGTTATAAACCTCGATCGTAGTTTAGACTTTGAAATTCAATGGATAAAATAATTTTTCAAATGAAATAAAAGACCAGTTCTGGTCACACATCCTCGAACCAGGGCTTTTTAGTACAACCCTAATTTTTTTAATTCAAATGTTGTACATACAATCTTTCAGGAAATCAAGGGGGATTACTCTGGTCATTACAGACAGATCTTGGCCAAATGCAATCCCAGTCTCAATCCATCCAGGCTAACTGAAGTTTTCAAATGGAAACCAAATATTTTATGATTTTTCAGGAAATCAAGGGGAATAACTCTGATGGTTCTGGACACATTTTTGCTGATATGCAATCCTCAATGAGGTCTTGTCATAAGGAGTTGATATTCCAAATTTGAAATGAATCCCAGCAGTCTAACTGAAGTTATCGAAAGGAAACAATTAGATATTTTACGATTTTTCAAATAATCAAGGGAAATAACTCTGATGAATCTGAACACATTTCACTGATATGCAATCCCCACCGAGGTCTCGTCATAAGGAGGTGATATTCCAAATTTGAAATGAATCCATTCAAGCTAGCTGAAGTTATCGAATGGAAATAACATTTTTATGATTTTTCAAAAAATCAAGGAGGATACTTCTCGTGTGTCTGGACACATTTCGCCAACATGCAATCCACACCGACGTCTTGCCATAAGGAGTTGACATTCCAAATTTGAAATAAATGCATTTATGTTAACTGAAGTTATCGAGCGGAAACCACATATTTTATGATTTGTCAAGAAATCCAGTGGGATAACTCTGGTGTGTCAGGATACATTTCGCCAATAGGCAATCCCCGATGAGGTCTTGTCATAAGGAGATGATATTCCAAATTTGAAATGAATCCATTAAAGCTAGCTGAAGTTATCGAACGGAAACAGCATTTTTATGATTTTCAAGAATTCAAGGGGGATAACTCTGGTGGGTTTGGAAATATTTCGCCGATATCAACTTCCCACCGAGGCCTTGTCATAAGGAGTTGAAATTCCAAATTGGAAATGAATCCATTTGAGTGACGATGTTGGAGGACTGTTGAAACATAATTCTTAAGATTCATAATTGTACCATTGGCCCAATCGGGCTCCGAACAATTCCCACACAAAAGCCCGCTCAGACATTATTGAGATTTATCAAAAGTAATAAACATTCATCATGCTTTATGCTTTGAGATTTAATGGGGAAAATAATTGTTCACATGGTATGAAATACAGTGAACATAATTCTTGATCAAATCGTAATTGTACTGATTGCCCAATCGGGCCCCGAATAGAGCCCACACGAAAACCCGCTCAAAGCCCTAGCCCACTCAGCCCTTTCTCAGTTCTGTCAAAATTTAAAAAGCTATGTCATGAAATATTCTTTGAGATTTAATTGGGGGAATGATTTTTCACATGAATTGTGACACAGGGAATATAATTATCATGTTTTGTAATTTGACCAAAATCCCAATCGGGCCCCGAACAGAGCCTAAACAAAAGCCCACTCAAAGCCCTATCCCACTCAGCCCCAATCAGCCCAATCAAAACCATAGTGGGGCCCACTCGGGCATGCTGGCTGGGTAAAGGGTAATGGTAAAGAAAATTCAAGCTTTGGCTTACTCAGTATCCATTTGCAGGTCAAGAGAAGAGTATTTTTGAAAATGTAGCACTGGAATAACTGGCTCGGTTATTGTAGCTTCCTATGCCAAATTAGTAGTGTCACATTGAACAGCACTTTTGAAGAATAGCCCGCTACTTATGAACCCGATGCATGAACAATAGCGCATATCGGTCACTTATGAATTGTTCATGCAGGTGGTCGCTGGTATCTGGTGAATATTTTGAAACTAGCGTGAATTGTAGCATCCTGTGTCAAATTAGCATCAAAATATATTTGCTTAAACTACCATTGCGCCACGATTTAGGTTTGAAAAAAAATCAAAAAAAGTTTAAATATAGTTAATGAGTACATTTTTTCTGCAGGTGTGATTCGAGTGTTAATGAATCCGTCAATAGCGTTAATCACACACTATTGAACGTTTTATCCTGCACTTTTTGAAGAAAGCATTTATCTGCATGAACAATGGTGACCACCTGCATGAACAATAGCACACATCAGTCACTTATGAACAATAGCATGCTGTGCACACCTTTGAACAGTAGCACACAGCCAACACTTATGAACAATAGCTCCCAGTGGACACCTGCATGAACAAAATGTGTTCTAGTTAGTATAAAAGCAATATGATTTAACATAAACGCATGTATCGACCGCTACATGCTATAAAATGTATTGAAGACGTTAATAGAATTGTGTTAAAATAAATAATGAAAGTTTTATGCGTAAAGAAGTTGTCAATATATATGCGAACTTATTCTCACGATAGTAATCCTGTTTCTTAAAGCAGGTAGTGAACTATATTTGACCATTTAGTGTTAGGATATCGATTTATTCACACAATTATGGATGATAAACTAATCAAACAAGAGAATGCTATTAATGCGATCTTACAGCAGATGGCCGATGAGGATCGTATGACATTAAACAATGACACTACACAACGTGTGTATCAGACACCATGTGAAAGCATACTTGACCCTGGTCATCAAGTGCCTATCTTCGATGAAACAGAACAATGTGTTGCTCAAAATGAGACTAGTGACGATACGTGGCAAACTTTATGCAGCAAATATCATCGTGTATTCCACTTACTAATGATGAT
Source organism: Chaetoderma sp. LZ-2023a (assembly GCA_034401795.1). Lineage (NCBI taxonomy): Eukaryota > Metazoa > Mollusca > Caudofoveata > Chaetodermatida > Chaetodermatidae > Chaetoderma > Chaetoderma sp. LZ-2023a. The sequence continues at coordinate 58,699,963 of CM067365.1, forward strand.
CTTAATCAATATTTGCAGCATGTTGACACTGAGCTATTGAGCAATAATGAACAATTTCTATTAGATCTGTTGGATAATGACAGTGTGCCTGCTCCTACTGCCATTGCGGTGGATGAGAATATTATGCAGCAAATATCCAATTGTTTACTGCACGCTGATGTACCTTCTTCTACCCAGCCTCAGTACGATGTTATATTGGAATATGGTGACTATATAAATGAGCCTACACGTCAAGTGCCTATCTTCGATCAAACTGAACAGCGAATCACACAAAACGAAATTAGCGAAGACGTGGAGAACATTATGCAGCAAACACCTGCATGTATTCAACTTACGGATGACGAGTTTTATCAATATTTGCAGCATGTTGACCTCGATCTATTCATCAATAATGAACAATAACTATTAGAGGTGGTAGATAGTGACATCGTACCCGCTCCTAACGACATCACGCTGGATGCGATATCTGACTGTTTACCGCACGAAGTTGTACCTTCTACTATCTAACCTCAGTTCGTTGACGTATTAGAATATGCTAACTATATAAATGTACCTGCACAACAAGTGTCTATCTTCGATCAAACAGAACAGCGAATGCGCAAAATGTGAATAGCACCAACATGACGAACATTATGCATCAAATATCTGCACGCATTCCACTCATTATTAATGATCATAACCAATATTTTGTCCGTGATGACCACGATCTATCAATCAATAATGATCAATTCCTCTTATATAATGATATTGCATCCGCTCCTATCCAACCTCAGGTAGGTGGTGGTCTGAGCGGTTATTCAGACTATATAACGTCGAAGACTATATGCAAGTTCTGTAGTAATAAAAAAAATCAGATTGACGGTACTGAATATAGCATATCATTTAAGAAATATCCTATTGCCGATTCGCCATTAACTCATTCAGAGGTTATATCAGGCGCAGTTCAATCTCTGCTCTGTACTTATAGCACCTATAGTAATGTTCCAATCAAATGCCCATGTAGGAATTGAGATCATTCAATCATCGTTGGATATGTCTATCACGATAGATTTTATGACATGGAATAAAATTACAACGAATACAATTTGGATTTGATTGAAAAAGTAATTCAGTCAAACACTAACTGCACGCTATCAGATGGCTTTGAGTTTCACGTTTTTTTGTGTTGAGGACTACAACTCTGGTGGGCATAATGATACTCTCTATGGTGTGATCCATCGTGATAATTTAAATCTGCTAAATATACATTGCGATGATAAAGACAAGTACAAGCGCATCAAAAAATGTATTATACCTGTCCATGCAGAATATCCATTCTGTTTCATAGCTGGTATATATTTAGGCATAAAATTTATCAAGAAGACACAAGATCTGATCACTAAACACGAAAGGAACAATTTGAATTTAAATAAATCATATCAGACACATATGGCGCATGAGTATAATGCAGCATGTTGTATTCCTTAACACGATATTAATAGTACTGACTGGTTGAAATTTCAACAACATTTCAGCAACGAATTTAGTATCCCCGTCTACCCCAAGTCAATGTATGAATGTCTATTCGGTAGCGCCTCTACTACTCATCAATATATCTTTTACATTCGGAACACAATAATCACATTTCATCAATAACGTCCATCGCAGCATTTCCTATGGTGCGCAATACCGATTCGCCATGTATCATATAGTAATACTTACGATTGCATAGCACGCTGTCGCCAATGTGTGTCTGCTAAATCAGGTATCGATGTGTGTGATTCTACAGTCACATATGATAATATGTGATGATTGTCATCGTAAGTTTTACAACGAGCAATGTATGACAAATCATCAGGCAAATGGGACATGTGAAATCGGACAGGACTGTCCCCTCTGCTTCGTACATGTACCTAAAAGGGGTGACAAACATGTATGCGGAATAACTAAATGTCACACATGTAAAGAGAAGTTTAATATTAATGAAGAACGTATGTGTTTTCATAAAGTAATTGAAGAAATTGCTATGTCATTATCACATGCGCATGCCATGAAAAGGGGTGATGACGAACTAACATACAAATCTTATCAAAAATACATCATTTGTGATACTGAAATACATTTAGAACACATTAACAATACCAACACTAATATTGTCAGCTAGCATAAAGTTAATCTCGTGGTAGCGAACATATGCTGTGACATGTGCATTGAGCAGCCACTCGAAGCTGAGTGTGCTATGTGTCACCGAGGCATGAATAATGGATATGTTTGCTTTCACGGGCTAGACGCTGAGGCAATACACGTGCACGTACATATACACCATATTGTGATCAGACATATGAAGAAGCATATTCCGCTCTTCAATATTGCATTTCATTATTCAAATCGCATGGATATATGGTGAGAATTATGTGGGAATGCGAGTTTAAGAACTTAATCGCTAATACCGATGGACTAAATGATTTTATCACCAAATTGGCCTTAGCAGACCCCATAGCTCCACGTGATGCACTATTTTGTGGGTGTGCATCCACAATTCGATTATTTCTGGAAGCAGATGAATATACTAAGCTAGAATATTTAGACTGTGTTTCCATGTACCCATCAGTGATGAAACAATGTTGTTTTCCAGAAGGTGCCTATATGAGGTAGTAAGAGACGATGATTTGAATGATAAGACGGTGCATGACTTCTTCGGTCTTAATAAATGCAACGTCCTCCCTCCTCATGCTTTATACTTTCCAGTATTACCTACTAGAATAAGTAAGCAGCTCATGTTTGTACTATGTGCTGAATGTGCAAGAATCGGTCAATCTACCGTATGTGAACATACAGATGAACAACGTTGATTATGCAGGACGTGGACCACTCCTGAGTTACATTTAGCTATTTACCATGGTTATATCATTAAAAAGATGTACGAAGTCTGGCATTATCCTGAGTCGTTGCAATATAAACAATATGGTGATAAGGGACTATTTTCTGAATACATTAACCGCTTCCTCAAACTTAAACAGGAAAGTAGCGGGTATCCAGACTGGGTCTGTAGTGAAAGTGACAAAGAGCATTATGCACAAGAGTACTATGTGCATGAGGCTATACAACTCGACCCAGCAAAAATATCAAATAATCCAGCTTTACGTTTTGTAGCTAAATACGGATTGAATATTTTGTGGGGCCGTTTATTAATACGTATTCATGCCAAGAATAAGATGGTATCACCGCGAAAAGAGCTGCTAGAGCTTTTGAGGGATAAAAGTAAATCTGTCAGTAACATTTCATTCCTCAATGATAATCTTTTAATGGTGACGTACTCAGACAATGGAGAATACGTGGAGTCCCCATTAAATACCAACTGTATTCTACCTTCTTTCGTGACAGCATATGGGCGAGTAAAACTGTATGAAATCTTGTCCTTGCTTGGTCATCATGCCGCCTATCATGATACGGATTCTATCATATTTAGTACCCGTGAAGGTGAGCCAACCATTCAAGATCGAAGCGGGCGTCTAGGTTCTTGGACGAGTGAAATACCCTCCAATTATGAGCTAACAGGTATTTGCACACTTGGACCAAAAATCTATAGTCTTGAAATGAAGAGATGCGATGACCCATCGATTGTTAAACAGGTATCATATGTCAAAGGTTTATCACTGGGTACTGAACAATCAAAAAAGTAAATTTTGATGTGATGAAAAAATCCATTGATCAAATTATAAACGATGGTGAAATTATGGATAGTAATAGCGTACTGCTAAGCTACCCATCTAAGATCACACACATGCCTTTTGAAATGGGCGATTTATCTTCAGTTCCATATGGATACACTACCATAGTATAAATATAAATAGTAACGACGTAATTTATCAGTCAGTTCGTAAAACAATGTCAGTGTTATGCATAGGCTATGAAGCTGCACTCGCTGCCCACTCTATGATTGCGTGTGTCACTAGTCGGTGCAATGATAATAAGGATAAAATGCATGTATTGGTTATGAGGAGTATGCACTCAGGTCTAAGTGATGGCATAATTAACTATGGGAGGATTTTGATGGGAGGATTTTGATCACCACTCAAATTAATAAATTGTTATTAATGGATTATGGAATAGACATTGTCCATTGGTTGCGAGTATTATTATTACAAAACCTCATTAGAAACCATATTAGTTGACAATTTCTAATATGTGCCCCCATCTTCATAATGTACTACTGAACCGTGGTCACTACCAGTAACATGGACGGCGTTCTCAGACACATGAGAACATTGGTACACAACTGATGTGTTCATGCACACTGCACGCTATTTTTCATAAGTGTATGCTGTGCGCTATTGTTCATGCAGGTGACCGCTATTGTTCATAAGTGTGGGCTGTGCGCTAACGTTCACAAGTCGGTGCTGCGCGCTATTGTACTAAATGGTCAACTACACACTATTGTTCGAAATGGTTGGCTACACGCTATTGTTCTAAAGTGGCCGCTGTGCGCTATTGTTTCCAATGCGATATAAATCACATTGTATCGCATGTGGCATCTATCACTTTCAATCATTCATAATGTCGACTGATCAATGTTCAAAGTATTTAAAGCAAACGACATATTGGTGCAATCTCGGAAACTTGCATAAAGCGAGAACGATTTGATTTGGTGAAATGTGGTGTATCAATCTGTGCCAGTTTCATCATGATGGTTATCCTACTAAACGTGGTGTATATATACGCATAAAAGTGTTTAGACAACTGGTGCATATCATTCCTGATCTTGAAGAGAAAGTATGTCGTGCATGCGAAAAGGAGGGTGTACAATTTACATATTCGCTGGACTCGTCTGTTCACATATCTATCAGCGATGGTTTTCCCTGCATTGACATATGTTACTTTTTCTGCTCTGACGTAGCTCCGTGAGCTACGCATAATGGATTGTACCTGTCAGATGATGAGTGGGAATGGTTTGAAACTGAACGCTGACTCACTGTTAATTGCATTGCCTAACTTTCACATTAGCCAAGAACAAAACTCTGCAGAGGTGTTTTCCCCATTACCTCCAAGCTTTTATGGTATACGGCAATCCGAGCATGTCTGACATTCTACCTACTATGTCAATTAGTGATACTGATGATCCATCATCGTCAATGGACGTTTCGATGGATACTCTAGATGCTATATACCTCAATGCCATGTGTGTTGATGATGAACTACATCTCGGTGCCATTGATACTGATGATGAACTAAATCATGATGATATGAAATTATGCCAGTATTGTAAGAGTATGTATCATGCATGGCAGTATTGCCCTTCGCCTAATGAGTGTGAGAAAAGCCATTATTCGCGTATTTGTTGTGTACAAAAATACAAAAGCTAGCTGAACAATGTTCTTACGGTTGCAGCGTAAATCATCCGAGGCAGCGTCAACATTCGTGTTTAGGTATTGATTTTAACTTTAATCTGATTGAGAATCTCGAACTGTATATTGAAAACGCATTACAAGAAATGTGCGACAATGAATATCGTTATGAACTTAATAAACATTGCAAGTTATATGAACATAGTTCTGATTAGTACCGTTTGTGTATGACGTCATGGTTAAGGTACATCGTTGATATAACATACGATAAACAACTGTTTATGCCATAATATTTATGCTTTTAATTAATATATCATGCTTAACCCTTTAATGGCGACACTGGCCATAGCCACCTCCCCCCCCCCTTTAGCAGTCTATGAACTATATATCTATGTTGTTGAATATTACGAAACTAACATGAATGCGAGTTTGTAGCTTCCAATGTCAATGCCCAGTCAAATTAGTTTCAAAATATTCATCCGACGTATACCCTATTTGGCACGTGGTTTGTAAGATGTTTACGCTACCGAGTGGAGTTATGAGTGTGGATAGAGATAATATATTTATCAGGCAGCTACCTACAAGAGTATTATTCAGTTTTGTACCAAATGACGCTTATAATGGGGTTGTGACTAAAACCCCATTCAGGTTTTATAATAATAAAACTAACTATGCTACATGCTATATTAATGGAGAAGAGGTGACAACATCGCCAATACACCCATCATTTAGTGACGACATTTACTCTGATGCATACTTTTCGCTATTCAGTGGTACTGGTGCCCCATTTAAAGACTTGAGGTACCCGATTGATAAAGTACACTTCAGATATGGCATGACACTATTCACATGGGATTTTACCCCTGATTTAGCTGATTTGGAGCACTGATACCCTACACGTACTGGATCATTAAGAGTCGTCTTCCATTTTAGTGAAGCACTACCTGATATGACAAACGTGATTTGCTATGCTGAATTTGATAATATGATAGAAATCGAATCAGACTTTAATGTATTAACAGATTATTAAAAAAAGTGCTGAATACATTTGAAATAGCGCATCTATTATTCGGTGGTGACAACACGCATGGACACTTCCTCAGAGTGTTTCCAATTGACAATGTACCTGTTCATATTAAATATCGTCCATCTTCATTAGTGATAAACATGCATCCCAGTAATAAAGGCGGACAGCACTGGGTTGTGGTTTATTACACAGCAAGTGGAAAAGCAGAATACTTTGTCCCTTATGGAAGACGCCCTTCAGACAGAAGAATACGATCAAATGTATGCAATGGACGTTGTGCGCGTATTTATTCCCATAATGCTGAACATGTTCAACCAGCACTGATGACAACATGCAGATTTTATTGAGTATATTACTTATATTATCGTTCAAGAGGTGTAGACATGAAGCTTGTACTATGGACGCTAAGAAAACGTGACACGATGTGAAAGTGAAACGCTAAAAATGAGAGAAAAGATGCGAAAAAATAACAGTGGATAATTAATAATAATAATTATTGTTTCTCAAGTATTTATAAAATGATTGATGTCATTAAATGTTGTCGCTAATTTAGTTTATTATTGTATTTTCTTATTTTTCCTAGATGTGTCAATAAAAAAAAGAGAAAAAAAAAGTGTATTATTTGATCACTGCCTCTTATACTGATGCCCCAATATCGCATTGCAATATGTATGCATACTAATGGAATGACAAATTTTGGCGCAGAGTATTTAGCATACGAGCAAACTAATACTTCAAATAATAATATTAATACTTCGTGCAATCCGTTTTTTCTGAAAAAACATATGTCGTGCATGTTTACTTTATGCATAAATTAATCCAAATTCGTAATAGTGACACGAGCTTAATGTTGCATAATTCGCACTGTCGAGTGGTCCATATGTGAAGTCATGCACCATAACCATTAATCAGTATTTTGTATGCCTCAGAAATACACCAGACAAACAGTTTGAACATTTTAGCACACGTTGACATCATTTTGGTATGGTAAAATATTTAAGCGAATGCTAAATTTCATCACTCATTAATTTTATGACTTTACTAGAATGTGCACGCTAATGTGTGATCGGTGGTGAACAGTGAACTCCACGCCTGTTGCTATACATGCACAATACACATTGTTATGCCCGAAATTCGGAACCGTGAGGCTAAATACTTCACTAAGACGAATGAAAGAAATTACAATAAATTAGTGCATACGAGGTATCAGTTGCGTGAAGAATGCTGCATATGTATGTGGTGCAAACAAAGCTGTGAGCACAGATAGTAAAACGCAATGATACAAAATGTAATTATTAGGCCCTTTTTTGAAGGGCCGCTAAACTAATATCATGTTTATACACCCGCACACCTCGCCACACACGTACATGCACGTGCATACCCCCACGTGTGTCACGCCAACACAGGGCACACATGTACACACACGTGGCACGATGCAGGTGCTATTGTTCATGCGGATAAACACCATTCTTCAAAAATTGTGTCTGAGTTTAACTGAGTTACGCTGGTTTACTGATAGAATTTATAGCGTTTAACTTTTGAAAAGCCTATATCTCCTGAAATATACGTCCTATGTATATATTATTTATATAGTGGTATATATTGTATGTTATAGAGCTTTATATTATTTAGCCCATATTTCACTGAGTTTAGCTGAGTTTCGCTATTTGAATTGTATACCATATAACTTACAAAAGTCATAAAATGTTACTGTTTTTTATTTTTTCAAACCTAAATCATGACGCAGTGGTAGCTTAAGTCAATATTTTTTAAAACTAATTTGACATAGGAAGTTTCAATTCGTGCTAGTTTCAACATATTCAACTGATATATAACAAAGGAATGAATATGTTTTATACTAATTTGATATATGATGCTACAATTCATGCTAGTTTCAAAATAATCAACAGATACCAGCGACCACCTGGATGAACGATTCATAACTGGCCGCTGTGTGCTATTGTTCATGCTGGGCATTCATAAGTGGCGGGCTATTCTTCAAAAGTGCTGTTCAATGTGACGATACTAATTTGACATCAGAAGCTACAATTCTGTTTCAAAATATTCTACTTTTTATTTCAACCATCTAATTTATATGTTAAGCATGATCAGTTGGTCATCATTCAGCAACGACAGCACATGCTCATCATTACACAGAGTTACACATGTCAATAACTATTTAAAACACATTAATCTAATTAATTATGCCTTAACATTGTCACCACGTGTCATTTAAATAGCAAACAGACGTTTAGAACATAGCGCACAGACGGACATTTAGAACAATGGTGTGCAGATGGTCATTTAGAACAATAGTGCACAGATGACCATTTAGAACAATAGCGCACATACGCACATTTAGAACAATAGCATGTAGCCAACACTTTTGAACAATAGCATGTATCCAGTCATTTAGAACAATAGCATGTACACAGTCATTTAGAACAATAGCGTTTACATGGTCAGTTAGAACGACCAATCAGAACACAGTATTTAAATCGGTCAAGAGCTCATTTGCATAACAATAGCATGTATCCCACCCCATTAGTACTGTGCTAGTCCCTTTTAGAACTTAGAAGATATTATTGACTTGTACCGGAATATATCTACTGCAAAATAAACTCCAGGAATCAGGGTTGAAAAGATCGATAGCACAACTTAAAAGTCTTACACAATAGTGAGCACCATTCCTAAGAGATTTGCTTCTATACAAAACAGAGCAAAATACACAAAGTCTTTCATGACCCATCACAACCACACTCACCACAAACGGCAAGATACTCACGTTGAACACTAACTTTTGTTGTGCCATGCATACCATCCACATACATTACACTAGAGCATGCATCATTGACACCTATTAATTCAAACGTGTCATCAAGCAGAGAAAACCTGCTTACGCTTACATTTAGCGCATACATTATTACACTGACACAATTAACGAATTCGGGATTTATGAAATATTGACGATGGTGCAGATGCTGGCGCAATGACAGTCGGATTCATTGTCGCCACATCATCTCTTCCTCACATTGAACGGAGAGATGAGTCTGAGAATGACACTGATAGTTTTACTGTCTACGAGGTGTGCCATGGTCCTCACTTTTGACAATCTATCAAGCGCAAGCGTAATTGTGTGTGTGTGTGCGTGTGTGTGTGCGTGTGCGTGTGCGTGTGCGTGTGCGTGTGCGTGTGCGTGTGCGTGTGCGTGTGTGTGTGTGTGTTGTGTGTGTGTGTGTGTGTGTGTGTGTGTGTGTGTGTGTGTGTGTACATGTATGACAGCATGTATGACAGCAGCGAGCACATCCAAGCTGGATCTTTGCGTCAAAAGTGTCCTAATCTCACATAGGGTTTCTGGCCCATAGGGTAGCCCAGACACATACTAATCTACGGGGCATGCACGCAACCACTGTGCTAGCAGCGAACATAGTCAATGTGAATGCAAGCTTGTCAATATTCACCAATGGTAATCTTACACATATCCGTGATGCTTCTCCTTGATAGAGGGAAAGACTTAACCGTAATTGGACGCCAACAAACAGACAAATAAACAGACAAACAGACAGCCGGATTAAAAGAACCATTCGATATATTGGCGAAAATTATAATTTTTGCCAATAATAAGTGGAAATTCGGGGGTATGAGATGACAGTAGGCCGTACATAAAACAAGGCATCAGTGTTACCCTGAAAGAACCGTTGCGAAAATTTTATCATTTTGCATTTCCAAATGCAAATCTAGAGTTGTAGCAAGATCATAATGACTTTGACCTCAAATATCAAATGAGCTAAGCAGAAGAAACTGCTAAAGTTTGCATTTTATACACATTTTACAATGACCTTGATTTTTGACCTACATGTTCTTCTTCTACTTGATATAGGTAAAGATGTGGCCAATCTTGAGATATAAGACAATATGTCCAGCTAAACCAAAGATTTAATCAAACAGAATAATTATATACCAAGGTCACAGTGACCTTAGCCTCTAATTGCATGACCTCAATGTATTGTGCTGCATCTGTTTGATAAATGTAAAAATGTGTCCAAGTTTACACACAATATCTTGAACCAGTCCTGAGATCGAAGACGATATATTGGGCAAAGCCAACAACTAAATTGGAAACAATAGAGTTTTACACCAAGATCATGGTGACAACGACCTTTGACTTCAATATCACTGTGCCCAGCCTCTTGATGTAGGGAAGCAGGTGTTCAAGTTTCATTCCCATAGGGTGAACCAATCCTCAGGTATGCATGACACGTTGATCTAAACCAAACAATTAACAGCAAAAGGTGACCTTGAAATTTGGCCTGATGGCGTCAATATCAGTGTGCTCAATCACCTTAATATAACGAAACATGTAGCCAAGTTTTGTTCCAATAGGTTGAGGCCATGCTGTCATATATAACGATATGTTGAGCTAAAACAAACAAATTTAACCATAAAATACATATTTTCATAGTAAGGTTACAGGGACCTTGAAATTTGACATCATGACCTCAATATTATTGTGCTCAATCTGCATGATGTAAAATGATATGGTGAGCTAAACCAAAAGAATTGACTGAGATTAGATGCCGACAGACAGACAGATGGACGGAAGTACTTTTTTCGTTTATCGACCGGTCAGGTACGGACCATCCCAGCCAGTCTGTGTATGGAACCGCCAGGCCGGGTACGCCTCCCCCCACCCACCACCCTGAGTAGGACGATACGCATGTGCAAATCCGTATATGAGAGGATCGTAAAATGACTGAGTCCAAGAGATTTCCTAGCACGTATGCACGGGTGTCAGAGATTGTTACTATTATAAAATCTGTTAAGAATTGACCGAGTTATGGCTAAATGAGCCAGCAAATTTCTTTCAAAATATTGAACCCCATATGCTTAGCGCATGCATGCTCTCAGCACATAGGTACGATAGTGCGTCACGTGACCTGCTTCCCTGCCTCTGAAGCGCGCTCGCTGATTGGCTTTGGCGCTCCAGCTGTGACGTCACATGCACTATATAAGGGGTAGAAAATCAGATTCATCAGCAATCATGTGGTGGTGAGGTGCCTGGTCTGAGAAGACTAATCGCTAAGTACTGCTTGATACAGCAGATATTGACAGCTGTTGCGGCGCAGTTCGGTTTTCAGAATTCGTCATCTCTAGGGTACAAGCCACCACATCTGCAACCACCAGTTTTTGGAGCTCCCAGAAGATATCATCCTGGGGTAATAAACAACTTAAAGTCAGGTAGCGCAAGCCACTACTTCCCGCAAAAGGACCTTTTGTGCAGATGGGCCTTTTGGCCCCAATGTAGCTCGTCGTCCAAGTATGTGGGGGCGAGTGATGTGCTCTGTGATAACTCGCCAGTTCTGCCATACCACGCAACCAGTGGTGTAAAACAATCCACACATCATGTGTTAGTCTTTTAGATATTTTCGACCGCAGTTAGGGGAACATTGCCTGATGCATCATGTGGGCTATTCGATGCATCTCGTCTTGTGACCCATCAGAATGCATCTGCATTATCAACCTTCATCCATAGCCCTTCAAGATATACAGGGCAGCTTTCAATTTCTGCACCAGTGTGGAACTGTTCATCAACACTGTTTAAATTAATAACTGTTGTGTAGACATGACTATCTACTAGCCACCCGCTTCCGCAAATGCTCTTCTGCACTATTCATGAGAGTGAGCCGTATCCACAGTATGCCTGCAGTTTATCCTGGCAGCCAACTTCCATATCGTGCCATCTCGTGTTCCAAAAATGTTATGCTTCAACTAATGTGACACTAGAACTTTTTCCATACCGATGAGTAATAGGTACTCTGTTATTATTGCATTATTATTGTATTACATTTGTGTAACAGGTACTCATGACAAATAGGTACCTCGCTGTCACTTAAGACTGCATTTTTTTAGTTTATTATTATGTATATATTCTCCTTATTTTTATGCTCATAAGCACCGTCAAGGTCGAGTGACATTCTATTACTGTGTTATTCAATGTTGGTGATATGGCAGTAGCCATCCATGTTATATGTTTTGTTTGCATTATATGAAAAAACTCTTGGACCGCAGTATCACGAGGCTACACAACAACATCCGCACTGCCTTGTTCCCCACACAGCATCAATTTTTCACTGAGGTCGCTATTCATGTTCTCATTGTGCGAACATGACATGCGACCGACGACACCTAGACTGTTCTGGCGTGATAGGATAGGTTTGTAGTAGTAGGGATGGTTACTCAATAGAAGACATTTCGTGTTAGTCTCTTTTCCGGGAGTAGCAGATATGTAGCACCGCACACTGGCTAGATTGCATAAATTGGCCACATACCTTAAGGCCTCCATTAAATGAGTAATTGTCTCTGTCTATGCTCTACCAGGCTTCAGGCTTATTAATTGTCTGGACTTCCCTCCATCATGTTATTTAAAGTCGATTCTGGAACTACTAGGGTTCCAGTGCGGCTAAAAATAAAGTGATGATCACTGCATACACACCCGTGTATCTTCGGGTACTAGTTAGAGAACCCCGCCAAAGTAGGAAGCACTGCGAAAATATATATAGTTACTGACCTCCAGTGCATCTCTGGGCGATTTCATATAATCCTAACGTCAGGTAAATGTTAGCTCCACGGGTGCAGATCTCACGTGATCCATACCCAACACACTGGTGACTGAAAGGACTCAGCTCTCCATCTAACTCTACAAGTGACTGGGTGCAGTCTTAGAACCGGCCACGCCCTTACAGGAAGGTCGCTATAGTTGGATAGCTGCATCTTTGACACCACCCTAAATTTATATGTGCTATTCAACACTTATGTATGTGACTTGTCCTTGTGCTGTTTTATGTTATCATGACGTGGTGGTGACAGGATCGTTATATGATTCTGGAGCTTTCCCCTTATGATATTTGCACACGCAGTCTACTGATGGGGATGTTCCTTGAGGGTGGCCTCATGGTCACTGAACATTCTCACCCATCAGATATATATATTGCGCACAGTATCTTGGAACTTACATAAGATGACGGTGGTGAATTCCATGGAAACAGCGCACCTCAAAACAAGCATATAACTTCACTACGTTAACTCTTTTGCATAATATGGTTTTTAACAAGAGAGTGGCCTGTTTTTCCATCCCTCTTTCTCTGCTTCAGCATTGTAGGCATTTTCCTGTGATGGAGGCCTGCGCGAGGCGCTTTCCTCTCACAACAAAAATAATGTTTGTGAGGGTAAATTTGGTTAATATTAAACTTGTTAAGTAGCCGCACTAGGACCCCCCTTTGCGGGGATGCCTCATGGATCTTATTCTGTGAGGTACCTCTGGCGAGGACCACGATGATGAGTCGTCAACCCGGCCCCATGTACTAGACTTCTCCCAGGTAGCAGAAAACGAGTACGATTGTTTGACTGTTACATATATTAATTATTGTATTATTTAATCATGGCCTGGCCCTAAAATGGAGCTGTGGGACCGTCACACTGGTGACACCAACAGTGAGGACGAGACCATGAGGTTCAACTTTCACAGCGATGGTCGCAAGGCCCCACTGGGACGTGAATGTTCCACCGGCACTAGAAGTTGGTTTTTGTACAATCTGGCAACATGCAATACTGGATCCGCAACCCCGAGATCCGCAGAAAACCAGCAGCCGTCTCGATGTACCATGCAGTGGTGGTACCATGGAATGGGAGCATCCAGTGGACAAGCGCATGCCTGGAGGCTACAGTATGGATGGATGAACTGATGGATCAACAACAGGTGCATGGACAGATGGACAGATGGATGGACAGGCTGACGATTGAACGGACAGATGGACAGATGGATGGATGCATAGATTGGCAGGCAAGTAGGATGGAGAATGAATGGACTAGTAGCTTAATAATTGCAGTATCCGAGTATATGTCCGGGTCAGAATCTATCTTTTATTATATGAGTCCGAGTATGGGTCCATCTTTTAATATGTTGGTCTCTGTCTGGTTCGGTATTTGAGTCTGTGTTCAGATCTGGGTCCATGGCATGGTCTGGTTCCAGATCTGCTCCCAACCCTCCACCTGGTATCGGTCAGAATCTGTATCCTCATCCGGGTCCATGTCTGGGTCTGAGTCTGGGTCTGCGTCCAGGTCTGAGTCCATCTTATCCTATGTTATTTGTGTCCATGGCTGGGTTTGGGTCCATCCTTTAATATCATCCTTGTGTATCTGTATTAAATAATAATATAGACTGAAGGAAATTTCAATTTCGCATTCTCCGAGATCTAACAATACTTACCATTACATTACTTATTGGATAACAGCTCTTACAGAAGCTGTGCCCTAAGAATCTTCAGATTTAGTAAGTTCTAACCGGGTCCTGGAACCAGGTACTCGTCCCCCACCCCACCCTCAACAAATGGGTACCAGCCACCATGAGACGCCATGTTTGCATAGCTACCAAACAAGAACCAACTCATGGCTTGCCTCCATGGGGCTGAGAGGCATGGTTCGTAATGTAATGGTAAGTATGGTTAGATCTCCGAGAAAGAGAAATTGAAATTTCCGTCACTCTCCTTCGATCAATACTTACCATTAAATTACTTATTGATAACACCAGATTTAGTTAGTAACCTGGTGGGAAGGGGCAAGCCTCTTTTGCGCCTAGAGACAGATATTAGACTTACACTTGTCACACGGAGACCTAGAAGAACCAACAAGTTTGGGACTGAATCACATTCGCATCACTGCATCCCCCCACCTCTCCAAAAAAGGGAAGAATACTAACGAACATGCATCTCGCCTGAAAACACAAGTATGCCGAGGGTTAACTGCTCTTGACACACACAATCCTGGGAATGAGCATGAATATATAAGACGAATGAACATGATATATAAACATAATACAAACACCAATCTAACTTGAATTACCTCACGAATTTTGGATTCCAGACGAAACTTCACCAACCATCACACTTTCGACCAAACATGACATAATGGGTTGAACTCCTCACACCTGACCATGTCTGTTCTCGCTACTTCTGCTTTTTCAAAGCTACAAAAAGGAGACGAATAGTGTGGCGACTAGACTATCGTTTCATAACAGCTAAAGCGAGTCTGACATGCCCCTCATATAGTAATCCATGGTAGAGTACTCACAGTGCCATTGTGCAATGACCATGATGTCCTCTAATGGAACACCATTGAATAGGGTGGTCGAGGAGGCTATTCCTCTAACATCGTGAGCCCATGCCCATTGCACCTGGTGCCCAGTCGCAATCTCATGGGTAGTCTGAATGCATTCGACAACCCAATGAGAGACAGAATCAATGGATATGATGCCATATGACTTCTTATTGCAGATCCACAGCTGACTTGTATCCAGCAATCATGGCAGGAGCTAATCCTGTAAAGAATAGCTCACAGAGAAAGTCTGATATTTGCTGAATAGTGGATTGAAAGGGATCAATATCCGTTCCTTCACACCATTCTGCACATTTTTTAACCTTGTGGCTATATGACTTGAAGGTTGACCTCCTCGCACCTACGATGAAACTCACAGCCTGTTGAGATTAGCCTTCCAACATGGAGCGTTGTTTGATAATATCCACGCAGTCAATTCGAACATCTCGGGCCAGTTGTGTAGGAAGCAGCCCTTAGCCTAGGAGATTATGTTTGGAATCTCAGGCAGCTGCACTGGATTGTCCACCAGTAGATCCAGAAGATCCATGAACCACGTCCTGCTGGGCCAGTATGGCGCCATTAGCAGGGCCAGACATGTCTTCTCCATGATTTAGAAGGATGGTGGGTGGGTACGCATATGTGTGCATCCCTCTTCAGCTTATCGCCAGAGCATCTGTATTGACGGCATTTGGATCTGGAATCAGCGAGACAAGTCATGATTTGAGCATTTTCCTTTGTGGTGAACAAGTCCATGTTTGGTTTGCCCCAATGCTCGAATATCCTTCGTAGAACTGGAGGTTTGATAGAACATTCTGATGGCAGAATTCTGTCTGTGAGACAAAGCATCCACCAGAATGTTCAATCGCCCAGGAGTGTGAGCTGCTTTTAAAACAACCGAGTATTTCCTGCACCATTGAATCAAGTGCCACACTTTCATACACAGTGTGGATGACTTGGCCCCTCCTTGGCAATTTATGTATGACACTACAATCAAATTGTCTGACTGTATCAATATCACCTTGCCCCGGACTTCTTGCCCTGAAATTTCTCCAGTGCCAGTTCCACTGCCATCATTTTGATATGCAGCTGACTCTCTTGGAGAGTCCATGTGCCCGAAACCATGTGTTTTCCCAGGCAGCACACACACCCTCACCCAACCTCCAGCAATGCATCCATGTACATGGACAGTTTGGGTGGGGCAGGTGAAGAGATATTCCTACTAGGAGATGCTGACGCCCATTCCACTATGCAAGATGCAACATTATTGGCTCCAGAACTGCTACCAGCTTTGTCAGTGGTTCTGTTCTCTGTTTCCGCAGAGACATCAGATACAACTGGATAGGTCTTCGCATCAGAGAAGTGTACATGATTACCTGCTCCATGGATACCATCATGCCCAGCATCTGAAGAAACCGCCTCGCCTGAATGTGATTTCCCAGTCAAAAACTCTTGAAGCTTGTACTTGGCATGTGGAACATCGATCCAGCATCTCTATAACATCTTTCCTCAAAGACTTCCACAGAGACGAATCTTGGATAAGACACAGTGTGTTATGTAAACCTTGATGTCCCACCCGTCGGTGTACTTCCTCCAGCATGTGCTTTTGATACTGGGATGGCAATACCAGATGAGAGTACTCAGCATCCAAGGCTGATGGTGCACACATGCAATACAGGGCACCATTACTCACTGCAGTCTTCAGGTACCTCCTTGAACATATTTGGAAACTCTTCAAGCTGGTTGATTAATAATACTTTATAAGGGATATCATACATTTCTAGAGGTATATATGGGAGAATGCCAACTTCTACCTCCAGAATCACGTAGTCACCAGTGTCGAATGCTGTGGCTTCCCGAGGTTGTCTCAGCCGTGACAACATGTCCGCTCAGACATTATGGGCACCCTTGATATACTCAATCTTGCACCCATACTCGGCTATCAGCACAGCCCAAAGTTGGCCCTTTGTGTTTCTCACCTCTCCCACAAACAAACTCTTAAGTTGTTTGTGGTCAGTAAACATGGTAAATTCAGCTCCAAACAAATAGGGCCATAACTTCTTCAGGGCGTAGACCACAGCGCAAGCCTCTTTTTCAATGACCAGCCAGTTTAACAGGCTGTCCTTAAGAGTACTGCTTACATACTGAATAACCTTCTCAGTTCCCTGATCCTCTTCTTGAACCAGAATTGTGCCTATCACATAAGAACAACGTCAGTATACAAATGGTACGGCTTTTGCAAATTGGTGTACACAAGCACACTTCTACTGCACAGCAAATCTTTCAACTTGTCAAACTGTTGTTCACTCCCCCACTCGAACTGTTTATACTTCTTGATCAGTTCTATCAGCAGCCTTGCTATTTCTGCATAGCCTGGCACGCATGACCGATAATAGCCAGTAGCACCTAATATCGTTCTGACTCCACCGACATCCTGCGGAGGTGCCATTTCATGAATGACTTCCACCTTCTGCTTCTGGGGTGAAATACCTCCACAGAGATGTGATAACTGAGCAAATCAACTGACTTACCCGCGAAATCACACTTTTTCCACTTGAGCTGCAAATTATGCTCGCATAATCGCGCCATCATGAGTGTCAAGTGATGTGCATGCTCTTCAGGACTCCTAGAAAATACAACAACATCATCGACGAAAACGAGCGTTAACTTATTTATGTATCCACGAAAAGCAGAATTCATTGCCCTCTGAAAAACTGCTCCACTGTTCCGATAACCAAAAGGCATACGAGTCCATTCAAAAAGACCTTCTGAGCAGATGAAAGCTGTCTTCTCGATGTTTTGTCTGGCCATTGGTATCTTCCAATATCCAGACTTCAAATCCATCGTAGAAAACAGGGTAGCACCTTCCATGCTATCAAAAATATCCACAATATTTTGCAATGGATAATTGTCTTGGGGTAGTACCTCATTCAATTTTCTGTAGTCGATGCGGAAACAGGTTCTCCCATCCTTCTTGGGCACCAGGGTAATCAGTGATGCCCAAGGTGATGAAGATGATCGAATCACACCCGCGTCTAGCATTTCCTCAAGCTGATCGCGTACAACATGTGCTTTTAACAATGGCATTCTATATGGATGTTGTCAAATGGGAGTGTGATCGGTAGGGATCGTACACTCCACCAATGGATTCCTACCCAGTTCCTTAGGACGAGCAGTATCAAAATTACCAGCATAGTCACTAAGAACTTTGTCAATAATTTTGTAACTGGTCGTCTCCATGACACTGGCTTCAGCATAGTATCGCTTCTGGTGCCTATAGGGAATATGTAACGGGAAGATCTTACCAAACCACTCCATTTCCCATTTCCTGTAATTTATTACCACTTCACCCACGTGCAATGCATTCACCCCAACTAATCCCTCATGATTCATATTTTTAACGATTATGACGTGAATGGGCAGAGCACCTTGAAAATTGACCAAATGTCACTTCTAATCAGTGATGCACTAGCACCAGTATCCACTTGAATATCGATACTACACTTACCAGTATCAACTTTGCGACCAATATCATTGTCTAAGCGCAGTCAGACCAGAAACCTCTTAGTCGCATGTTCCCTCTGTCAGTGTTTTCCAGTTGTCGGCTGTCTCCTCATACCATGTCAGCATAGCTTCATTGTCTAACATGATTAGTCCCTCCTCCCATGGAATATTCTGTCGGTGCATCATGGCCACTCCAGAACCTCCCATATGCATCTGTGTTCGTGCTGATCAGCGTGAACCCATCTCTGTCAGAGTATTCATCATGATTTAATTCTTCATGTTGTGTTGGCGTAAGATGCATGGCATTGAGTAGATCATCTAAATCCCCTTGCTGTTCAGTGAAAGGTATGGCTTCCTTTAATGTTTTATTCCCCTTGATAACAACTCACCGCACTAGAGTGACATTGGATAGCACTCGCATGTATGCACATACTATTATCCTTTTGCTGTCTTCATTGACGTTGGGGTAATCATTCTTGGCTAAGGTTCGAAATCGTCTGTTAAAGGTGTTGATTTTTCGCCTTGCTTTTGCTTAATGCACTCTTCCTCATTTGCAGATACAAATAATTTCACAATGTATCGGTGAAGCTCATCCCAAGTGACTGTTTTTCTATCAGATAGCCCTTGATATCTTTATGTAGATGTCCCCTTGTAGTCCAACTTATGACATAGGCTGCATCTCCAGGTTGATTTGGGCACATTGCATCCATAGTGTAGCAACACATTTTTAAATACTCTCTCACCTCTGATGGTATGTGTCCGTCACAGTATTGTATATGCTGCACATGATCATGCAACAATCCATCTCTGATTCGATCTTCTTCCCTTGCATTGGATATATTAGAGAATTCCCTCATGCTGTTCTGTAAATCAGTAGTCATTGTGCTGAATACCTTCCACACATTTTCAGCAGTTGATGTAACGCCTCCTTGGTCTATTGTTGCTGGTGCCTGAGCTTGACTTGGAATTAGCTGCGGGCAGCGTCGGCTGGGTAATGTCTGCGAAAATGGCAGCTCAGGCGGCATATGGCATGTCCTTTGCCTGTCTCGGAAAATGTATGGGTCCTGAATTGTAGCGATGTATGCTTCTATCCCCTCTATGATGCTTAAAGGCAGTAGATATGTAGATTAATCTGTGTGATGGTTCCGGGGTCTTGGATACCAGATAGATTCCTGGTGGCTGAAACACTAGGGATCTCTACTGTAACTTTGACGGTATTGTCAGCTTTGTATTCAGTGTGTGTTGATAACATAACTTGATCTGAGCAACAGACTACGTTGCAGAATTCGATGATGGTGTTGGAAATGCATTGAATGGCTTGCTTGCTGTTGTATGATGATGGTTGCGGACTGTACATGTAATGGGTGAATGTTTTATCGTTCATTACTTGGTACTTACAGTTTTAGCTGATGATGTCCTTCGGAAAGTATGCACTTTTCACAATCTAATCTAATAGTTCTAATCTGAGATTAATCCTGCCAGGCTCGCCAAATGAGAAATCGGGAAATCGGATCCGGAACTAAAAGTGATGCTAACTGATACTGGTTTGATTATGTAGACTTGTCGGGCTATTATCTGACTGCAGAATATTCTCTGAGTTATAAAAAGATGAAGTGTCTTTCGCTAATCACAGATTGAACTTAACACTTAATCATAGATTTAACGAATATATGTTTATTAACTGATATAACTGAATAAAGCAAATAAGTTGTATTGCAGACTGCAAATCAAACTAAACTTTATCTATACAAACTTTGTTCTCAATTATCAATAGATAAACACAAGAATTGCAGAGGCTAACTACTTTAAATACTGAAACAGACGTTTACAAAGATGTACACTGACTTCAGGATTATCAGATGACGGAGTGATCTCGAAGCACTGTCGACAGTGACTTAAATAGTGTAAAAGGGTGTTCATGACTATTGTCACACAACAGGAGCAAAAGAGGTAGTCCGGATTCTGATTGGTCAAGCTTCATTGCTTACCCAATAGAACCCCCACAAATGCTCTTGAGGATGCGTGCGCTCAACTAGTTTTAACTAGTTCTCACCGGAACGTTTCTGAAGTGTATACCACAACATCGTGTTGATATTCCACCATATTGACGTCACAATGTTGTGATTCCAATCATTGTTCCATGTTATTGTTCTGCTTGACAGCTCGGGGACATGGACTTCTACCTGAATCCCTAGGATTCGCTCATACATGGTTTGTCTATTTAGGCATTGATAACATGACGGTTACAGCACCATAGAACCTCATCATTCAGTGATCTCTGACCTAGCACGTACTGCGGATTTGGTCACCTGACAAAGTTCGATCGTACTAGAAAACCAGTCATTTAATCACTGCCTCTATTCAAGATATTTACAGTCGTAAAGTTCTCAAAATAATTATTTCCTGCTGCATGTTGCCGAGCATTGACTACTTAAATAGCTACAATCGTTGCTAAAACAATCCCATATCGAAGCAGTCATTTCTCATCCGCATTCCATATACAACCTCCAATATGCGTGGCATCAACATTCATTCAGATTCAGTAATAACAAAACCAGTATTTCATATATGCCTAACTAGCCATGCTTGGGTTTCGGATACATTCTATAACACCGTCATGAAATGCGTTTGACCTTTAGAAATACAATAGTTCGCAGTCGTTGCTACGAACTAACAAATAGTTTGCGTTTGTCATTACGAAAGTTTGCATTTGTTGTTACGGATTGTATTCAAAATAGTTTGCATTTGTTACTGTACAAAGGTGAGTAATTCTTTCATCCATTACATTCCTTTGACGCTGCATTTATTAATACTGACACTTGCTGTCTTCACTATAGAACCGCGCCATCGCTAAAGTAAATGTTTATTCTTCCTTCTACTATTCTATCCTTCCTTCTTGTCTGTTCGTCCGTCCTTTATTCATAACTTAAACGTATATCATATTCCAGCTCAGCGTAAAACGGGTTACCATATCACGCGCTCCTGACAAGGTCATCCTGCTCATCTATCTATATACATATATATATCTCATAAACGCTATATATAAACCACGATGACCCTGTCGTGACGTGGAAGATATCTATAACTGAGATGAATCTATCCAAAAGACTACTAAAAAGACTAACAGATTTGGGCTTCAGGCTGGGCAGGTCACGCGGTCATATGCAAATAATGCTTAAGACAGGAACCGAAAATCTTGAGGCTAGCTACTTCCTCAAAATCTCCAGATCCGAATCCGGATATCTACAATATGACGTCATAATCAGCTAAGCGGCATGTATGATGACGTCATAATCATTACCTCGTAAATGATTCTATTGGGCCCGTCTTTAACTCTTAATAGTACGACTCGTTGTACAAATGGTATGGCTTTACTAATAAATAAACATGCTGTTGAATTTTTTGAATCTCATTTGACTGGGCGCTGTTGCTGCTATAGGTGGCAACAGCGCCCCGTCAAATTGGTTCCAACATATTCAATAGCTTACCTGTATAGTTTTCTGGATATTGATAGTCGGGGATCCCAACACTACGGATGTGTGGGTGGAGCTTAGCAAGAGATGGGCGGGGCATAGCTAAAAATGGAAATGTCCATTGAAGCTTATTAAGGTGCATTCTAGGAAAGTCACGTAAAATTACTTTTTATCTTTACTTTATAATGTCATGCGAAGATTAATTTGTGTCCAAGCACATATTAAAATATGACTGTCGCTATTACAACAAGGTCTACCACGCTAAACATCAAAATAAAGCTTGTGGAAATGCATATTCAGAAAAATCATTTGATTTTAGGTTTCCGTTGTCAATTGCGTGTTATTTATTGTTAAACCTACAAGAAAATATGCATATTTTGTAGTTTCAAACAGATTCAAATGGATCACGGAAATTTTAACGGTCTTCTAGAAATTATTATTATTATTATTATTATTAGGCTTCCAAGAGCGAAGCTCTGGAAGACTAGAGTAATTGTTCTGTTTATTATTATTATTATTATTATTATTATTATTATTATTATTATTATTATTATTCCGCCGCCAGCCATTTCCAGCAAGTAGATTGAACCAAAACTCTGAAACCAGCAGGTCAATCAATACAAGACTCGGCAACTATGGTCTAGATGCCAACTAGGATCGAAATTAATCAAAGAGAACATGATGCACTCAGGGATTTGGCGGCCATTTTGAACTTTTTTATTTGATGGATTTTGATGGGAAAAATTGCTATACATATGTTAGTTGACCGTCTGCAGAGTGTGTGTGAAAATGAACGAGATCTATTTGTAAAGTGCAGAAATATTTAGATTTTAATTTTCCTCTTTATTATGTAGTAGAAGACAGTTTGCTAGAGGCTCTAATAAAAATGATGAATGTGACATATTATTGTCATTTTATATCTGGTTACCATTGGGGTAACAAATGGCATTTGCTACTGTAAGTGCTCTAGGTAAACATATTAATATAATAGGGATTTAATTGCGATTTAATACCAATTGACAACCTGGCTGATTAGCCCATGAACTTAGTAATGCCAATATAAAACTTGCACTTATTGTAGATGCTAAGGATACATGCTGACTATTTTTCAAAACAATTTGACTGAAAGTTGTTCCTGCCTATTAACCCTTCTACTAGTAAAATAATAGATTGGTATTAACCTTTATACTGAAGAATGCTAACTTTTACTTGGAATCCTTCTAGAAATTGTTCTGATTATTCTCTTTTATTATTATTATTATTATTACTATTCCTCTTCTATCGGCTTCTTTTGAGCCATGGATCCCGGAATGCTATGACCTTTGTCATATCAGCGTGGGCATAGATGAACGAGTGTTTGAAAACTAGAAGATAATCTGTCCACTTGCCCTGTAGTTGGGGCTTAGAATACACCTTCCGTATCCTCTGTGTGTCGTAAGAGGCGACTAAAGTAGGTAAGGGTGAGGTAACCCTGACAGAAACCTCGAGTGCTGAAGACGGAGGTTCCAGGCCGCACGGCGCAAACTAATAAACCATGGATCCATGCACTTAACGCTTATGATCATGTCGATAGTCACTTAGGACTGGCGGTATGATCAGAGAACGAAAAGAAGAAGAAGATCTGTCAATAAACGGCCGAGATATGAACTTCCGAAATTACTACATCATATATAGCAAAGGTCTAATTTCAGAGGTGTTCCTTAATAGACAGGTTAGATCTGTTACAGTTTCCGCCGTCGAGCAGATTTATGGTGACAATTTTAGATTTCACACTCCTGTTCCTTGCAGCCGAATGTCCAAGTTTATTTAGCAACATGGTTTGGTAGACTGAGTTGTTTCTTTAAAAATAATTTGACTGAAGGTCATTGCTGCGGGAGGAACAGCTTTCAGTCAAACACATTACAAAAAATTCAACAACATAGATGTCAGAGCACACAATAATATCTTAAATATTTAGGCATCAGCGAAAAAAAGGTCAATCTAGTAATGATGATTTTATATAGCTTTCATGATAAAGCTCCATCAGATGGAAATTCAGGCTCGTAACCAGGCAGATATTTATTACCCAAAGACGAACACGTGCTCTGGCGCCAAAAGATGATTATTCTTTAAAAGGGGTGGTGGTATGACGAGAAGCCGTAAGCAACCACCATCTTTTGGTCCAAAAACGCTGCATAGTATAGCGAATAAGTTGTATTAACTGACTATCTGTCTTTAACAACAACTTTTTGATGGACCATACAGTGCCCATTATAAACAGGCTTGAGTGATCTTGCACGCTTAAATGCGCTATTATACTCCTCTCTTAATAGAGGGATCAGTGATTTAGCTTTTAGCACTTTGAACCCTAAAGTGCTAAAATCTTATTTTCCTGATAATACTAGAAGTATTGCGTAAGTTGATGAATGTATTGAAAGAAATTTGACTGGAAACTGTGGCCACAGCCGTCATATATCCCTACCCAAGCCCTCCAACCAGTTTCAGAATCTTATCTATTCAGTTTTCTTGAGTTGACAAATGCGTGGTGTGTTTCAATACTAGAAGCGTGACAGTAAAAGTAGTTCCTGTATCAATTAGCTACATCAGTTGGAGACAACTTTAGATTTCACCCTTTACCCCTTCTTCGGTGCATCTGAAATGGTCTTGCGAAATGTCAATTTGCAAACTAAGAGAAGACTATTTATGAAAATTTACAACTGAAATGATTAGCTCGATAACCGAGCCAGTCACTCCAGTGGTAAATTTTCAAAATAGTCTTCTCTTGGTCTAGAAATGGATATTTTCCATGAGAAAATTTAAAGTTTCTTGTACAAATTTAAAAATTGCAACAGAAAGGCAATCTTAACAGTCTATTTAAAAGAGCTACCATCGCAACTACTCCTAGCCCATGTCACACAGAAACTTGAAACTTCTGGTATGGTTACACATATGGCCATGGATGTGCATGGCACTTTTGAAATTTTGTCATGACGCCAAGGGGGTTGGGACTGTGGGTAAAATTTTTAATTTATGCAAAGGTGGTCATGTCACATATCATTGTCAAGCCAATGATGAATAGACTACAATACAAGGAATTATTTTTATCTTGGGTCCAACTTAGGGTAGGGGGCGGGGACACAAGTGGGCACCAATCGATTGTAATGAAGGGGACTGTGCCCATTAAAAACAGGCTTGAGTGATCTTGCACACTTAAATGCTCTATTATACTCTTCTCTTAATAGAGCGGATTAGTGATTTAGCTTTTAACACTTTGAACCCTAAAGTGCTAAAATCTAATTTTCCTGATAATACTAGAAGTATTGCGTAAGTTGATGAATGTATTGAAAGAAATTTGACTGGAAACTGTGGCCACAGCCATCATATATCCCTACCCAAACCCTCCAACCAGTTTCAGAATCTTATCTATTCAGTTTTCTTGGATTGACAAATGCGTGGCGTGGCGTGTTTCAATACTAGAAGCGTGACAGTAAAAGTGGTTCCTGTCTCAATTAGCTACATCAGTTGGTGACAACTTTAGATTTCACCCTTTACCCCTTCTTCAGTGCATCTGAAATGGTCTTGCGAAATGTCCATTTGCAAACTAAGAGAAGACTATTTATGAAATTTACAACTGGAATGATTAGCTCGATAACTGAGCCAGTCACTCCAGTGGTAAATTTTCAAAATAGTCTTCTCTTGGTCTAGAAATGGATATTTTCCATGAGAAAATTTAAATTTTCTTGAACAAATTTAAAAATTGGAACAGAAAGGCAATCTTAACAGTCTATTTAAAAGAGCTACCATCGCAACTCCTCCTAGCCCATTTCATGCAGACACTTGAAACTTCTGGTATGATTACACATATGGCCATGGATGTGCATGGCACTTTTGAAAGTTTGTCATGACGCCAAGGGGTGGGGACTGTGAGTCAAAAATTTAATTTATCCAAACATGGTCATGTCACATATCATTTTGAAGCCAATGATGAGTAGACTACAGTACAAGAATTATTTCGATATTGGGTCTAACTGAGGGTAGTGGGGATCAAAAGTGGGCACCAATCGATTGCTACACAACTCCTCCTAGACCATTTCACATAGAAGCTTGAAACTTTTGGTATCATTGCACATATGGACAGGGATTTGCATGACACTTGGAATTTTGGCATGACCCCAAAGGTCATGTTGCATATAATTTTCAAGCCAATGGTAAGTAGTCTACAGTACAAGGAATTATTTTGATCTTGGGTCAAACTGAGGGTGGGAGGCGGGGTCAAAATTTCAAAAGTGGGCACCAATCAATTGTAAAGCAACTCCTCCTAGACCTCTTCAGATAGAAACTAGAAACTTTGGAGATGATTGCACATCTGGCCAGTGATTTGCATGACACTTTTTAAATTATATCATGAACCCCAGGGTGTGGGGACTGTGGGTAAAAAATTTAATTTATCCAAAGGTGGTCATGTCACATATCATTTTGAAGCCAATGATGAGTAGACTACAGTACATGGAATTGTTTTGATCTTGGGTCAAACGAGGGTATGGGGCAGGGTCAAAAGTGGGCACCAATCAATTGTAACACAACTCCTCCTAGACCATTTCACATAGAAATTTATGATTCAACATATGGCCAGAGATGTGCATGACACATTGGAATTTTGATATCAGCCGAAGGGGTGGGGGAAATGGTGGGCAGAAAATAAATTTTATCAAATTTGGTCATGTCACATATCATTTTGAAGCTTGTAGTTAGTAGACTACAGTACAACACATTATTTTGTTCTTGAGTCAATCTGCGGGCAGTGAGCAGGAGTCAAATGGGCAATCTACTTCTATATATGTACATGGCTTGGATATTGTTTCTTCACAGAATAGTTAGTCCTGCGCAGACCAGGTCCTGCAGCAGTCGGTTCCTCAGGTAACTTAAAAATGCAAGATATTGCTATCTTCTAATACCTCTTCTCCTGCTAGTTATTTCTCCCGAAGCACCTGGTATAGAACAGTCAAACTGGTTCCATGTTACCAGATTTAGTGTCCAAAGAAATCCCTGATTAACCTGTTTACTGCTGAATGACCAATCATCTAGCTGATTTTGTGACCAGTTTTGTGTATATAGATCTTCTCCAAAACCACCTAGGCGATTGATCAGAAAGACAAGAAATATTATCTAAAATAGTTTCACCAGATAACTAGATTGTACATGAAGTACAAGAAAAGAATGTCTCGTTCGAGTGCAGGTATTCTTGGAAGCCGTATATCTGTTCATGGAACAGATCTAGTTATTATTATTATTATTATTATTATTATTATTATTATTATTATTATTATTATTATTATTGACATAAATCAGAGGATATCTGAGCAATTTTTTTACATCCTATCACATCATCAACTTATGCAAAGTTAGTTTTGTTTTAAACATATTTTATTGTCAATTATTAGCTATGTGATCGAGTCACATTATTAAGACACCATACACTAGTGACAGATCGGATCTCACCAGTATTGTGAAGATATCAAATAGCTGCACAATATTTTTATGTGATTACCAAGTTTTGGAGACGTAAGAGGCGAGTACTGGGTGGGGCTTGAGTGGATACATGTTCTGACCACACATGGAGCAGTACAGGTGCGAGCGGATCTATGTGGATTCAATGTCCAGGCCTGGTACATCGTGTATAGCAGTTTTAATATTACTAGCCAGAGCGACGCTTACAGGCCCCACGCGGGGACGTACATGACAAGGGGCATCATGTCCCAGCTGACAGAACATGACGGCCTCCGGTTTAGCATTCGGTCGCTGCGCTAACTGATGAAAATGTGGCTGGTGGTATCGCAATTGCTTTTTACGTTAACCTAAACGGCGGGAGTTATAATGCCAGCCCTAGGGGTGGCATTTCATGGGCTTACATTCCAGATCGTGGCTATTATCCCAGTATGAGAACAACGGAGATGAAGATTCGGCCCCTCACAGCGGCGGGAGACCTGTCACACCAATACACCTGCCCTCTATAAAGACCAGAGGGGAGAAGAAAGTAGTCGTTAAGTACAGGCGCTCTCATAACACAGTTAAGTTTCTCTAAGAGATGACTTTTGTGCCAATGTGATGCTGGTTCTGTAAGACAGGTGCTATTTCGATAACCGGTCTGAAAGACCACCTGTCTTAAAGCATCATCATCTTATGACAACACATCCAGCTGCTCTTTATACACACGTTTCATAGTGGTTCTTTATCTGTTTAATAATAATAATAATAATAATAATAATAATAATAATAATAATATGAACGATTGCAATAGGATTTACGCCCTTGATTTTGGAGACCCTAGTAATAAAATCGCGACCTCGACCTTGGAATAGTGAATACGCACATCTGGTAATTCCTTTATGGAGCTGAAAGACAACCCGTGGCGGCATCCATATTGAACAGCCAAAGGTGGTCCTAGAAGAAACTGAAGTGTCACGATGTAGGTGATTAATCCACACAAACCAATACCAACGTCAGCGATACTTATGATAACGAAATTTGGACAGGACAATCTAAATATGTCCTTTTTTAATGTCCTTTTGTAGGCCAAGAGAATACGGGGTTTTTCTAATTGACCACTGGATTGGCTGTCTCTGTTACTGAGCCAGTCATTCTTGTGGTAAATTAAAAAAAATAGTATTCTCTTGGCCTGCACATGGACAATACTCAAGACTACTTCGGAGGCCGGTTATTGGCTGTTGTCTCAGGAAAGGGTTAAATACGGAGACAACTGGTTTCCTGTAATGTCTAAAAGAGACCAAGTACCCCAAAAGAATGGCATTGGTGATGGCACCACTTAACTAATTCACCTTTCCAGAGTATCCATCCATCATCAGACCGCGTATGACGTCATAAGCAGCTCAGTACGTGTATGATGACCTCATACTCATTACGTCACACAGGGTTCCATATAGACCGTGATCAAATCTCAAATGGTTCGACACGTTGTATGAATTGTATGTCTTTGTAAGTCTTTGCTATTTAATACACATATTGCCTTAGGCAGCAACAGCACACAGTCAAATTAGTTTCAAAATATTCAACAGCTTACATGTGTAGCTTTTTGCAAATTGATAGTCAGAGTGTTCAGAGATCGATCGATCCCAACACGAGCGAGGGGTGGGTGGAGCTTAGCTAGAGATGAGCGGTGCATAGCTAAAACCAGAAAGTTCCATTGTCGCCAAAGATGATTTCCAAATGGTCTGTTGGAAATAATGGATGAATTCAATTTATAGATCAGCCATATACTTCATTGCTTTTTATGCTATGACGACTAATCAGCACAGTACAGTTTACAGTTATGAAAAGAACATATAAAAAAACCAATATAACAAAATACAAACTTAATCACATGCAATTCATAAACCCTACAAGATGTTACTATGTTTTAATGCTGTGAAAATAACGACATAAATATTTTCAACCAGCCCGCCTGGAAGCCGTAGCAAAGAAGCAACGCGGCGTAATCAACCCACAAGGACGCCTATCTAGGCCAACAACCCCGATCCCACCACATATACACATGCAATAGGCCTATGCAATACTAACTGTATGTGCCTTGGATGTACACTTATGATATGATGCGACTTGCCGGACAAGACAAACCACGTCCAATTGAGACAAAAGGTTTCATTGCTAGAAGGGTCAAGAGTACGTCTGAACACTGAAAATAAAATATAAATATATCTATATCTATATACATATGTACAGATGCATGGGATGAGGTCAGCATGTATATGGTCATTTAAAGATGTTTACTTAGAAACTGCCCGCGGCGATGTAATATTACTGAATTTTCGTAATTAATTAACCAAAAGAATTTGTCTTATTTTGTTGGATTTTTAAAGTGCTTGTTTGTTTTTTTCAATTATACTAAAATGTTCACTTCTATAATCATTGTATGCGTTACATTCTATAAGAAAATGAGTTTCATCTCCA
This sequence comes from Chaetoderma sp. LZ-2023a, assembly GCA_034401795.1. Lineage (NCBI taxonomy): Eukaryota > Metazoa > Mollusca > Caudofoveata > Chaetodermatida > Chaetodermatidae > Chaetoderma > Chaetoderma sp. LZ-2023a. The sequence continues at coordinate 58,730,382 of CM067365.1, forward strand.
GTTGAACCAGTATCACACAAGTCACAAACTCTATCTACTCTATTTATCTTGTAATATCTACCCGTCACTATTTTGAGCCTATGTGCAGATATTCGCAACCTCGTAATGACCTTTGTATATTCAATTTTCTTCATAGTTGTTAGATAATTTTCTAATCCAAGACTAGTTTTTCAGGTGCTCAGTTTACAATCAGAAAGGGTGTTCTTTAAAGCATATACCAGTTTTCAGGATAGGCTTCAATGCAAATGGATTTCAGAGGTTGTTTGTACTTTGGAATGTTACATGATGATATATTTAATGGTAGTTTTAATGTAGCACATAACTGTTTCACGCTGCTGTACCAGCATGGGTTCTTTGACGTAGTATGGAGAGTTTGTGAAGATTCAAGTGCATTGCCCAATAATGAATACAGACCCGTGTTCTAATCTATGCCAATAGCGTAACATTGATTTCACCACATCAAGGTGAGGGGGGCCCAACCTAGTTCAGACAGAATGGTTTACATAGTACTCTTTTTATGTCTAAAGTGAATCCGTTTTTAAACTCATGCATGTCTATAATGATTAAAAACTCGGCATATTTCACTTCTCTATAACACAATAGGTTTTATCATATGGCTAAATAAGAGTAAACCAGTTTTGATCATTGATTGCAGTGAAAGTATATCTTTACAAAGCTTAAAATATGCGTTTAGGCCTCTTGTGTAGAGGTCTTGTCTTGCTTGTGTGCATGTACCTGAAGCAGAAAACTGAATCCCTAAGTACTTATAACTTAGTGTGTATTCAACAGGCCGTCCTTGAAAACTAAAGCTTTTCTTCAATAGCCTGCCAGCTTTATTGAAAATAATAAATTTAGTTTTATCCACATTCACCTTCAAACACCAGACTTTACAATATTGTTTCAATTTATCTAATTTTGACTGTAATCCTTGTTGGGTGGAATCATATGACGTCATAATCAACTACGTCATATATAGGTCGACGTGAAAATCAAGTGTCACAATCCACAATCATAATTGACAGAAATAGTCGGTCATAAACCTGAAATAGTCCGTCAAGCTGTACGAATTGTATGTCTTTACTATTTAATAATCACTTTGTTGAATATTTTGAAATTAATTTGACTGGGCGCTGTTGCTGCCATTAAGCTTCAGACCAACCGCTCTTGCTGCTGCTACAATTGCGATTTGTCTTCGTACACTGAAATTGTAGCTGCAACTTATTGATGCTACTCATATGATTGACGTTGATTCTGAGAACTATTCTTCAGAAAATATGTCGTTATATTTTCTGTAGATTTTACTTTTAAGCCATTTATATATGCTTGTGTTTATTCTGAATGCGATATTCCACTTGTGTATGACTGAGCAGATATTGTCTGCATATTATTTTCCTCACATGTTTCTGTTTCAAGGCATCGGTTATCATCGTAATGGACCGTTCCAGCTTTAGACGTGCCCCGCCCATCTCTTCTAGCCCAGCTCCTCCCACACGGCCACAAATCGCCCGTGTTGGGATCGATCCCCGAATGCCCTGACTATTAATTTCCCGAAACCTATACAGTTAAGTTGCTGAATATTTTGTAACTAATTTGACTGGGTGCTATTGCTGTCTATAGCATATGGTATATTCAACATGATATTTATTAAATAGTAAAGACATACAATTCGTACAACGGCGCACAGTCCGTTTTCAACTTTACGTTCGTGACGTACTTATCTACACAATTCATGACCTCATTGATTGTGATTTCATTCTATACGTCATTTAGTCGATTATGCCGTACTACAATGGATGTATTAGGGATGTGCATTTGGAGCAATATCAGTATACGTGTACGTTAGTTTTAACGAGCGTGTACACGTATCTGTCATTCTGCTTCAAAGATATAACATTAATATGATATCTATTGAGCCTATTAAGTATGGACGGGCGTGCTATGGTGGGGTTGGAAAATGAAATAACAATTTATTTATTCCCGTCCCCACCCACACCCGCCTTGTATGAACAGCGCCTCTAAGCGCGCAAAGTGCTACTCATTTTGATCAACTGAAAACTAAATATAAAATTTGTATTCCGTTAAAGTTTATTTGCAGATCAAGCGAAAAGTATTTTGTAAAATTATCATTGGAACTTTTCTCGACATGCAGATAGACTTTCAATAATGACATATTCTTCAAGACGACTATAGCGGCCGTTTTGTCCGGCTTGGCTTTTGATGAGTTGACCAATCAATCAATTTATTGCATAAAAACCATACAGTATGGTGTCTGCATACAGCACATACAATATATACAGTAAAAACATAAAATGCACACGCATTGACAATATATACACACTATAACAGTCAGCATATCTCCAAAACAGCAGGATATGTGGAAAGATACAATGTATTAAGTTATGGTCACAGAGGCTTATCCGAATGCATGGGATCAATAGTTGTAGAATGTTGTTTAGCACACATGCATGGACACAGGGTAGAACCAGTTCAGAGATTTCTGTATCGCCGTTATTGCAGGACATCAGGAACACGAACTTCTCATCATCAATTAATGATGGGAAGTCGCAAAAAGAGCCGAGTGCATTGAAGAGGTCCTGTATTTCATTGTCATAAGCCGAACAATGCAGGATAATGTGCTTCTCGTCTTCAATACACTCTGATACGCACATCGTGCAAATCCTACGTCCAAGCGGTACCTTTTGGCGTCTTCCGAGTTCACTCGCCAGGCTGTGTGCACTAACTCTAAGTTTCGTGAAATCCTTACGTATTAAGAGATTTCGAGAATTAATCTGATAGTTTTCCATCGCAAAGTTAAACCTGAACAATCCATAAGTGCGTAATTGAGCATTTATGTTTAGAAAGTTACTTTTCCAAACGTCTACATATTTGGATTGCATCAAACGTTTTAATTTCTTAACATCAGATTCCGTGTGACCCACAACCGTGTTATCCCACGCATAGTCGAAAGCAAAATAGGTACACAGTTCGCTGGTTAAGAAAGGCCAATTACAATTACTCAATATATTAGAATAGGATTCACAATACGCTTTGCGGACTATGGAAGTATCATCTAGTGCACGCATTCTGTGCCAATATTTCATTGCAAGCGCCAAACAGGATATAAGAAGCGTATGATGACCCACTTCCCCGAGGGCTGCATCATTGGTTGCATTTCTACGAACAGTAAGTATGTATTTACAAAATTCCATAACAACCCTTTCTGCTGGAAGATTGTCGCAGTTTGTTTTAAAACCATGAGTCCTAAGACCTTTAAGAAAATATTGGCCCCAACTTCGCATCCGTACATTAAAATAGGTGAAATAAATCGCTTGGAGAGAACAAGTCCCGAAAATATGTTGGTTAAATTGCCTGAGTTTGAAAATGGCTTTAGTTGCTTGCTCACAAAGGCGTTCGCAAGCTGTTTTAAAGTTACCAGAAGCAACAAATGTTATACCCAGGTTGCAATAAGTCTGGACTATTTCAATAATGTTACCGTTGTATATAAACAGATAATTATTTAATAGTTTACCACCTTTATTGAAAATGAGTACCTTAGTGTTTGACCAAAGGCTGGCGACGATCAGTCCTCCGCGAGCTTAGATAAGTGCCACACGCCATGGCATTCATAGTGATAATCTGTGTCGATAAGATCACGCTTGAACTGTAATTCACACCTATGTGTTCTGACAAGGGGTGTTGGCGATGTAAAGAATACCTGTGGGCTGAGTTGACTGGATACCCTGGCATCGCTGCTACGTGTAGATACTTAGTTAACCCCGTTATCTCTCAATGTGCTCAAGAAAACTTAAATTCTCTCATAAAAATCCTCATGAGCAGACCAATAGATGAGTGTTTTTGAAAATTTACCGTACAAATGACTGGCTTGGTTATCGAGCCAGTCATTCCAGTGGTAAATATTAAAAGACAAAACCTGTCTCCCTTTGGTCTACAAATTGATATTTCTCAAGACCGCTGTAGGAGCCGTGTTTTGAAAGGCATTAAAGTGTTAATTCGGAAATTATTGACAAATAGAGTGTGGCGCCAAATTCGGAGAATTAATTTGTAAAAAAATATATACATTTTCTTTGAGGGTTATCTTACTTATTTCACATAAATATGTATATTTTATAAACAATTTCCGTGTACACGGTTGCGATTTGTGTAACCGTCTACACATCGTCTGACCGTGTACACGTGTACACGCTCACAGCCCGAGGATGAATACGCTTGGAAAGGTCCATTGCACGCTGTTCCTCCATGCAGACAATGGTCATGATAAAAGCGGGAACATCTCATAGTAAAAATATCTGTCATATGCTAGGATAGCCATTCTATACCGCGTGATAATCTCAATCCATATTTATTTCGAGTATAGCTCTAAATGGTGATCTAATTGGTAGCACAATTTCTCTGGAATCCACAGTGCCATCCGGAACACAAACAAGCACGCTAATTGAGCAGTACCTCCGAGGAATATCATTGCCAGTATCATGACTCTGCGTTGAAGTAAGCGAGTCGTGGATTTTCTTATATCACCATGATCCAATATTAACGACATATATTAGATTACAGGAAACTAGTTGTCAGGAAAGCTCTATACGCCATATATGCCTGCCACTTAGTCAATAATTTGCCTGAAAGTCAGTCTCCATCGCCTGCGGCTAGAGTTAGCAGCTTATATACAAAGTGAACTTGAGCATGAGCTGGTGTGTGGAAAGATGAAAGGATAGTAAACGCGGGGTCGTCGGACAGAGCATGCATCTGGGGTTTGGGGAGGTGGGGTGGGGGTGGTTGGGGAGGGAGGGGCTATCATTATTTAGCCTCAAAATAACTATACCTTAGCAAATGCCTTCCTTTAACCCTTTAATGGCTAAATTTGATCAGGAAAACCTAAATATGTACTTATTGAATATTCATTTAAAGGTTAAGAGAAGTCTATTTTTAAAAAGTGGATCACTGGAATTACTGGCTCGGTTACCGAGACAGCCATTCCAGTGCAGGAATATAAAAAATAGTCTTAACATAGCCTGGAAATGACCATTCATTAAGACCACTTTAGAGGCCGGACCTAACCGGCTTCACCGTGAAATGGTAAAGCGATCTCTTTCCTTTGAGAAATACATTTGCTAGCACAAGCAATGCCCGGTTTAACAGCGTTAACGAGGTTTAACAGCGTGTTAATTCTTGATTTACATCATCCAGATATGACTTATCATAGAACCATAAGTAGGTCACATAGTGCGCGAACCTTATGTACGACCTACAGCTAATTTCCATTTTCGACACTCAGAAGCCAGCAGTCAGACAATGTCGTTAACATTTCCTTCACAGGAAGTTGGACAGGCAAGCAGGGCAATGTAGTATGGTAATGTTACATAGATGAAAAAGCAGGTCTAGCTACACGCTCAGGCTACAGGAAGACCCTAGTATGCGTATTCGCCCTGATCACGTAAATAAATGGACAGTGATAGAGCACGGGCACGGTAATGGCATTGCTTGTGTTGGCAGTGGACTTGCTTTTGTAGATACGAATGGACCTTTCCAGGTTTAGCTATGCCCAGCCCATCTCTAACTAAGCTCTACCCACAGCTCGCTCGTGTTGGGATCGCAGCAACATCGTCCCGCCATATTAGTTTCAAAATACTTAACAAAATCTTTGTTAAATGGCCAAGACATACAATTCATTACAACGTGTTAAAGACGGACTAAATCGAGCCATTCACGCTATAATTAATTATGACGTCATCCGACGTGCCACTTACTTGATTATTACATCATATGTCGTCATATGATGGATGGATAAACTGGAAAGGTTAATTTCGTTGGCAGGTGGGCCTGTGGATGGATGGGTGGTGGATGCGTGGATGGGTGATGCATGCATGGATGCTATGGATGGGTGGATTGGCCGTGTCTGTCAAGAGTAGCAACGACGCCTATTCAATTTGAATTCAAAATTTTCAGTTGATGTCTTCTGAAATATATTTTGAAAACCATTTATGCTTGGAATCCAGAATGAAAATGGTTAATTATTTGAACCGCTGAATTTCCAGAATATCAATTTCAGCAAAAGCATACACATAATGTGTTGAATAGTGTGATGCTGATTGGATGCCATAAGCGGAAACAGTTTCCAGTCAAATTAGCTTTAAAATATTCAACAGAATAGCTCTTACCTGATAAATGTTTCTTTCAGATCTGTCCTTTAGGAATCAAAGAGTTAATTTGTTTACCATTGCCTAGTTGTCAGTCAAACACTATTGCTAACTAGATCATGATGTCACGAATGCGTTACGCGATCTTTACGACAAATGAATTGTGCTGTTATTGTGTTATCTTTCATCAATAGCATCAGTAATTGATCTTTCCATTTTATCCATCCATTATATGACGTCATAATTAACTATGTGACGTATATGATGACGTCATAATCAATTAAGGCGCGATTTACTCGACTCGGCTTAATAGCCCAATACATTGCACGAATTGTATGTCTTTACTATTTAATAAACATTCTGTTGAATATTTTGAAACTAATTTGACCAATACCAAAAACAATAGGTTGTTGTTACCTATGTCAAATTAGTTTCAAAATATTCAACAGCGAACTTCTATAATTTTCTGGAAATTGATTATCAGCGAGTTCGGGGATCGATCGATCCTGACGAGGCGAAGTGTGGGTGGAACTTAGCTGGTAATAGGCAGACATAGCTAAAAGTGGAAAAGTAAATTCTCATTCTAATTCTAGAGTACATATACTGATCGCAGCGGACACATATAAAGTGTACAGGAAGAGGCCTATTCTTAACTTATATATTCGATTCTAACGCCCGGATTGGGAGGCTAAGTGGATATTGTTGCACATGGCTAACTCCATGCCATATATATATACTTGCACTATGTGGTTCAAGTACAGGTTCAAGTTAGTATCAGAGCAGCTGAAGGTTGCATTTCCATATATAAATTTGGAGATGCAAACTTCAGATGCCCTGAATACCAACTTGGCCCGGAAACATGAATCACAAAGTGCAAGTATCCGGCGTATCGAGACGAAACATCACCGGAACCTGTTAGTAGTTCATAGTCTTCAGAAGTACAAGGCCCGCGTCTCTTTAGCAAACTAGCATGACTGTCGTTCTTTATTATAATTTCGAATATAACGAAGCCTACTACTAAGTGTAGAAGGTAATGGCATCGCATACCATAAATAACATCATAATTAACATAATAACGAGTCTCGGCACGTAGGCTCTGGTGCCTCCTGGTTCTGTTTTATATATCCTGGTAACAATACAAACCGGCTGCAGACCCAATATAACTTTCTACATGCGCCTCTGGAAGGAGGATAAATCTAGTTTCATATCATAAATTAATGGGCAAAATTTGGCCATTTGCTGGTCAGAATTGGACAGCTTAGCGCCACCACTACGTTGGCACGATGGGCAAGCCTGGGATCAAACAAGCGATCAGCCCTACATACTTGCTACGATATCCTAATGTTGCGGGTTGGAGATCTAACGAAACCGAGATAACGTGTATCCTTGTATGCAATACAATGTAACTGACTCTCGTTGATGCTACAACATTTAGTCTAATTATTTTCAAATCTTTAACAGGATTAGCATATTTCAGCTCCTTTGGAAATGTGAATCGAGCTAGCTCACATGTGATATACGTTTTCTGGTGTTTGTAATGTACTTACAATGGCTGTACTCATTATAAAGCTGACACGTGTCTGACATCTATCCCACTCAGAAAACATCTTCACAGAATCAGGAAAAGGCATTGAAAATCGTTTTTTCGTAAATTCTTTAGTCTGATCGATGAGTGATGAGATAGCGAATGTATCGATCCGAACTGTCACTCAAGCGTATGTCGTCATTATCAATTACGTCACATGTATGTTGAGATCATAATCACAATTATAATCACAATGCGCATTGAATGGCGTATCTAGCTCCCAGATGAACATGTAATAATCAGGTCAAGTGTACGAATTGTAGTTTCAATTCCGGTTCAGACAATACGGCGCCATAACTACGCCTGTGAACGGAATTCCATTAAGATTTACGGTAATCAGACCTCCATTGCTAAAAATAATGGAGATAGAACTTTCTAATTTTTTGCTTGTCGATAGTTCTTTGGGAGCCATATCAACCTGTCTGGCCTAAAATCTGAGATAATGGCCGTTTCAGACAGAATGGCACCATAAATACGCCTGTGAATGGAATTCCATTAAGATTTACGGTAATCAGACCGCCATTGCTAAAAATAATGGAGATAGAACTTTCTAATTTGTTGCATGTCTGTAGTTCTTTGGGAGCCCTATTAACCTGTCTGGTCTAAACTCTGGGGGGTAATGGCCGGTTCAGACAGCACGGCGCCATAAATACGCCTATGAACGGAATTCCATTCAGATTTACGGTAATCAGACGTCCATTGCTAAAAATAATGGCAATAGAACTTTCTAATTTTTTGCATGTCGATAGGTGTTTGAGACCCATATCGATTGATTTGTATGAAAATATCGGGTAATGGCCGATTCAGACAACATAGCACCATATATAGGCAATTGCCGTCGATTTTTCATGTTTTTCACTACTCTTTTCTTAGCTACAATATTATTCCCATGATTTTTTTTTTAAATATTGCCAGAATGTAGCCTATTCATATAACTAAACATCAACCGTGCAAACAACACCGTGGTCGACCGACCAGCGCGAGACTTACACCGTTTTTATTACCACCGTGAAAAAACCGAATATGTCGAATGTTTCGAATGTGAATAAGGAACTGTGTTCAAATGGCTAAAATGAACGTTGCATGAGATTAGCGCATGCAATCACATGGAGTTCAGCGCAATATAATGCGCGGATATCTATCTATCCTGTTACAACGCTTCAAGTCAAATTTGGTTATTATCACTGATGCGAATTCTGTCAAAGGTCGTTCAATATACATAGTGTATTAACTGAAGGGCATAGAACTTGATGAATATTTCCGGCACTGTAGTCTGATCATACTTGCAAAAAACTGCTGGCCTCAGGTTAGCTGTAATTCGCGTACCTTTTCTCGAGGGGTGCTTCGTTGCTGTGGTGGTAATGCGGGTCGATGTACGCACCGCGTATATTATTCGAGTCGCCGCCTGTTGACTATAGCAGATAAAACTGCGGCGTAGTAATTCATCAGAATACCAAATCGTCAGTCAACCACATTTATGTCAAATAAGATCATTGCATGGGAGAATTGATAGGATTACATTTTATCGCGGTTTTTACGTTTGGTATCCTGACCATGGGTACAACCACAGACATAGAGCTATAGGCAATGTATGGCGCTCTCAAAACGGAGTCTTAGAGTTCATATTTTCAATATTTTCCAAATACTATTTTTTGTTACTGATAAAAATATATAAATATACGTCTCCAGCCTCTGGTCATTTTTTTCCTAATTACCGAAAGAGAATTGAGTCCCGATTGGAGGCTATATACGCTTCTGATCCTCCGAGATTCCACCACTCAGTGATCCACTGGCATGCGCACTTGCGCTTTACCGACTCGCGCCACCGAAACTGGACAAATCGTCCCATTGTGAAGCTATATAGAGGCGCAATGCGTCCCATAGTGAAGCTATATAGAGGGCCACTGTGTCCCATACTGAAGGTATAGAAAGGGTCAATGTGTGCCTTATTAAAGGTATATGGAGGGACACTGTGTCCCATGGTGAAGGTATAGAGAGGGACATTGTGTCACATGGTGAAGGTATAGAGAGGGACAATGCGCCCCATACTGAAGGTACAGAAAGGGTCAATGTGTGCCTTATTAAAGGTATATAGAGGGACACTGTGTCCCATGGTGAAGGTATAGAGAGGGACAATGCGCCCCATACCGAAGGTATAGAGACGGGCAATATGTGCCTTATTAAAGGTATATAGAGGGACAATGTGTCACATAGTAAAGGTATAGAGACGGGCAATACGCCCCATAGTGAAGGTATAGAGACGGGCAATACGTCCCATAGTGAAGGTATAGAGACGGGCAATACGTCCCATAGTGAAGGTATAGAGACGGGCAATACGTCCCATAGTGAAGGTATAGAGACGGGAAATACGTCCCATAGTGGAGGTATAGAGACGGGCAATACGTCCCGTAGTGAAGATATACAGAGGAATAATGTGTCCCATGGTGAAGGTCTTGAGATGGACCATGCGCCCCATTGTGAAGGTATAGAGAGGGACAATACATCCCATAGTGAATGCATAGATAGGGACAATGCGCAATACAGCTTAATCACTATGGTTACAACATTATGGGTTTTATGGCGATCTTCTCCATTCCGGGATAAAGGGGTGTAGCCGCCATATTTGGGTGACAGCAAGGTCATACCCTCTAGATTAGACTTAACACTCTCAAATGCGGAATTTCAGAGCTCAGTATTTTCTAGCCTGATCGCTAAAATATCTTTTTCCTTAGTAGTTGTGTTAGGTATTCGAATGGACTATAGGATTAAAATATCGAACCCAATTTTACTATAACAAATGACAGCACCATGGGCTGTCGTAATGAAACTGCTAATTCCTGGTGCTTTTCTAAAAGCTTTTGCTCATAATATTTCTCCCAGAAGGGACGTAATCTAGTTATTTATGTGGGGAAAGAGGATTGTCATGAACTATTAACTTGCCTGGCCTCGGCAAGGACCACTAGTTCTTGGACTGGTATGTGCGTCCTTTGACCTTGGTGAGTACTGTAGTGTTATTTGTCTCGTTAAAGGGGAACAGGAACTAAAAAGGGTCAAAGAGCGCAAAATTAAGCTTTTGTATAATTTAAATAAGATAAAATAAGTTGTTTGCATAACTTCGAATTCCGTAATAGTAAATTTCCCCGCCGATTCGCATGAGAATCTCTGAGTGTCGTCATCCTGTTGTTGTATGCTTGGCGTCATCGCATGATAGCATTTTGTTATTTTGAAGCTTTACAATCATGACTAACATCGTCCGGTTTTGGGCAGATCTCGTGAACGCAGAGTACGGAAATTGGCATCACTACTTTATTATATCTGTAGAGAATGTGAACAGGAAAATAATTTTAACATGGTTAACAGCTATAAAATCGATCCTCCAAGAAAAAAAATCAAGAACACCTATTTAATACCGAGTATATCAACAAGCCCCATATAGTAAAGGTGACAAGAGATACTCTCCAGATGCAATACTCGAATGCATGGAAAGATAAACTCTACCCATCAACTAGACTATTATTCTACAAGGACATTACAGAAGACATTAAATTTGAAAATTATTTTAATGTTCTCACAACAAGAAACGCCATTACTCTATTTCATTTTCACGAAAATCACTTTCTTTATAAATGCAAAAAATACAATGATTTAAGAGCACAATTTATCCCACTTTACTATATTGCAAGGGCAAATCTGAACAAAAGATTTTCTAACAATGTGCAATGAACCTGTGCTTAAAAAGATATGTGAGTTTCTGAGCTTTTCAAGGAAGCGCAGGCAAAATACTTATGGCGACTGAGGAGGAAATATTATCGATATTTCCCAATAGGCTATAGGCCCTCGGGTGTAATAACCCAAATGTCTATATATGTGTGTATGTAACAATTTACAATTTAAAGAACACTGATAATTTATGGTTTAACACTCCACCACGCGATATATGAATACGACAGCACCCCTTGCCCCCCCCCCCCCCACCTTCACGATTAACTAAAGAAAAGGCTCAATTTTCCTTATACCACCATCGTGTGCACGAATTGTATATTATTGATAAATCAACTTGTCTGTCCGTGTCATGGTCTATTGTTCAATGTAGTGGATGTTATTTAGGAGGCATACGGACGTAATCATACATGATTATATCTGGTGGGCGGTGTAAAGGGGCAATGCCATTGCCATTATTACTGACAGCGCCGGTACAACTGTACTGTAAACCTATTATGAAGAACATATGTCTACTAATTAATGGAACTTTCCAGTTTATCCATCCATCATATGACGTCATAATGAACTACGTGACGTGTAGGATGAGGGAATAATCAATTACAGCATGAATCACTCGATTTATTCCGTCTTAGCGCTAATTTGACTGCGCACCCACACCCAAATTAGTTTCAAATTATTCAACAGTTTACCTGTATAGTTTCCTGGAAATTGATAGTTCGGGGATCGATTGATCCCAACACGGGCGAAGCGTGGGTTGAGCTTAGCTACAGATGGGCTGGGAATAGCTCAAACTGGAAAGGCGCATTAAAGGCGCAGATGCGCAATGACCAGCATCATCAGGTGACAAATAGTGTCCGAATTTCTACAGCAGGTGGCCGATAGACTTTGCTTGAATAAAAGATTCATAAAAAACATCTCTTTGAAAACAAAAACACATTTCCTCCCGTGTACGTGACAAAGTGTAACAGGAAACCATCTGTCTTTTGGTTATCTCTCTGCGAGGACGAACTGAGAGGGAATTGACATTGACCTCAATAGCATCGCCTGGGAGTATGGAAGTACAGCTTCGTACTGAAATAATATAGTATGTCTGTTTATCATTTCTATTGAGATCTTTGGTAATATTAAATATTGATGCTTAAGTAGAATAAATCCACTAGTCGCTTGCCATCATTAATTACCATCGCTCCGTAAGAGGGATAGAGTATTGCAATCACATTTGTCTGTATGTCTGTGTAACTGACTGAACGAACAAAGAATCAACGAATTAACGAACGGACGAATAAACGAACGAACGAACGAACGTACGGACTGACTGACTGACTGACTGACTGACTGACTGACTGACTGACTGACTGACTGACTGACTGACTGACTGACTGACTGACTGACTGACTGACTGACTGACTGACTGACTGACCGACCGACTGACTGACTGACTAACCGACCACCTGACCAACTGACCCATGAACCGACCTCATCGGCAACTGACCCAACGCCAGAACCGCCGCCAAATAAACAGACAGATCGCCAAACCACTTACACTAGTTGCGAGTCGCAAATAAAAAGACATCAATATCGCAGACTGATTTAATTAGCTGCTCCGATCTACTTCTCTCACTCGGTCGCATCCATCCACCATAACACATTTACAGATAATAATGGGAAGATTATCATTATCTACATTCTACAACGTGTGTAGCCGGTGGCAAAATGTTGACTGTACTATTTAGGCGTGCCTTCGTCGATGAAAGATAAATTGAGATACTAAACCATTGACGCGCACATACCAGAAACTACAACTTATTTATGGTATAGGAAATATTGATGTTGAACATTTTGAAACTAATTTGGCTGGGACCTGTTGCTACCTATGTCGTCAACAGGTCTCAGACACATTATTCTCAAAATATTCAACAGCTACCATATAATAGCCATTAGTATATGCGGTTATCTAGCAAATAGTGGTCTAGTGAACTTTTCATGTTGATTTTGGAAAATTGTTATTTTTTACTTCCTTAGATGGCAAGGGACCCAAAGCAAGTTGTTTCTGTCCATAGATATTGGCAAAATCCAAGATGGCCGCCGTACGGCACCCGAAAACGTATAATTGTCATATCTTGGTTAATAAATAACATATCAATTTGGAAAAAACTGTCTTTTTGTATGTTTTCAAGGCAAGGAAGCCATTGCAATCATCAAATATTTGAAAAAATTAATAGAAAAAATAATTGCATTCAAATATGCCACAAAGTGTCACCCATGGATATCAATAAAATTCGAATTTCTCCTATATTTCTGAGAGAAAAAATGGAAGCAACTTATTTTTTACCTTTTAGCCACAAAGGAAGTAAGCAATCACATGTTTCCAAAACTATATGAAAAGTCATTTAGTTATAGACATCTTTGTTTGCCTTCTCAGTCAAACAAATTGAACTGCATACAAATACATGCCAAAATTTCTATTTGCTTGTTGAATTTAATGTTATTCTTTGTCTTGCAGATTGAACATGGCTTCGGACAATGAACCAGAGAGGAAACGTGCACGCCAAGAAATAAACTTTGCCTTATGTATAAAGTGCCAGAGTGTAAAAGAAGAACCCTTGAAACAGCCACCACAGAAAGATGACTATTCCACATATGCCAAATTCTTAGCAGCAGTTAAAGACAGAGCGAGTTACGGAAATCGTGAATTTGTTACGCTAAATGATAAACTTGAGAACTTGACAGCAACTGATATAAATGACAAACGAGCCAGGTGGCACAGAACGTGTTATGCATTGACCACAAATAAAGAGCACATGAAACGTGATGAAACGCGATATAACCGGGCTTGTGTTACATCAGACGTTAATCTTCTTAGCCGAAAAGTTGGACGACCTGCTAGTTCATCGTGTACTGCGGAACCTTCGCCATCGGAGGGCATGCACACAAGATCAAACTCGGCACAATATGACAAAACGATGTGTTTTTTCTGCCAATGTAATGATAAACGATCTGTTCACGCTTGTAGATCAGGGAATGTTGGAAAGCAAATACATGATATAGTACACTATTCAAACAACTCAGACTGGAAGGTGAACTACGCCAATGTGATTACTGAGAATGACGCCTTGTCATACGATATTGTCTACCATAAACAATGCCTATCTTCTGAGTGGCGAAATTTGGTGTGCACGACTGGTGGAGACCAACACCCTAGTTCAAACATACCAACCAGTAGTACCATGAATGACGATGAAACAACAGTACACTATATAGCTGCAGAAATCGAGTTCTTTGCAGAAATACAGGAGCCCATTGAAGAGGGAGAGTATATTCCCATGGATGAAGCAGAACAGAACTATGTGTCAAAGATGAAACAACACAACATTCCATATGTGTCAACATATTCTAATGCTAAAAGTGAAAGACGATTATTACGAAAGAAAATTGAGGAAAATGTAAGCTTGGTTCAGTTCACATCACCCCAACAAAACAAGCCTACACTAATACATTCAAAAGCTGCACAGAGTACTGCCATGCGGGAAGCAATGAATAGATCACATCCACGTGAGGATATGAAAAAGGTGTTTGAAGCCAGCATGGTGGTTCGCAAAGCTATTGAGCGGTTCAAACAGAGTCCATGGGTTTTCACAGGATCATTAGAAAACTGTGCTGATGCGGGAATTCCACATGAACTTCACAATATGATATTATGGATACTAAAAGGAGTACATACTGTCAAAAGTGAATCACGTGTACAGGACTTGAATCGCTCAGCATCAATCTTCTCTCAACAAATCGTGCAAGCACACAAGTCAAATCGACAAGTTTTGTATGACCCAAAATCAACAGATTCAGCTGCATTCCGCTCTTCAGTAGAAACTCCAATAACACTTGGCATGTCATTGTATTGCGATCACGAATGGAGAAGCCACAAACTAGCATGTCTACTCTCACAAACTGGACTTGGCATTCCCTACCAGAGGGTCAAACAATGCATTACACAAATCGCCGAAGGAGTGCAGCAGAACATGGAGAAGCATGATGGAAACTATGTACCACCGGGACTTCACAGAAAAGGACAGCTTCGGTTCTCACTTGATAACATTGATGCAACTGTTGACACATCAGATGGCAGGAATTCCTTTCATGCTACAGCTATGGCTGTGTACCAAAGAGGACCTACTATATAAGACAGCTCTTGTGATACAGTTGCAGGACCGGTGGCACCCACTTCAAATAAGTCATCCATGTCTTTGAAAGATGTCCCAAGCACAGTCATACCTCTAATACCGAGTACGATTAGTGGAAGTCCCAAGCCACCGACAAGTCCACATTATAAGGATTATAAGTTGGGATGCAATGAAAAGGAACTCCTAAAGTCAAAGCAACATGACTTGGCATGGTTATTAGTACGGCACTACAATCGTGATGCTTCTATTCCAGCAAGTCAAACTCCTGGACAGTCTCAAAGCTTGATAGCAAAGAATAGTGACTATGCACAACCTCAACCTGTACCAGTCTGGGCAGCATATAATTCAAGTTTGTCTGAATCTTCCTCCACAAAGGACGATCATCATTTGGACAAAGTCCATGCACTTCCACTTATTAATTCACCAGCTCATGAGTGGACAACCCTTACAACTGCCCTTGTCCAACTCGGTAAGCTCAACAAAATAGTCAACCAACCTGACAATAGTGAACCAATTCTTGTGTGGTTAGACATGGATTTGTACAAGAGAGTGCGCAAGATCTCCTTCCTGGACCAACAGTTCGATGGCAAAGTGATTCCCAGCCCGGGTCAATTTCACATAGTACTGTGTGCCTTACGATGTCTTGGAGCAACACTAGAGAGCAGTGGTCTGGATGAGGCATGGGTGAAAGCTGGTCTCTACAGTAGCATTACTGTTATGCAGATTTTAAATGGGAATCACTACAACAGGGCCGTGAATGCTCATCAAATAACCTTACAGGTTTTGTTTGACTTGTGGATCGATACATTCTGTGAACATAATCCAGTGCTTCATCACAAAATTATGGCGAAAATTGAGAATGTGAGGGACGCATGTAGAAACGGACTTAACGTAGCTCAGGCCCATAGTGAACTTGTAAGATTACTTGAGGAGCTAAAGCTGAATGAACAATTAGAAGAGTTTGACAAGAACAATGAGAAGTATCCTATGTACACATGGGCACGAACGTATATGAGACAAGTCGGGAACCTCCTGGATTTCATTCGAGCTACACGGAATCGTGACTGGGCCTTGCATCTTGCCTCCTTGGAGAAGATGTGGTTCTACTTCTTTGCCTTCAACAGACATGACTATGCGCAACATATCCCAGAATACCTTGCTCACATGGATCAGATTCAAACTAGTCATCCACACATATGGCAGGAATTCGAGAATGGTGAATTTGCCATTAATACAAATGCTATTCCATTCACGTCCATAGGGATCGACCAAGCACAGGAACATGTCAACAAAGTACACAAGGGTGATGGTGCCATTTGTGGAATAACAACAGATCCTCAAGCACTACTCAAGTATTGCTTAAGCTCACCAGAACTCGCAAGACTCGCTGGCGAAACAGAGCACATGCTAAATATCACAGACAAAGGAACCAGAAAGCACCATCAAAATTCCCCCGCTATGAATGCCCACCAGGAGCAAGCTATAAAACAACTAAAGGAGATTGTTGCACAAGCTAATCCGTTCAACACATCAGAGAATGAAGATGGCTCTGAGATGCAGCTAGTCAACCTCATCACAAAACAGATCATGCCTGAAAAGGTAAAGGATGACATTATAAATATGGAAGCGCGTGGTAGCAAAGCCCTCACAACCTTTGTTGAAGAACGGATTGATGGTGACAAGAATATGTGGGATAAAATGCCCAAGCTGAAGTATTTGAGCTGGAGTAATGGGTGCAAGGCAGTTACTCTCAAATCATCATCTGATGTTATCAGTTTGAAAGCAACAAATTCCCTTTTCGTTCGCTTGCTCCTCATTGCAAAGTCGTCAAGAGAAGTAGATCTGGAAGACATCGTTGGACAGCACGAGTTTTCTCACATCAATTCCACGCTTATGAAACCAGATGGTTCCCTACTACCAAGTTCAAGCAAATCCTCACTTATTCATGAACTAAAGAGCCTGGTATCCGACACATCCATGTCTGAAAGCTCAGAAATACTGAATCATAGCTGATCACATGAACAGCACCAGTTATCACCGGTTTCAACTAGCATCATAATCGATGGCATGGCTCTTGTACAAGAGATGGCTGCCTATAAAGCAAACATTCAAACATGCAAAGACCTGTCAGATTTCTTTGTACGCTCCGTCGACTACAAATCTCGCGAGTACTGTGAAACCTACATAATGTTTGATGACTATCATTCTACAAATTCGTTGAAAGATCAAACAAGACACCACAGGACAGCTGGCAGAGCACATGACAGAGGATATAAAGTAGATGATACCACACGCATCAGAGATTTCAAAACATTTCTTAGCAGTAAAGAAACTAAGGCCAACCTTGTTTTGTATCTTGCAAATAATGCTGTCAAGTTATGCAACCTGCCAATCACCACACATACACATAAGGGAGTTCAATCGTCGAGACCAGACATGGTGAATATTGTTTGTAATCAGGAAGAAGCAGATACACTCATCATACTGTATGCTGTGGCGGTGAGTGGTTTGGGTAAGGTTGTGGACATTTATTCAGGTGACACTGATGTGTTAGTGCTAGCTTTGCACAGAGTACCAGAATTAAGCCAACACAGCGCCATAATCATGGGTACTGGAGATCAACGTGGAAAGATAAAACTAAAGCCTATTTACGATGCCCTTGGTCCAGAAAGGGCAGCCGAATTACCAGGATTCCACGCTCTTACGGGTGCTGACAATACCGGCCATATCCATGGCAAAGGAAAACCAACTTGCTTCAAAGCTTTTCTAAGGGCTGGCAAAGATGTCATCAGTGCAATCGGCGAGCTAGGTGTCGGAGTGCAACCATCATCTTCGGTGCTTTCTGGTTGTGAAGTATTAGATCCGGGAACTCTAGGTTGGTATCACCAAGATGATGGCAGCTATATGCCTGTAGTATCAAAGATACCTCCAGCACCAGAAGCTGTTATTGAACTTGTAAAGTGCAACTGTGTAGTTAGCAAATGTAATCTTCGCTGTTCCTGTAAAACTCACAATCTAGCTTGCACCGAACTATGTAAGTGTGAAGGAGCCGACGAAAGCTGCAAAACATTGTGACGGGTGATGTCTTGAGCGATGAAGATGATGACTTTGAAGGCGAAACTAGTGACTAAGCCAAATGATTGTGTCATTTTCATGCAATAATTATGAAGAGGACAAATTTGAAAGTGAACATAGTGACTAAATAACTCAGTAGATTTTAGATGTCGTTAGGCCAGTTAATATTTATGTGGCTTAGTCAGTCAACCAATCATGTAAAAATGATGATTACACATTATCCAGATCACATACTTTACTGTAAATTAAATACCAGTAAACTTTTATGTAAACCACGCCTGTCGACAGTGTACGCAATCGTAATCAGCATTAACCTTTTTAATACTACAGTCCCAGATAATTTCATTTCCAGACAATGATACAGGCAAAGTTTTGAATATTTTAATCCAATATAACTGGAAGTTGTTGAATATCAATTTATCAAACTTTGTGGTGTTTGCACGCATTGTCATTCAGTAGCGTAAGAAAAGTAGGTCAGCGTGACCTACTTTACGCACTTCAACTACCCCTATGGAGCTTATATTGAACTTTCTGTTCACTTTTTCAAGTATTTGATGATTGCAATGGCTTCCTTGTCCTTGAAAACATACAAAAAGACAGCTTCTCCGAATCGATAAGTTATTTATTGACCAATATATGACGAATATAAGATCGTGGGTGCCGCACGGCGGCCATCTTGGATTTCGCCACTATCCCTTGATGAAAAAATTGGAAACAACTTGTTTTGGGTCCTTTGTCCTCTAAGGAAGCAAAAAATAACAAGTTTCCAAAATCAACATGAAAAGTTCACTAAATTACACAGCAACATACACTACATGTATAGCTCCCATCTAACTGAGACGCTGGGATTGCAAGGATGAGAGAGAGTTAATAACATAAAGTTAGAATACATACGATGTATAGAAATCCGTTAATAATAGGAGCTAATCCTGATTCATGTGTCTCCGTTGTACCACCACATTCATAGCAGGGACATGCTTATACCTGCCTAACTGAGATCGATAATCTAGCTTTAAAATAAACAACTTAACGCATCGATATGGTTTGGTCTTCATCTATATTTTACTAATCTGCTTTAGTAACGTAAAAATCGACGAGAAAATATGTCGGACCAGACATTTTTGTTAACCACATCTTCCAGATAAGCATCCTGACTCCGCACAATTCACTCTTTATCCTATTTTCCTCAATATCCCTTAGATGGTAGGTCGAAGATATTAAAGTTCAGCCCGTACGTCTGCTTGCTAGTCTGTTTCTCAGAAACAATATATCCCATTTAGCTCACATTTGAACAAGGAAAAAGGGGCTCCCTTTAAATGGTAATTCGAAGATTCATCCTTAATCGTGATAAGAAGTGGAATTCTGAATGCAGATTATGGTGTATGCACATATCTCCCAAACACATATCTGATCTAGTTAATACGCATATGTATCAAATGGATGGATCCGGTCTGTCGCTCAATTATATACCTATATAATCACAATCAAAATGCACTGACTATTTAATTCTGTCGTTCATATTTGAAAGTCTGGCTGGTGTACGAATTGCATGACTTTGATGGATTTACACATTAATAAGCATTCTGTTGAATATATTGATACTAATTAGACTGGGCTCTGTTACTGCCATGGGCATCACCAGCACAACGTTAAATTAGTTTCAAAGTATTCGATAGCTTACCTGCAGACTCTTATATTTATAGTTCCAAGTAGATAAATAGAAAACCCAAACTGACGCGGGTGGAGCTTAGCTAGAAATGGGCGGGTCGTAGCTAGAAATGTTATCTAAAGATCTCTATAGGCATACATATCAGATTTGCTTGAGATTTCCAACCAAGAAAGATTGTTCCCAAAAAACAGGTTTTCCGTGTTTGGTGCGAATCCAGAATTCTATATCTACTGAAATCGCTAGGGGAGAAAATTTAGAATAATTCAAGACGACGCCGACGACGATGACGACTACGACTAACGATATTACCGCGACCACACTACCACCTTCGCCGCGGACGGCGACGATGGTGGTCAGGACGGCGACGACTATGCGACTGCGGAAATGAAATTTTTTTAGCTCCTTTAGGTTCTTTCTAGCCGTGAGTGGTCAGAGGGTCTGATAGCAAAACGCTTAGCAAATTGATGTGGCTTCCTTCGCGTGCCTAGTAGCTATTGGCACCTACCACTGCAAATTCTAAGGCTTTCTCATCAGGCGCATATTCTGACATTCGGGGAATATGTTCGAACATAGCCCATTGCGGTTAGGCTCCTCTCACATATAGTGGCTCTGCGTTACACAGTTTGTAGAGTGCTGCATTTGATATTAGACTGTTTAGGTCAGCTACGATGTGTAATGGTTCGCAGATGTTTGTGGTGACATTCATCAAGTTTGGTCAACAGTGTTTTAGAGCTGCCCAGCTATTGTAATTGTACAGCAATATGGAAACACATGGAGCATCATATAGCTACGTCTTGACTTTCAGTTTAGAGCCATGAGTCTACAACTCCCAAAAGGACTGGAAGGAGATATTTCCTGCAACACACCGTCTTCTAATGTCGGTAGGGCTGCAGAGCAGGGAATCCAATATCTTGATTTTCTTCCACTTCTGAATGCCCGAATGGTGGTGGGGTGCAGTCATCATTCATGGCTGCTGTATCGAATAGGGATATGTGAGTGATCTCTGGTCTGCAACTATTGGAAATAGTGCATCAAAAGAACCTTTAATAAGGTCGATAAAGTCAACACAATCTGCATACACCATCTCTAGTGGCATACCTGTCATTGAGATTGGAGGGTTTGGTCTTGTGGAGTGTTCTCGAACAGATGATAGAGCTGGGACGAGGTAGCAAATGAAAAACATCGTCGATAAATCATCACCCTATGGTGATCCTATTTCATGTTTCAACTTGTGCAAATAGCATTAGTTTGACGCGAACATTTTGTTTTGTGTTTGCCCATAATAGTCTCACCAGGCGTAGTTCATCATCATCACAGCCATCGTCCTATCGCACGGTCTCGCCCTCCCACTAACGCTCCCGTGTCCAGTCCCGTGCTTGCAGGCTTTTGATGTCTGGGCCAAGTGCGCGAATCTTCATAAATGAGGTCAGTCATCTGCCGCCTAATAAAATTGCACGGTTATTATCATCCTACTAATATACTGTCAATCACACAGATTGACATTCATGTCTCGCAAGCTCTCCAATCTAAAAATAGAGGCGTAGCTTCGCGCCAACATCGATGGAGAGTCTCAAACGATGTTGACACGAAGCTACGCCTCTATTTTTAGATTTATAGCGCGATTGAAGTAGGCAGAAATCTGATTGGCTACCTGAAAACCGGCAGCGACCATAGCGAGAAATCGCGAGTTTGCTAGTACGGCCTCGAACAGTGAAGCGATGTAAGTGGGCGTATGTTAGTACGATGTGTCACAGCCGGGTCGATGGAGCAATTGAAGGATCTGTGGTATCTTGATGGTAGCAAATGCACGTGGCATATTGAGTCCCATCGTGCAGAGGTCCTAAATGTGTTGATAGCACTAATGATCTCAACATTCGTTATGCCTAGACTATGTCAGTGCAGTTACGTCCTCTCTTAAAAGCACTCGGCCAGTACATTTCCAGTAAAGTTGTCCAATCTTATCTCTGATACGAGCTAATGTAACTTTTGATAGAATTCTCTATCTGTAAATTAATTATTCATAAATCGTTATCTTAGAATAATTAATCGATGCAGGAAAATACACGTGGATTCAAGGTAGTGGGCATTTGGATATGAATGATGTATGAATAATTAATTTACGGATAAGCTGTTTAGATGTTTAGAGTTAGCCTAATTCACAATCAGCGTTAATATAGCTTTTAGATTAGTTTATTCTCAAAAACTCTACAGAGTTACAGAGAGAAAGTATATACAAAATGTACAATGCTATATTCTTGATGTATAAATAGTTATTATCATTATTTCATCAAACAACATAGTATTCAACACACAGCAGCTTCTCTAATGTAACTCAATATCTACACGTAGATCCCATTATAGACATTCTGTGCATGTTAAAGGGCGGCAAAATGAGGCCATCAAATGCAGCCGGCTAGTAACCCTATAATAATACATGTATTGTTAAACACTTGAGATCATTTAAATAATCTAAATATACTCATGAACTTACACAGTGATATCATTTTCGCGCGGAGTTGTTCATTCTTTAACTTACTCATTTTAAATGTATTTGGGTGAAGACGAAACTATATATCTATAAACTGCTTCCGTTCTCCAGCGAGTATTGAGCGTTCAAACAAATAGTCGAATTCATCTCTCTTTTGACTTTTTATCGCATGTGGAGCACGTACGTTCATGCCTGAGTGTCACTTGGCCATACTTTCCCACCTCTACTGGTAATTTATGGTTTCAAGTTCTGAATTTACATAGTAGTTTCTCAAAGTTCTACGGAGAGAAATTAAATATTTTTCAGACTTAAACTCGTTTTTAAAAGTTCTATAAGGTTATGCAGCCGTTACTATTACAAATTTCACTCCTCCAATTTTGTATGTACTGATCTGACACTTGTTGTCTTAAATGACGAGCTTTAACATTTCAATACGATCTGGGTCTTGCTCATTTGAGAGGCCAGTCGAATCTAGTAAGTTTTAATGTGGTTTAGCCATGGCCGCTGATCCTCATTCTTAGAGTGCAATTGAAATAAATATTAAATTGTAACGCCTGTATGCAATCTTGGATTCCTTTCCACTAATTAATTTTGCCCAATATGTAATCATTCTCATAGTTATCTTAATTCTAAGAAGTAATTGTTCAAGCTCTCCATAGACCATTAACGACTATGTTAAATCCTTCAATCGTAGAATAATCTTGCAGAAACGTTTATGCAATTTTCGACAAGGCTTATGTTTGCACACACCCCCCCCCCCCAGACTTCGCATCCATAAAGCATAATAGGAATAATTAAAGAGTATATGAGGAGTGTGTTAGTTCATATCCAAACTATTTGTAAGTTTAAGTGTTGATCTTTATTCTTTGTATCTTTGGTTGGCGTGTGTGGGTTTGTCTGTAATTATATGATATATGTTCATGCGTGTCACGCGCATCGTCGCCCTTGCCGTGGGCGTTTATCCCAGGACACCACACTTTAATACACTTGTAATCTTGATACTGACCATGGGCCTGATCTTATATGTGGATACTGCGAAATTGAACATCCGTGGGCCACATTGATATTTATCACGATCCCTAAGAAAAGTAAGAAATCACTAACGATTGTTCGGAAGATATGTAATATTCCTTTGAGCAAGCGCCAGACAGATAACCACGCATTAGTCAGAGGCGTACTCAAGCAAGTCAATGACCGGATAAATCCGATCAGTCACTCATGTTTCTGACGTCAATTATAATCTAATTTCATATTTTGTTTAATACTTTTAAAATTATGTGACTGGGGGTTGTTGCCGCCGAATGCAGCAATACCCCAGCCAAATTAGTTTCAAAGTAAACAACAGCTTACATATATAGTTATCTTGGAACTTATATTCTGGGAAGTCAAATTTCAATGTTTTAAATCGATTCCAATACACCTACAATTGGGCGGGGCTTGACTAGAAATGGGCGGAGCTAGGCGAAAAATTAATGTTCCATTTAAAACTCATTCTCTACAACAAAGCCCGAGACTATAGGAGATAGACGTTGTATGAAAATACAAGTATGCTTATTAACGCGAATCATTTGAAAAATAATTTGACAAAAAGTTGTTGGTTGCTGCATTGTCCTAAATTAATTTCAAAACACCGACCAAATACTATGAAATGGCGTTAATTTGTTCACAGTGACAACAGATAGTTCAATCAACTAAAATGTCGTCAGGTTTGCTGTAAGCATTCGCAGTAGTTAGACATTCTTATTCTGAATAGTTCTCTTATGTAAATGTCAGTAAATCTCGGCCAATAGAATTATCCATTTCTAGCTACGCCCGCCCATTTCTGGCTTAGCTCCATCAACGTTATACGTCGTTTCAATGAATGGAGTTAACCCTTTCATGACGAAGACGATCAAATCCCGCCACTTAATCTTAAGGAATGTCCATTTTCAGGCCAAGAGAATACTATTATGGAAAAGTTGCCACTAGAATTAATGACTGGCTCGATATGGGCCAGTCATTCCAGTGGTAAATTATCAAAATATTCTTCTCTTGGTCTACAAAAGACTTTAAATCATGATTTCCCTGACTATAGATGCCAAGGGAACTATAATGCAGCTAGGCTGTTGAGTATTTTGTAACCATCGGACCTTTCCAGTTTATCCATCCATCATATGACGTCTTAATCAACTACGTGAAGTGTAGGATGGCGTCATAATCAATGCCGTCATAAATGGCGTAGATAAGTTCGTCGCAAACAAATAATACACCTTTCCAGTTTATCCATCCATCATATGCCGTCATAATCAACTACGTGACATGTAGGATAGCGTCATAATCAATGCCGTCATAAATGGCATAGATAAGTTCGTCGCAAGGGCATAATTGGTGACGGGATAAGCGCTGTTGTAGGAATTGTGTGTCTTTACTGTTTAATAAACATACTTTTGAATAGTTTGAAACTAATTTGACTTGGCGCTGTTGCTGCCGTATGGACATGGAGAGAGAGAGAGAGAGAGAGAGAGAGAGAGAGAAAGAGAGGGGGGAGAGAGGTTTTGATGTCAGTTACTTAGTTATTTAGTCAGCTCTTGTAGAATTCATAGATCTGTAGAATTCATAGATCTGTAGAATTCATAGATCTTGTAGAATCCTTAGATCTTGAAGAATCCATGGAGCATGATGCGTCCATTGAGTGGCAATCGGGCTGTAACAAAGACGTTTGTCGGCCAATGTGAATACATGGATCGGGGATTAGAAAGACAGAGATCTCAAAAGAGCAAATCTGGCCGACTGTAACTTACAGCCAACTGGGAAATCTCCGCATTGTGAGGCCAGCTTTAGTGGACTGATTAAGTTAAGTATTGCTTGTCCAATATACGAAGGACTCTGTTGTACTTAGCGATCAAGATTAATGACGGACGTCATGTTGTAGCTAGGGAGTGAACGATGTAATGAAGCAGCAGACCACATGATAACTAGAGTCTTGTGTTTCAGCGTGTCCTGTTATTTGTTATCTACTACCTGTAAGGGTATCATAATCCAGAAATATTTACATTGTATATACTAAAACACAAAGTACCAATTTCCGTAGCACACCAAAATAGCTGATTTTGTTATTAAGGAAGCAGTTAATCGAGACGGGTACACAGCTCCAAATGTCTTACAGTGGTAATTCAATTGAGAATCGGTTACAAAATAACTTGAGTTAGCCATCAAATGAGGAATACGCGTGATTAGTAAGCAAACGAACTGGCTATTTTCAGAAAATTTCAGTAATGAGTCGACCTTGACCCATGTCATGGTGAATGTAGCGTATGATTTGAAGACGTATTGACAACGTTCATAATTATGTCATTATATCTTCTGACTAAAATATGAAATACCACATCCACTGGAAAGGGCGTGGGATGTAGAATATCCTGGTACATATAATCTTTACAGTGGATCTTGTTACTCAGCAGTGAATAGTAAGCAGCAATAATCATGCTCATGGAAAGAAAAAACGTATCACGCTTTTAAAGCTAAATACGAAACTGAACATTACCTACTTAGCTTAACTGACCAGCAGAGCATTATCCTTACACGCTTTCGAATGGCAAACCATTACTTACCAATTGAAACGGGACGTTGGGAAGGTATACCAAGAGATGAACGTAATTGTAATCTGTGTTCCTATACTGGCATAGGAGATGAATACTACTACTTATTTACCTGTGACTACTTTAAAAATGAAAGGAAAAACTCCTATCTAAATATTTCTATACGCGCCCAAACTACTACAAGTTTAAAGAGCTACTATCGAGGAAGAAACCAGGATTGCTAAGAAAACTTTGTAAATTTATCCAGCTGATACTCCAAGAATGTAAAGACCAAAGAAAACATCAACAACAACAACAACAACAACAACAACAACAACAACGACGACGACGACGACGACGACGACGACGACGACGACGACGGACGACGACGACGACGACGACGACAACAACAACAATAAGGACAAAGATAGGCATGCCGACGACAATGAAGACGACAACGACAATGATGACGACAACCACAACTTAGAAGACAACAGTCAGCAACAAGAAAAGCAGCAGCAACAATAATAATAACAACAACAACAACACCAACAACAACAACGACGACAATAGCGACAATGGCAACAACAATAAGGACACAGATAGAAAGGCCAACGATAATGAAAACGACAACGACAATGATGATGACAACCACGGCACTGAAGACAACAGTCGACAACAAGGAAAAGCAACAAAACAACAACAACAACCACAACAACAACAACAACAACAACAACAACAGCAACAATGCCGACTATTACGACAATGAGGACAACAACCGTATGATACCTACTGTTTATCTGTATACATCCTCCTACACATAATTAATGTTCTATATCCTCCCCATATATCATTGTACAAATGATCTGGGTGTAATAAAATTGTATCGTATCGTATCGGTAAGCAGCAATAATCACGCTGTTGGGGATCAAGACATACAGAGTGAATTCAACTTTCCAGAGTACCCACCCATCATATGACGTCATAATGAACTGCGTGATGTGTAGAATGACATCATAATGAATGACGTCATGAATGACGTCGATAAGTACGTCACGAACGCATATTTGAAGACGGGTTATGCGTTGTTGTACACATTGTTTGCTTTTACTATTTAATAAATATTCTGTTGAATATTTTGAAGCTAATTTGACTGGGCGCTGTTGTTGCCATAGGCAGCAACAGCACCCAGTCAAATTAGTTACAACATATTCTACAGCTTCCCTGTAGAGTTTTCAGGAAATTGATAGCTAGTGCATTCGGGGATCGATCAATCCCAACACGGCGAGGTGTGGGTGGAGCTTAGCTAGTGATGGGCGGGGCATAGCTAAAAATGGAAAGGTCCATTATGTCTATTTCCTTCCATTTATATTCGACCATATGATGATACTTTAATTTTTTTATTTCCCAATTATTTGCATTTTTCAACTACTTTCAATAACGATCATTCAGTTAGCTGCCATAGTAATGAAATCTCATGAAATATATTGACCCTGTATATATTCCAGATGGTGTCAATCATTCATTTTAAGGTGATAACACCAACATTGTCCTTTATCGAAGCTTAGCCAGTCAGCATAGCAGCAGCAAACTGTATACATTTTGATCTCTGGTAACCTAATTATCCAGGCATATAACATACAGAAAATTATAGAGGACACTCGAAGAAACATTCTGAGTGGCGATAAGGAAGTTAAAGGTGCATATTCACAGCAGATTGCATGAAAATAAAATTGTACAGTTTTGTTTACTTTAGAGGCTTAAACTATGGGTCTAATTTTAGGAAAGGAAATAAATCTTAGCATATTAATATTTCATTACGTATTAATTAATATACATTTTTTTAAAGCTGTGAAATTGAATTAGAGACACGAATCCATAATTCAACTTAGCAATTAAAAGAATTATACTAATGTGTACGGAATGAGATCATCATATATTCGCATCATTGCAGAATATGCACCTTTACTATTCGCAATTTTCAACTAAGAGATTATCTCAGCTCTGATAGTAACCACATTCCATGAAGGAAATGGACATTGATCTTAACTATCATTCATTTAGATAACAACAGGAGCATATTTCTTTGTAAATGCTTTGCCAGTCACTGCCCATTTGTCAGCGACCTAACTTGATGGCCTGTTGACCTCTGAAGACATAATTACTCAACTGATCTCCATAAACCATGCATTACGATGGTAGAGGACACATCAAACTAGAGTCACTCGTGCGTCCCTCTCCGTGGTGGAGATAAGGGACGTGTGACATCCACCGACATCTGACAGCGGATTGGTCACGCTGAAAAGGTGTTTTCCCAGATACTGACACCATTTTCTTCTTCTTTTAGGCATAAGCATCCTATGTAGGAGTATTGCCGTATGAGTCGTTTAAAGTGTAGCAACGAATCACATTGAGTATGTTATAATTATGTCTAATTCTATATAATATACCAAGCAAATAAATAGTCAACAATAAATACAGTGGTCGATCCAGGGGGTGTAGTGACCCGAATGGCAGAGTACGTTATAAGATCTGATTTACACCAATGTATCGCGGTGCTGCTCATCAGTGGAGGGAAATACAGGCACCATCGTGAAATACGTTCGCTAGGATTTTAAAACCACCTTTATGCAGACATTTGCGACAGAAGATGTGGATTAATGCAAGTCCGTGAGTAAATGCATGAATGTACATCTGATTAAGAATGGCAATGTATCAGATCTTACATTTATATTTACAGAGCTATTTAAAGCAGGTATTCAATTATTGAATGTGGGTAAACCATTCGACTTCGCATGGATAGTCATTTCATTAATGAATTCACTAGCGACAAGTTCCTCTGCGCTGCATGACAGTCAGGGGGTGCGGTGGGTGGGGGGGGGGGCGCAGTGACGTGCTTGCTAGTCTAACATTACACAGTATTTTGAGCGGTTATTTTTTTAACAATAAATACAAAAAAGTGAAAATTTTCCAGATATATCTTCTACATCTGCTAAAATGACATATTTTAACAACCATGATGTACCTTTGTTCTATTCACAGAGCATAATGGCCATGACCCGTTTTCTATAGGAAAAGCAAATGTCCAGATCTTTTATTTAGAAACTAAAATTTAACAAAAATAACTTTACCGGTGTATCCTGATAGGGTGAACAGGTGTGCTCCTGGTCCGCAGACTAAAAGGGAACTAATTTTGTCAGGGTTAACTGTCACTGTTTAAACACACTGATAACACCAATAGCGCTAGTCTTGTCCAGTTTATGGAACCCTGTGGTCTTGTCTGGAATTTGAGATGAAGCTTCGTTATAACTGTTTGAATACAAGGTTGCGATTTGTATTGTTCACGCCGCTCATTGGTCCGACGTTAACCACAATTAGCGCTCGTTTTCGTGGAAGATCGGTTAATCCGTACATTTCTATATTACTCCGCTTCCGTTTCCGTCTAAATGCCTTTCGAAGAGCATTTTTGACCGTGGAGAACCACGAACACAACAGAAAATTACCGGTGTGTCGAAAACGACGACTAAAATATAAATACAGCATGAAATTATACGATGCGTTTAGTTGAACCAACAAATTCGCAATATTTCCGGCGATCCGCAGTGAATCAATGTCACTAGGCGAGCCGTCATCAGAGCGAAATGCACGGTAGAGCAATATGGTTGTCCATGGTAACTGACTAACAACAAAAACTAGTACCACACTAATCAACATTAAAGTAACACGTTGGTGTTCTTTAGGGCGCCTTCGATCAGAAGCATTTCTTAATGTGTTCAAAGACACTCTGCATACTCTTCCTAACCGTGAAGCTAACCACACAGAGCGAATGAGTAAGCTGTTAAATATGGCTAGAAGAATGAGAGGAGCGAATGTGAAGATGGTAACGAAAAACCAATAATATCCAATTTGATAACTTTGTGTATTTGAGAAGGCCGTGTACTGACAGCTATATACACGTTTTCTGCCGCGATGAAGGCGAACTACTTCCATCTCGAACATCTCTGGGAACGTTATAAAGAAACACGTGATGAAAATCACCATGGCAACAATACGTGCTTTAGGCATAGTACAGTAAGCCTTACCTCTGATAGGGTGACACACTGTGACGTAACGTTCTACAGTGAACGCGACTGTCAACCAAACTGCTGTGTTACCGAATACGTCTGTCAGGAATCGTCCATATGGAATATAGTAAAATGCACTTGCAGATTGCTTGGCGACAGAACAATGAAAGTAACTCAAAGTGAGGCTAAACGCCAAATATAGCATATCACAACACGCTAATACCGCGAGATAGACATTGGTAGATGTACACATGCGCGGATGAACTAATATCGCTACGTTACAGGCATTACCTATAATTCCAAAACCTGTTACAATAGGCACTATAACGCTTTGAACATAGAATCTTGTCAGTTTAAGCGCTTCTGATGGCAGTGCAGGAGCACTAGTTGAGGTAAGAACAGAGGTCATGACGTTGTTTCTCAAAGTAACATTCCAGATTTCTTCATGGTCAGTCAAACTGGAAAAATTGACGTTCTTAACAGATACCGACATATCTATCACTACTGCGCCAACACATTAGGTTTGCAAGTTTCCTTTCAAGAAATCGAAATCCCATCTTGGTGGATCAACTTGTACGTCAGATATTCCCTATTCAAAATGATGTTAGTGAATAGCACGCGATATTTCATATTTCGTGATTCAAGGGCTAGTCTGATTGCATATAACACAGATCACATCACGAACATACAGTAGGTCTGCAACACAGACAAGACAGCCATATGTTGCAATGAACTGGAGGAATCCAGTTTTTACCTATGCCCCGCCTATCTCTAGCTGAGCGTCACCCACGCTTCACCCGTGATGGGATCGATCAATCCCTGAACTCCCTGAATATCAATTTCCAGACAACTATACAGGTGAGCTGTTGAATAATTGGAAGCTAGGCCTAATTTGAAACGATAACATATTTATTAAATAGTAAAGACATACAGTTCGTAGGCGACAACAGAAACCAGTCAAAATAGTTTCAAACTACTCAATATAATATGTATTAAATAGTAAAGATGTACAATTCGTACAACAACGCATAGGCCGTCATAAAGTAAGCGTTCGTAACGAACTTAGCTACGTCATTCATGGCGTAATTGAGTATGGCGTCATCCTACACGTCACGTAGGTGATTATGACGTCACATGATTGATGGATAGACTGGAATCCTCCATTATGTTCAAAATATTCAACAGACGACTTATTACTTCGTGTTCAAAATTGAATTAACCGACACGTTTTGTTTTGTGTCGGACCAGGAAGCGCGTTAACCTATTTATGGCCTGTACTGTACACTATAATCTACTCGTTAATCAATGGTTATAACACAAAAAATAGCAGCGAGTCGAAGATAGAGAAATTTGCACATTTCTCAATCGGAGATAAACTGCTACTGACGACAGTGGCTTGAGCGATGAAACGAACTAACATTTAAAACTTGTTCTCAGTTCTGAAGTAAAAAACATTTCTGGAGAAACGTCAAACAGTTCATAGCAGTTGCTCACATAGTGTCGTCCCACACACCCACCGAGTACTGTTCCCAGCATTCACATCATGTGCAAAGCGAATCAGTATGAACGATATCAACTCGGTGTATTATTCAGCAGCTTTGTAGAATCTTATCGATTGGCTAGTGAAGAAACACAGCAACCAATAGGCCAACGATCAACACCCTTGAATATTAATACTGATCCATGCTGAGACAGAACATGGAAAATAGAAACATTGACGGACTATGAAAGTGACATGTCGTGTCGGCCATACTCTCTGGTAAATCTATGAGTGCTTCATTGAGCAATAGAGTCATTCGACATGTCTATGAACCATCTTACTGAATTACCAAATACGTCATATGATAGCTGACGGCACAATAAAAATGACGGGGCTTCGTCATGAAAATCGAAAAGGAAATTACCAATGTGAACTTATGATTTTGGTGAATTTATGGTTTGATAAACATTTTGTTGAATAATTTGAAACTAATTTGACTAGAGCTGATGTTGCCATAGTCAGTAACAGGTTGCAGTCAAATTAGTTTCAAAATATCCAACCGAACACCTGCATAGTTACCTTACCATTTAGCTTCTGGGAATTTCATCTGATCAGGGTCCCGAGTTTTTAAAATCTACCTTATGGACAGGGTTGGCTTGATTTAAATCAATTGATTTATATCATGATTTAAATCATGATTTAAATCACTCGATTTTTATCGAAAAAATCGTGATTTAAATCAGTTTTGCAAAAATAGAGGAATTTTCAAGTAATTAATACAATTAACAGTAATTTTGTTAAATTAAAGTAACATAATTATTTTACTGCTTCCATGGCACTTGAACATCAACACAAAATAGAATTATACACTTAATTGCTCATATTTGTCATCAGCAAGACTAGACCCAGTGCACGAGTCCACATCTACAATCTACATACTTGAGGTTCATGTACACAGTACATCACACATGTGTACAAAGTATGATCATTAAGTATGTGTAAGCTGTAAAGAAGAGGAGAATTCCATGTGCGTACATGTCACTACATGACCATTAAAGCAATAGTGTACATGAAAAGTCATGTATGGGCCAGTATGGCTATTACTATTAGTCTAATTCCAAAAGCACACTCTTTTAAAGCAAGACACTGTCTCTTTTTTCAGCTATGACATGCGTCTGGAGTCACTCTGGAGTGTCATTGAGTGTCTCGATTACTATTGGCTAGTGCTTATCAAGTTGGACTTTTGGGCTCCATTTTATTTAACACTAAAACAATAAAGATTGAAATGTTATTAAATTAAGTAGTTTACTACAACTTCAAAAATCAAAATCAGTAATTGCTGAAACTGGCAAGAAACTATATACATTGTAACACGTAAACACATCATTACATTACATTAACCCTTAGCACACTGATGTAGGAGTTTTAATTTTTCAAAATAAACATAACCCCTAGCACTCTGGAGCATGATAATTTAAATTTTCAAATTAAATTTAAAGATAAACTGGTGTACAATTTGCAACAATTTTTGTGGACGATGCTGCTGTCTGTGACAGCACCATCTTCCACAAAATTTGTTGAAAAACGTACACCAGTTTATCTTTAAATTTAATTTGAAATTTAAAAATTTCGACATCAGTGTGCTAAGGGTTAAAGATAAACTGGTGTACATTTTTCAACAAATTTGGTGGATGATAGAGCTGTCGCAGACAGCAACATCGTCCACCAAAATTGTTGAAAAATGTACACCAGTTTATCAATTTTAATTTGAGCATATTTTTAAAGACAGAAGTTAACAAGGTTGATAGACTTAGACAATGATGACTTTTGCATACCTTCATAGATTTTGTGCATCTAATTAGGGCTAATTCGTTAGATTTATGCATAGTTTACTACAACTTCAAAAATCAAAATCAGTAATTGCTGAAACTGGCAAGAAACTATATACATTGTAACACGTAAACACATCATTACATTACATTAACCCTTAGCACACTGATGTAGGAGTTTTAATTTTTCAAAATAAACATAACCCCTAGCACTCTGGAGCATGATAATTTAAATTTTCAAATTAAATTTAAAGATAAACTGGTGTACAATTTGCAACAATTTTTGTGGACGATGCTGCTGTCTGTGACAGCACCATCTTCCACAAAATTTGTTGAAAAACGTACACCAGTTTATCTTTAAATTTAATTTGAAATTTAAAAATTTCGACATCAGTGTGCTAAGGGTTAAAGATAAACTGGTGTACATTTTTCAACAAATTTGGTGGATGATAGAGCTGTCGCAGACAGCAACATCGTCCACCAAAATTGTTGAAAAATGTACACCAGTTTATCAATTTTAATTTGAGCATATTTTTAAAGACAGAAGTTAACAAGGTTGATAGACTTAGACAATGATGACTTTTGCATACCTTCATAGATTTTGTGCATCTAATTAGGGCTAATTCGTTAGATTTATGCATTGCATCATTTCTGTCCTATTGCTACTCACTGTATCTGTGATGCAATTGTGAACAAAATTGAAAAATCGTTGCTAATATGACGTAATATATAAATTTTGAACTCTATATATTATTAGTTCAAACAGTGATAATTAAAGAATAGACATCCCATCATTCGTAACATAATAAACATATTGAATATTTTGAAAGCAATTTCACTGAAAACCGTTGCTGACTTAGGCAGCAACGGCTTCCAGTGAAATTGCTTTCAAAATATTCAATATGTTATGAATGATGGGATGCATATTCTTTAATTATTCACAATTAAGTGATTAACCAGAACACTCGATATATTGACTATTGAGATACCGCAATTTTTTTATAATAACGATATCGATATTCTCTCAAGCAATATCGCGCAAACCTAACTGAGTCACAGATAGATGTGTCTGTCATCACTTTTCACTTTCAGTTTTCAATAATGCTGCAATTGTACTTCACTAGTCTAGTCAACAATCATCATTCAACTGAAACCGGAAGTCATTTTCTTTGTCACAGTTTAGGGACCGAAAAAGAAATACTAGTTTAGCCGCTTTTAAAGTTCCAAGTTTGTTTCTCAACTTACTCTGCACGAGCCCATAGCTGGAGAACACGCGCTCGACACCAGCTGACGCCGCCACAGCTGACATCAGACGCTGAGTGAATTCAAATGCTTCCAGCAGATCATCCTCGAAGTCACGTCTTTGCGACTTCCACCAATGAAGAGAGGTTACTCCATTAACAACTTCGTCGTTAAATTTAAGAATGTGAAATGGTGGTGCCATGGCCTCGAATTTGATTACCAAAGTCATCAAACCAGGGATTTCGGATGCTACGGTGAGTGCAGTTTCACGTTCTTGCTGAGTCAAGTTTCGACCACGGTATTTAGGGTGGAGTAGATTGGCCAGCATGTGGTGAGGTGTCACAGCTTGTTGATAACGCTTATCGGCCGCACGCTTTGTTGAATTATTAGTGTCATTATGCAGGGCCGTTTTTACATCTTTCCATAATTCAACTGCTTCTGCTATTGTGCAATTGTCCGGTTGAGCTTTATCGAGAGCGCAAGCTACTGGTTTCAAACAAAGTCGGTATTCATCTGCAGAACGTTTGATTACTACATTACGAACTTTATTGGCAATGGCAACATCTATGCGGTCAGTATGTCCATCACAGATTGTCACAAGTGTCGGCCATGCCTCACAATACGAGTTTAAACAATCGTACATTGTGTTCCACCTTGTATCTGCTGGCATCACTAACTTTCTGCACGATGATTGGCGTATTTGGGCACTAGCAAAGTGGTTATTTCGGAAATACTTCACAACTTGTGTGACATGCTCCTTAACATTACCCATTTCTAAGTCCTTTGAAGTCAGATTTAGAAGATGAGGCGTGCATCCATACGCAATCATGTTGAAACCCAGTCGTTCTTTCAAGAACTCTCGCATCTTTGCTACATTAGCAGCATTGTCTGTGACGATACTACATATAATGCACCCAAAATCATTGTGCGTGTTTTCAATTGTCTGCTTCGCAATATCATAAAGATATTCCGCTGTGTGAGGATGTCCAGAGGTGTCCGTAGTATCCACTAAGTAAATATCACCTAAGCAGGTCGTCACTGTAGCACATACGATAGGCTCGTTATGAATATTGCTCCAACCGTCTAATGCTAGACAGACAAGTTCACCTTCCAAATTTTTTCTCGCCTTCTCCCGCTCTTCTGTGTAGATAACATCCAAATATTTCCCCCTTATGTCCTTTCTGGATGGTGGTTGATAGCCTGGTCGTAAATCTTTTACAAGGTTTATAAAATGTCTATTTTCTACTAAGCGAAATGGGGAGTTCGTAGCATACACCATCCTAGCTACATCACGATCTAATTCACCACGTTTTTCTGCTGAAGTTCTGATGACATAATTCTGTAGACCATAATTCAGCTTGGGTATCTTAGCGGCCAATGTACCAGCAGCTAATTGACCGTGCACTGGGCGCTTCACTGCCGCTGAAGCAGAACTTGAAGTTGACAGAGGTTCAACTTCCATCACCACCACATCGTTTTGATCAACAACAGTTTCAACGCGCTGCTGCTGCTCAGATTGAGATGAAGTCCCCGTTTCTGTTGCGGCTACAGCTAGACCTTGAAGTGCTGGTGTTGGTGGACCTGTGCAATTGGCTGCATGGTTTTTTAACCGCTCTGGGATACCTTGGAGTTCGTGTCGGCAGACCTTGCAGACAGCCCGGACACCGGCCTTATCTGGGGTCTTCACTTTCTCATAATGAATCCATATTGGATCTTGTTTTCGGCCGGAGTTAGACATTTTGCTAATTATGGAATTGAAAATATTTCATAGCCTTTGTCACTTAAGCAGTTTTGACTGTATTTTTCAAGAATGAAAAAATGCTTTTCTATTGCATCATTTAAAAAAAATGATGCAATAAAAAAATGATGCAATAGAAAAATGATGCAATAAAAAAATGATGCAATAAAAAATGATGCAATAATAATACTGTTAAAACTGCTTAAGCGAACAAAGTTTTTTTGTATTAAGAAACCAGCAAGCTTAAAATTCAGTTAAAAATAAGTCATAAAAATACCACTTTATTCAGTTCCAAAATACAGTTTAGCAATGCATCTGGACCTGTATTAAGAGACCACCTGTCTTAAGAGACCACCTTCTGCGACTCCCACAGCCAGTGTCTTAATACAGGTTTCACTGTATAAGTTTTACGTAATTTCCTGGGATGTCGCGAATAAAAATCGATTTAAATCATTGAAATCGATTTAAATCAAAAAAATTTCAAAATCGATTTTTTTCCAACCCTGCTTATGGATGTGCAAAAAATAGATTCAATAGGTCCGCTCTGTTGGAGCGCTCTGCTACAAAACTATTCTATACGAAACGATAATGTTTGCTAAGAAAACGGTATCCCAACATCCTTTGCGCGGTACGCTTATGACGTAATATATGCATATGTGAGTTACACCGGCGTAACGCAGATATATCGATAGCCTAACTTTTATAAGTCTAAACACTCTAATTCGATACATCCTGGTCGCAAGAGTTTTTTCTAAAAAACCATCGGATTAACTGTAGTTGAGTTATTAATTGCTAGTTGACGAGTTACTCCGACGCATAGAAATCTAATAAGCGTAGAATGGCTCATTGTCCTATCGCGCCGTCTTGGCATCCCACTACGCTCTCGTATCGAGTCGAACGGCGAAGTGATGTGAGTGGCGTATGTTAGTACGATGAGAATGGCTATGACTCCCACAAATGCGGAATTTCAGTTCGGTATTTTATCATAGTCTCCATCGTAACATGTGTTTGTTACTACTTCTGTTACGTAGAATAAAGTGCCAAATTAATATAACCAATACAAGTTTATTTCGGATAAAATTATATACATTTGCCTCTGTTCAATTTCTGTTCCAATTAGCAAAAGAGATTTTACTAACTTTTGGAGGATATATATGCTTCTGATCGGCTGTATCGGCCCGTCCGAACATGCGCAGTTGAATTTTATTGAACTCACATCACCGCATGACCATTCTACGCTTATTAGATTCCTACGCTCCTACGTAAATCTGTAATATGAACGCAATACATTTCGTATATACGTCGATACGGACCCTCATTAACGCGTCTCTAATAGGATTGGATGCAGTTTTCACTCGTTGGTTAATTTGTGTCGCCGGTGCTTAATCCGGATTAAAAAATATTGTATGGACGCAAAATTTTAGCTTCGAAGCACCCTCCCACCACCACCACCACCTCCACCAACCCCAGCTCTCAGTTTTCTTCCGGATTAATTGGTTCAGAGTGCACTTGTGTCCACAGTAACTCGGGGTTTAATAACAGCCATATCTCATGGTTGGTCAATTAGCGCCGGACAAGACTTGGCATTTCTCGGTAATAAGTCATCTAGGCTTATTGTTGAGAAGATGGCTGCTCAAGCATTGACATTCCTTCAGCGATGCTTAACCGCTGGTAGCCTTCATCGTCAGGTTGCCATATAACCGTATCTCCATCTAGCTCTACGGTCAACCATAATTTCATTTCGCCTTCTTAATTCATTTGGTTTCGACTTCATTAGCAAAAGCCTTGAGATGTTACTGAGCCTCGTGCATGTCATCTGTAGACCCGGAATGTGATCTGAATCCGGGCTCTAGCTAGGCAGATAAGATATACACCGCATACACACTGCTCTCTGTAACGAGCTTAGACGCCTTGTTAATTAATTTACGCATCAAATTCATTAGGATCTTGTCAGAATGAAGTTAAGCGCCGACTTATAGTCCAGTGGATAAGCGCAATGTGTGTTCACTTTTAGAAACACGCATCACATTTTACGCATGGCTATATCTCACTATATATAACTGTTGCTTGTGTTTTCATTCCACATGACTTAAATACTCATTATACAAATGGAATATAAACAATTTGTTAACATCGTCTGTGGCATTTGGTGTTAAGTCCCGCCAACTTGGTGAGTCCGTTTATATCGCTTATGAATGTGTGGCACAAAGGTCATACCTTTGTTACTATTTGTAATTTTTGGCTTCTGTTTTCAGCCAACATATTCGAAACAATATATACATGTAGAATAGTAATACATTGGCACATTTGAAATTGCCATTGATTGATTGAAGTGATTGATTTCAGTTGTGCATTAATCAAAAGAGCCATAAAATAAACTTCGAAATAGGTGGAAGTTTTGCAAAATTGTCATTCATAAAACAGCACGTGTGTCCCAAGTTATGTTATTTTATCAAGGCCACGAATAAAATAACGACATTTACAAGCGCATTGTCTCACAGACAATCCAAGCGGATTCAGAAGTTGGATAGTGACAGGACCAGATATATCGTGCATACTCGCTGGATTCGCGACACGATTCATCTTCCATGATCGCAATGGCATTAACCCTTTAACACTCATATCAGCCAAAAACGGCTTCTGCAGTCGTCTTGAGAAATGTCCATTTGCAGACCAAGAGAAGACTATTTTGGACAATTTACCGCTGTGAATATTCCAGTGGTAAATTATCAAAAATAGTCTTCTCTTGGTCTTCAAAAGGACATTTACTATGAGAAAATTGAGATTTTCTTCAACAAATTCGAGGGTTAAATGGTTAAGCATCGTGAACAGACACCAGCAGTGCAAGTTACTTTTGACAAGCCGCTAGCATCGTTAGTGTCCGATATGAAGGTTATGGGCGATTTATTTCTTGATGTAATTACTGATCTTCTTGTATTGGATTTGAAAGATTTAGTAGGTGCTTCGATAGTGGATACCGTCAGGAAGATAAAAACAGGTATACGTGAGGCATACAGTGAATATGTGTAACCCATAATCTCCCAGTTATGCAACACCTGTTAAATAGCTCATGTCTAGGGCAATAGGTGCCGACACTATTTTACCAGGAGCCGTGGTTTTAGCCACAATTTACAAGGTCTTAAAAGTCCATCGTGTGACCCCAGGCCAGGCAAATCACAAAATACTCTTAATGCCAAATCTATATTTTCAGTGAAGGAAACAAAGGTACCCTAGCTCTAATATGTACTGTAATATTTATTGAATAACTATGGATGGAGATTAGAGTGAATATGAATGGAAATGTAATGAAATGACTAATGATAATGATGATGATAAGAGGATGAAATGATTTATGATAATGACGACGATAGGTTGATGCAACAAAAATGTTGATATACTATTGATATTAACTGATAATATGGTGATGATTATAGACAATCAAAAAGTAATTAAACAAGGAATTATATTTGCTGTATCGCATTGTAGGA
This sequence comes from Chaetoderma sp. LZ-2023a, assembly GCA_034401795.1. NCBI lineage: Eukaryota > Metazoa > Mollusca > Caudofoveata > Chaetodermatida > Chaetodermatidae > Chaetoderma > Chaetoderma sp. LZ-2023a. The sequence continues at coordinate 58,770,650 of CM067365.1, forward strand.
AATGTTGGAATGTGATGGTCAATAATGCATATAGTTTATGTTCGAATACGTATCCCCCGTGGTTAAAGACAATTGGCGATCTACGGAATAGTTAATCCACATTGCAGGCGATCCACGAATTCACGACTTAAAGTAGCGACACAAGTCTTTAGAACACTAGTATATCATGCACAGACCTTCGATCCGTAGTAGCGACACGCACACGGGTGACCATGATTACACCTTAATACATGTGATAGTTTAGGGCAGGCAGGCAGGCAGGCATGCATGCATGCATGCATGCATGCATGCATGCAGGCAGGCAGGCAGGCAGGCAGGCAGGCAGGCAGGCAGGCAGGCAGGCAGGCAGGCAGGCAGGCAGGCAGGCAGGCAGGCAGGCAGGCAGGCAGGCAGGCAGGTCGGCAGGCATGCATGCAGGCAGGCAGGCAGGCAGGCAGGCAGGCAGGCAGGCAGGCAGGTCGGCAGACATGCAGGCAGGCAGGCAGGCAGGCAGGCAGCAGGCAGGCAGGCAGGCAGGCAGGCAGGCAGGCAGGCAGGCAGGCAGGCAGGCAGGCAGGCAGGCAGGCAGGCAGGCAGGCAGGCAGGCAGGCAGGCAGGCATGCATGCAGGCATGCAGGCAGGCAGGCAGGCAGGCAGGCAGGCAGGCAGGCAGGCAGGCAGGCAGGCAGGCAGGCAGGCAGGCAGGCAGGCAGGCAGGCAGGCAGGCGGGCAGGCGGGCAGACGGGCAGACGGGCAGGCAGGCAGGCAGACGGACAGACAGGCAGACAGGCAAACCCAATTTCGCTAACATTTCACTCGACATGCCGAGGGTAATAAGATATTGTTATATTTGCTCAGCAGATAAGCAGATGTTTTTCTCTAGATACATAATTGTGTCGATAATATAATTTACTATTTATTGAACAGAACATTTAATGTTGAACGCGTTTATTGTGCGGCGATTTTAGCTGATGTTAATAATAAGTCTTCAATCAAGTTCTCAAAATACTAAACACACTTTAGAAATGGTGCTGAAGATTTTGAAAACAATTTGACTTAATGTAAAATCTGTGTCCTTTCCAGCAGGCTTCAAAATACAGATGGATTCCATTTTCCGAAAAGGCTTGAGGTTGTGGTATCGTTCGTATTAACCCTTTAATGAGTAAATTTGATCAAATACTAAAAATATCTACTTCTAGAATGTCCAATTTCAGGCCAATCGAATACTATTTCTAAAATTTCACAACTGGAATAACTGGCTCGATTATCGAGCCAGTCATTCCAGAAGTAAATTTAAAAAAAAATAGTTTTCTGTTGACCTGCAAATGGACATTGGCCAAGACCCTTACAGAGGCCGGTTTTGGGCGTCTTCGTCGTGAAATGGTTAAACATAGGCAGCAACACTAATCAAATTTGTTTCGAGATATTTAACTGTTTACTTGTATAGTATTCTGGAAATGACCACAACACGGGCGAAGTGGGTGGAGCTTGGCTAAAGACGGGCGGAGCATAGCTAAAACTGGATTATTCCATTTTCCCTGATGACCCCACACCACCCACCAGCTCATGGATGCAAGACACCGTTAATTTCCCTAATATAATCTGGTAGGCTAGTGGCTAAATTGATATAATTAAGCACCGCTGGAGAAGCCTGTTTGGCCAGCTTTAGAGTGAAATGTTTCATGGTACCTCGTCTTAATATAGATTTGTAAGATACGGCACTTCCGGATAACCGCGATGCGAGTGACGTCGCTGGTATTATACCAGATAGGAGATTACCATTCACTTTTCTATCGCGGATAAGCAACTAAACGACAGATGGCGACTTGATACACCGCAGTGGCCATGCAAAAATGTGAGTTCTGTATGGCTGGAAAACGATATACGTGATCTTTCTCTCTCTCTCTCTCTCTCTCTCTCTCTCTCTCTCTCTCTCTCTCTAATATTTAGGAACTTATTTGACTAGGTATGCCATCATCCTGTCAAATTAGTTTCAAAATATTCATCATACGGTTTATCAAATAGTAAATCCATCAAGGACATGCGATTCGTACACTTGGCGAACTAATTAATGTTCGTGACCGAGCTATATACGTTATTCGTTAAGCATTTGTCTTGTGATGGATCTCGCCACTGCGAGAACAGTCAACTCCGGTACCCTTGCCCTGCTGTGCGACTTGCGTGTGTAATATCAATCAGAATGACATGTATGCTGACAATTCCTTAATTCCCACACCACTCCGCAAGAATTAGAATTGGCAAAAGTTGGCAGAATCTCCATCTTGTTTCCTGGCAACTACATGCTAGCACATCTAGTAAAGAATATTGATGGACTTCCCGTGTTTTCAATGCATATGTAATGCGATCAGTTTTCCCACTGAATGTCCTGGTGGATTGGTTTGTGGTGCGTGCCGGTGGCTTGTACTGGGCAGTCAGAAAATGGTTGCGGTGACCTCGTACTAGCCAGTCAAAACATGGTGGCGATGACCTTGTAGTGGACGGTCAACAAATGGTGGCGGTGACCTTGTACTGGACAGTCAAAACATGGTGCTGGTGACCTTGTAGTGGACAGTCAGAACATGGTGGCGGTGGCGTTGTACTGGACAGTCAGAACATGGTGGCGGTGGCGTTGTACTGGACAGCCAAAACAAGGTGCCGGTGATCTTGTACTGGAAAGTCATCAAACTGGTTTGATTTCCGAAACATTCGGTTCTGAAACATTTGCTTTAGTCAAGCATTCAACATTCGAACACTTGTTTCTAACAAATGTTGGCAGTGCGTGTTTAGTAAATGTGTTCCCTTGGACACGGCTAAAGCCTGCACACAGTTGCACCCCTGTTAAAGGCATTCTCTATGGCACTATGGTCAACCCAGTGAGCGAGACTAACGCTGCTCGTTTCGGACAGTAACCGTGTCCGTTATAGTGCTGGAATTGTTCCACCATTTAACTGTCGGATCAGACTGGAGGAGCAGCTCTACATTCATACACGGTTGACTCAATCTCCTAGGTGACGAACATGTTCGACTTTAATATAGCTAACGAAACCTTGAAAACTTGTTTCGAGAAATAATCTGATCAAAAGACAATAAAGACCGCAGCGTATCGTCTCAGACAATCCACGACTACCAAGGCGCATATTCTCAGACAATGTGTAGTATCGTGCACAAATACACCTACCCTGAACCTGTGGTAACTAGAGCTGCCCCCACTTAATGACCAGGCACTGTATCAGCTTCTCACAGGATCGTCAGTTAGTTGGTCTATGTCGTGCCACACATACGTTCGGGTAGGTGGTAACTGTCGTACTGTGCATACCTACTGGCCTCTGTTCTACTAAATTGTACTATTGACCATATGTTAGTCGACCTTTATATTTTATTCACGTATCAATTGTCATAATCCAGTGTAGTATGTGGTCTAGTACAGTCTCAGTATTAAGTAACCTCTAAGTCGTTGAAGTTGCATGACTATCAGCATCACGTCAGACAATAGACAACTACCAGAATCTTCCCAGACAATGCGCGACTATCAGCATCTTCCCAGACAATGCGCGACTACCAGATCTTCCCAGATAATGCGCGACTACCAGCATCTTCCCAGACAATGCGCGACTACCAGATCTTCCCAGATAATGCGCGACTAGCAGCATCTTCCCAGCCAAGAGGTCCCACTCAGATAAAAGACGTTTAACATCATCTACTCAGAGAATGGACGACAACCAGCATCTACTCAGATAATGGATGTCTACCAGCAGCTACTCAGGTAATGGACGACTACCAGCATCCGCTCAGATAATGGACGAGTACCAGCATCTACTCAGATAATGGATGTCTTCCAGAATCTACTCAGATAAAGGACGTCTACCAGCATATTCTCAGATAATGGATGTCTACCAGCAAATTGTCAGATAATGGATGTCTACCAGCATCCACTCAGATAATGGACGTTTAACAGCATCTACTCAGATAATGGATGACTACCAGCATCTACTCAGATAATTGATGTCTACCAGCATCTACTCAGATAATGGATGTCTACCAGCAGCTACTCAGGTAATGGACGACTACCAGCATCCGCTCAGATAATGGACGAGTACCAGCATCTACTCAGATAATGGATGTCTACCAGAATATACTCAGATAAAGGATGTCTACCAGCATATTCTCAGATAATGGATGTCTACCAGCAAATTGTCAGATAATGGATGTCTACCAGCATCCACTCAGATAATGGACGTTTAACAGCATCTACTCAGATAATGGATGACTACCAGCATCTACTCAGATAATTGATGTCTACCAGCATCTGCTCAGATAATGGACGACTACCAGCATCTACTCAGATAATGGATGTCTACCAGAATCTAGTCAGATAATGGATGTCTACCAGCATATTCTCAAATAATGGATGTCTACCAGCATCTACTCAGATAATGGACGTCTAGCAGCATCTTCTCAGATAATTGTCATCTACCCGCATCTTCTCAGATAATGGACGTCTACCAGCATTATCTCAGATAATGGACGACTACCAGCATCTACTCAGATAATGGATGTCTACCAGCATCTACTCAGATAATGGATGTCTACCATTACCTTCTCAGATAATGAACGACTACCAGCATCTTCTCAGATAATGGTCATCTACCAGCATCTTCTCAGATAAAGGATGTGTATCAGCATCTTCTCAGTTAATGGACGACTTTCAGAATATATTCAGATAATGGATGTCTACCAGGATCTACTCAGATAATGGATGTCTACCATTATCTTCTCAGATAATGGACGACTACCAGCATTTTCTCCGATAATGGATGTCTACCAGCATCTTTTCAGATAATGGACGACTACCAGCATCTACTCAGGTAATGGATGTCTACCAGCATCTACTCAGATAATGGATTCTACCAGCATCTTCTCCGATAATGGACATCTACCAGCATATTCTCAGTTAATTGATGTCTATCATTATATTGTCAGATAATGGTCGTCTACAAGCATCTTCTCAGATAATGAATGTCTACCAGCATCTTCTCAGATAATGGACGACTACCAGCATCCACTTAGAAAATGGATGTCTACCAGCATCTTCTCAGACAATGCGCAACTACCAGCATCTTCCCAGACAATGCATGACTACCAGCATCTCCCATGACAACGCACTGTTAATTAGATGGCGACAGGTAAACTAGCCGCACCTGCTCAGAAAATGCTCGACTACCAGAATCTTCTCGGACAGGGGACGACTATCAAACGCTTTTCAGAAAAATGCACGTCTACCAGCTTCTTCTTAGATAATGGATGTCTACCAGCATCTACTCAGATAATGGAAGTCTACCATTACCTTCCCAGATAATGAACGACTACCAGCATCTTCTCAGATAATGGTCGTCTACCAGCATCTTCTCAGATAATGGATGTGTATCAGCATCGTCTCAGTTAATGGACGACACTCAGAATATACTCAGATAATGGATGTCTACCAGCATCTACTCAGATAATGGATGTCTACTATTATCTTCTCAGATAATGGACGACTACCAGCATTTTCTCCGATAATGGATGTCTACCAGCATCTACTCAGATAATGGATCACTACCAGCATCTATTCAGGTAATGGATGTCTACAAGCATCTACTCAGATAATGGATTTTACCAGCATCTTCTCCGATAATGGACGTCTACCAGCATATTCTCAGTTAATTGATGTCTGTCATTATATTGTCAGACAATGGTCGTCTACAAGCATCTTCTCAGATAATGAACGTCTACCAGCATCTAATCAGATAATGGACGTTTAACAGCATCTACTCAGATAATGGACGACTACCAGCATCTAGTCAGATAATGGATGTCTACCAGCATCTACTCAGATAATGGACGACTACCAGCATCCACTCAGATAATGGTCGTCTACCAGCATCTTCTCAGATAATGGACGACTACCAGCATCCACTCAGATAATGGATGTATACCAGCATCTACTCCGATAATGGACGACTACCAGCATCTAGTCAGATAATGGATGTCTACCAGCATCTAATCAGATAATGGATGACTACCAGCATCCACTCAGATAATGGACGACTACCAGCATCCACTCAGATAATGGATGTATACCAGCATCTACTCCGATAATGGACGACTACCAGCATCTAATCAGATAATGGATGACTACCAGCATCCACTCAAATAATGGACGACTACCAGCATCTACTCAGATAATTGATGTCTACCACCATCTACTCAGATAATGGATGTCTACCATTACCTTCTCAGATAATTGACGACTAACAGCATCTACTCAGATAATGGATGTCTACCAGCATCTACTCAGATAATGGACGACTACCAGTATCTACTCAGATAATGGTCGTCTGCCAGCATTTTCTCAGATAATGGTCGTCCACCAGCATCTTCTCAGATAATGAACGACTACCACAATCTACTCAGATAATGGATGTCTACCAGCATCTACTCAGATAATGGACCTCTACCAGCATCTACTCAAATAATGGATGTCTACCAGCATCTACTCAGATAATGGACGACTACCAGCATCTAGTCAGATAATGGATGTCTACCAGCATCTACTCAGATAATGGACGACTACCAGCATCTACTCAGATAATGGACCTCTACCAGCATCTACTCAAATAATGGATGTCTACCAGCATCTACTCAGATAATGGACGACTACCAGCATCTAGTCAGATAATGGATGTCTACCAGCATCTACTCAGATAATGGACGACTACCAGCATCCACTCAGATAATGGACGTCTACCAGCATTTTCTCAGATAATTGTCGTCTACCAGCATCTTCTCAGATAATGGACGTCTACCAGCATATTCTTGGATAATGGATGTCTTCCAGCAAATTGTCAGATAATGGATGTCTACCAGCATCTTCTCCGATAATGGACGTCTACCAGCATATTCTCAGTTAATTGATGTCTATCATTATATTGTCAATAATGGATGTCTACCAGCATCTACTCAGATAATGGACGACTACCAGCATCTAGTCAGATAATGGATGTCTACCAGCATCTACTCAGATAATGGACGACTACCAGCATCCACTCAGATAATGGATGTCTACCAGCATCTACTCAGATAATGGACGTCTACCAGCATTTTCTCAGATAATTGTCGTCTACCAGCATCTTCTCAAATAATGAACATCTACCAGCGTCTACTCAGATAATGGACGTTTAACAATATCTACTCAGATAATAGATGACTACCAGAATCTTCCCAGACAATGCGCAACTACCAGATCTTCCCAGATAATGCACGACGAGCAGCATCTTCCCAGAAAATGCGCAACTACCAGCATCTTCCTTGACACTGCGCGACTACCAGCATCTTCCATGACAATGCACCAACAATTAGACAGCGACAGGTAAACTAGCAGCATCTGCTCAGACAATGCTCGACAACCAGAATCTTCTCGGACAGTGGACGACTATCAAAAACCTTTCAGAAAAATGCACGTCTACCAGCTTCTTCTTGGATAATGGACGTCTACCATTATCTCAGTTAATGGACAACGCCACGCATCTACTCAGAAAATGGATTCTACCAGCATCTTCTCCGAAAATAGACGTCCACCAGCATATTCTTGGATATGGATGTCTTCCAGCATCTACTCAGATAATGGATGTCTACCAGCATCCACCCAGATAAAGGACGTTTAACAGCATCTACTCAGATAATAGACGACTACCAGCATCTACTCAGATAATGGATGTCTACCAGAATCTACTCAGATAATCGATGTCTCCAAGCATATTCTCAGATAATGGATGTCTACCAGCAAATTGTCAGATAATAGTCGTCTACCAGCATCTTCTCAGATAATAGACGACTACCAGCATCCACTTAGATAATGGATGTCTACCAGCCTCTACTCAGATAATGGACGTCTACCAGCATCTTCTCAGATAATTGTCGTCTACCAGCATCTTCTCAGACAATGGGCAACTACCAGCATCTTGCAAGACAATGCACGACTACCAGCATCTACTCAGACAATGGATGTCTACCAGAATCTACTCAGATAATGGATGTCTACCAGCATATTCTCAGATAATGGATGTCTACCAGCATCTACTCAGATAATGGACGTCTAACATCATCTTCTCAGATAATTGTCGTCTTCCAGCATCTTCTCAGATAATGGACGACTACCAGCATCTACACAGATAATGGATGTCTACCAGCATCTACTCAGATAATGGAAGTCTACCATTACCTTCCCAGATAATGAACGACTACCAGCATCTTCTCAGATAATGGTCGTCTACCAGCATCTTCTCAGATAATGGATGTGTATCAGCATCGTCTCAGTTAATGGACGACACTCAGAATATACTCAGATAATGGATGTCTACCAGCATCTACTCAGATAATGGATGTCTACTATTATCTTCTCAGATAATGGACGACTACCAGCATTTTCTCCGATAATGGATGTCTACCAGCATCTACTCAGATAATGGATGACTACCAGCATCTATTCAGGTAATGGATGTCTACCAGCATCTACTCAGATAATGGATTCTACCAGCATCTTCTCCGATAATGGACGTCTACCAGCATATTCTCAGTTAATTGATGTCTGTCATTATATTGTCAGACAATGGTCGTCTACAAGCATCTTCTCAGATAATGAACGTCTATCAGCAGCTAATCAGATAATGGACGTTTAACAGCATCTAATCATATAATGGACGACTACCAGCATCTAGTCAGATAATGGATGTCTACCAGCATCTACTCAGATAATGGACGACTACCAGCATCCACTCAGATAATGGTCGTCTACCAGCATCTTCTCAGATAATGGACGACTACCAGCATCCACTCAGATAATGGATGTATACCAGCATCTACTCCGATAATGGACGACTACCAGCATCTAGTCAGATAATGGATGTCTACCAGCATCTAATCAGATAATGGATGACTACCAGCATCCACTCAGATAATGGACGACTACCAGCATCTACTCAGATAATTGATGTCTACCATTACCTTCTCAGATAATTGACGACTAACAGCATCTACTCAGATAATGGATGTCTACCAGCATCTACTCAGATAATGGACGACTACCAGTATCTACTCAGATAATGGTCGTCTACCAGCATATTCTCAGATAATAGACGTCTGCCAGCAATTTCTCAGATAATGCTCGTCCACCAGCATCTTCTCAGATAATGAAAGACTACCACAATCTACTCAGATAATGGATGTCTACCAGCATCTACTCAGATAATGGAACTCTACCAGCATCTACTCAAATAATGGATGTCTACCAGCATCTACTCAGATAATGGATGTCTACCAGCATCTACTCAGATAATGGACGACTACCAGCATCCACTCAGATAATGGATGTCTACCAGCATCTACTCAGATAATGGACGTCTACCAGCATCTACTCAGATAATGGATGTCTACCATTACCTTCCCAGATAATGAACGACTACCAGCATCTTCTCAGATAATGGTTGTCTATCAGCATATTCTCAGATAATGGATGTGTATCAGCATAGTCTCCGTTAATGGACGACTTTCAGAATCTACTCAGATAATGGATGTCTACCAGCATCTACTCAGATAATGGATGTCTACCAGAATCTACTCAGATAATCGATGTCTACAAGCATATTCTCAGATAATGGATGTCTACCAGCAAATTGTCAGATAATAGTCGTCTACCAGCATCTTCTCAGATAATAGACGACTACAAGCATCGACTTAGGTAATGGATGTCTACCTGCCTCTACTCAGATAATGGACGTCTGCCAGCATCTTCTCAGATAATTGTCGTCTACCAGCATCTTCTCAGGTAATGGGCAACTACCAGCATGTTGCCAGACAATGCACGACTACCAGTATCTACTCAGATAATGGACAACTACCAGCATCTACTCAGACAATGGATGTCTACCAGAATCTACTCAGATAATGGTTGTCTACCAGCATATTCTCAGATAATGGATGTCTACCAGCATCTACTCAGATAATGGACGTCTACCAGCATCTTCTCAGATAATTGTCGTCTACCAGCATCTTCTCAGATAATGGACGTCTACCAGCATTATCTCAGATAATGGACGACTACCAGCATCTACTCAGATAATTGATGTCTACCACCATCTACTCAGATAATGGATGTCTACCATTACCTTCTCAGATAATTGACGACTAACAGCATCTACTCAGATAATGGATGTCTACCAGCATCTACTCAGATAATGGACGACTACCAGTATCTACTCAGATAATGGTCGTCTGCCAGCATTTTCTCAGATAATGGTCGTCCACCAGCATCTTCTCAGATAATGAACGACTACCACAATCTACTCAGATAATGGATGTCTACCAGCATCTACTCAGATAATGGACCTCTACCAGCATCTACTCAAATAATGGATGTCTACCAGCATCTACTCAGATAATGGACGACTACCAGCATCTAGTCAGATAATGGATGTCTACCAGCATCTACTCAGATAATGGACGACTACCAGCATCCACTCAGATAATGGATGTCTACCAGCATCTACTCAGATAATGGACGTCTACCAGCATTTTCTCAGATAATTGTCGTCTACCAGCATCTTCTCAGATAATGGACGTCTACCAGCATATTCTTGGATAATGGATGTCTTCCAGCAAATTGTCAGATAATGGATGTCTACCAGCATCTTCTCCGATAATGGACGTCTACCAGCATATTCTCAGTTAATTGATGTCTATCATTATATTGTCAATAATGGATGTCTACCAGCATCTACTCAGATAATGGACGACTACCAGCATCTAGTCAGATAATGGATGTCTACCAGCATCTACTCAGATAATGGACGACTACCAGCATCCACTCAGATAATGGATGTCTACCAGCATCTACTCAGATAATGGACGTCTACCAGCATTTTCTCAGATAATTGTCGTCTACCAGCATCTTCTCAAATAATGAACATCTACCAGCGTCTACTCAGATAATGGACGTTTAACAATATCTACTCAGATAATAGATGACTACCAGAATCTTCCCAGACAATGCGCAACTACCAGATCTTCCCAGATAATGCACGACGAGCAGCATCTTCCCAGAAAATGCGCAACTACCAGCATCTTCCTTGACACTGCGCGACTACCAGCATCTTCCATGACAATGCACCAACAATTAGACAGCGACAGGTAAACTAGCAGCATCTGCTCAGACAATGCTCGACAACCAGAATCTTCTCGGACAGTGGACGACTATCAAAAACCTTTCAGAAAAATGCACGTCTACCAGCTTCTTCTTGGATAATGGACGTCTACCATTATCTCAGTTAATGGACAACGCCACGCATCTACTCAGAAAATGGATTCTACCAGCATCTTCTCCGAAAATAGACGTCCACCAGCATATTCTTGGATATGGATGTCTTCCAGCATCTACTCAGATAATGGATGTCTACCAGCATCCACCCAGATAAAGGACGTTTAACAGCATCTACTCAGATAATAGACGACTACCAGCATCTACTCAGATAATGGATGTCTACCAGAATCTACTCAGATAATCGATGTCTCCAAGCATATTCTCAGATAATGGATGTCTACCAGCAAATTGTCAGATAATAGTCGTCTACCAGCATCTTCTCAGATAATAGACGACTACCAGCATCCACTTAGATAATGGATGTCTACCAGCCTCTACTCAGATAATGGACGTCTACCAGCATCTTCTCAGATAATTGTCGTCTACCAGCATCTTCTCAGACAATGGGCAACTACCAGCATCTTGCAAGACAATGCACGACTACCAGCATCTACTCAGACAATGGATGTCTACCAGAATCTACTCAGATAATGGATGTCTACCAGCATATTCTCAGATAATGGATGTCTACCAGCATCTACTCAGATAATGGACGTCTAACATCATCTTCTCAGATAATTGTCGTCTTCCAGCATCTTCTCAGATAATGGACGACTACCAGCATCTACACAGATAATGGATGTCTACCAGCATCTACTCAGATAATGGAAGTCTACCATTACCTTCCCAGATAATGAACGACTACCAGCATCTTCTCAGATAATGGTCGTCTACCAGCATCTTCTCAGATAATGGATGTGTATCAGCATCGTCTCAGTTAATGGACGACACTCAGCATATACTCAGATAATGGATGTCTACCAGCATCTACTCAGATAATGGATGTCTACTATTATCTTCTCAGATAATGGACGACTACCAGCATTTTCTCCGATAATGGATGTCTACCAGCATCTACTCAGATAATGGATGACTACCAGCATCTATTCAGGTAATGGATGTCTACCAGCATCTACTCAGATAATGGATTCTACCAGCATCTTCTCCGATAATGGACGTCTACCAGCATATTCTCAGTTAATTGATGTCTGTCATTATATTGTCAGACAATGGTCGTCTACAAGCATCTTCTCAGATAATGAACGTCTATCAGCAGCTAATCAGATAATGGACGTTTAACAGCATCTACTCATATAATGGACGACTACCAGCATCTAGTCAGATAATGGATGTCTACCAGCATCTACTCAGATAATGGACGACTACCAGCATCCACTCAGATAATGGTCGTCTACCAGCATCTTCTCAGATAATGGACGACTACCAGCATCCACTCAGATAATGGATGTATACCAGCATCTACTCCGATAATGGACGACTACCAGCATCTAGTCAGATAATGGATGTCTACCAGCATCTAATCAGATAATGGATGACTACCAGCATCCACTCAGATAATGGACGACTACCAGCATCTACTCAGATAATTGATGTCTACCATTACCTTCTCAGATAATTGACGACTAACAGCATCTACTCAGATAATGGATGTCTACCAGCATCTACTCAGATAATGGACGACTACCAGTATCTACTCAGATAATGGTCGTCTACCAGCATATTCTCAGATAATAGACGTCTGCCAGCATTTTCTCAGATAATGCTCGTCCACCAGCATCTTCTCAGATAATGAAAGACTACCACAATCTACTCAGATAATGGATGTCTACCAGCATCTACTCAGATAATGGAACTCTACCAGCATCTACTCAAATAATGGATGTCTACCAGCATCTACTCAGATAATGGATGTCTACCAGCATCTACTCAGATAATGGACGACTACCAGCATCCACTCAGATAATGGATGTCTACCAGCATCTACTCAGATAATGGACGTCTACCAGCATCTACTCAGATAATGGATGTCTACCATTACCTTCCCAGATAATGAACGACTACCAGCATCTTCTCAGATAATGGTTGTCTATCAGCATATTCTCAGATAATGGATGTGTATCAGCATAGTCTCCGTTAATGGACGACTTTCAGAATCTACTCAGATAATGGATGTCTACCAGCATCTACTCAGATAATGGATGTCTACCAGAATCTACTCAGATAATCGATGTCTACAAGCATATTCTCAGATAATGGATGTCTACCAGCAAATTGTCAGATAATAGTCGTCTACCAGCATCTTCTCAGATAATAGACGACTACAAGCATCGACTTAGGTAATGGATGTCTACCTGCCTCTACTCAGATAATGGACGTCTGCCAGCATCTTCTCAGATAATTGTCGTCTACCAGCATCTTCTCAGGTAATGGGCAACTACCAGCATGTTGCCAGACAATGCACGACTACCAGTATCTACTCAGATAATGGACAACTACCAGCATCTACTCAGACAATGGATGTCTACCAGAATCTACTCAGATAATGGTTGTCTACCAGCATATTCTCAGATAATGGATGTCTACCAGCATCTACTCAGATAATGGACGTCTACCAGCATCTTCTCAGATAATTGTCGTCTACCAGCATCTTCTCAGATAATGGACGTCTACCAGCATTATCTCAGATAATGGACGACTACCAGCATCTACACAGATAATGGATGTCTACCAGCATCTACTCAGATAATGGATGTCTACCATTACCTTCCCAGATAATGAACGACTACCAGCATCTTCTCAGATAATGGTCGTCTACCAGCATCTTCTCAGATAATGGATGTGTATCAGCATCGTCTCAGTTAATGGACGACTTTCAAAATCTACTCAGATAATGGATGTCTACCAGCATCTACTCAGATAATGGATGTCTACCATTATCTTCTCAGATGATGGACGACTACCAGCATTTTCTCCGATAATGGATGTCTACCAGCATCTTCTCAGATAATGGACGACTACCAACATCTACTCAGGTAATGGATGTCTACCAGCATCTTCTCCGATAATGGACGTCTGCCAGCATATGCTCAGTTAATTGATGTCTATCATTATATTGTCAGACAATGGTCGTCTACAAGCATAGTCTCAGATAATGAACGTCTACCAGCATCTAATCAGATAATGGACGTTTAACAGCATCTACTCAGATAATGGACGACTACCAGCATCTACTCAAATAAAGGATGTCTACCAGCATCTACTCAGATAATGGACGACTACCAGCTTACGACTACCAGCATCTAGTCAGATAATGGATGTCTACCAGCATCTACTCAAATAATGGATGTCTACCAGCATCTACTCAGATAATGGACGACTACCAGCATCTAGTCAGATAATGGAGGTCTACCAGCATCTACTCAGGTAATGGACGACTACCAGCATCCACTCAGATAATGGTCGTCTACCAGCATCTTCTCAGATAATGGACGACTACCAGCATCCACTCAGATAATGGATGTATACCAGCATCTACTCCGATAATGGACGACTACCAGCATCTAGTCAGATAATGGATGTCTACCAGCATCTACTCAGATAATGGATGTCTACCATTACCTTCTCAGATAATTGACGACTAACAGCATCTACTCAGATAATGGATGTCTACCAGCATCTACTCAGATAATGGTCGTCTACCAGCATATTCTCAGATAATAGACATCTGCCAGCATTTTCTCAGATAATGGTCGTCCACCAGCATCTTCTCAGATAATGAACGACTACCACAATCTACTCAGATAATGGATGTCTACCAGCATCTACTCAGATAATGGACATCTACCAGCATCTACTCAAATAATGGATGTCTACCAGCATCTACTAAGATAATGGACGACTACCAGCATCTAGTCAGATAATGGATGTCTACCAGCATCTACTCAGATAATGGACGTCTACCAGCATCTTCTCAGATAATTGTCGTCTACCAGCATCTTCTCAGATAATGGACGTCTATCAGCATTATCTCAGATAATGGACGACTACCAACATCTACTCAGATAATGGATGTCTACCAGCATCTACTCAGATAATGGATGTCTACCATTACCTTCCCAGATAATGAACGACTACCAGCATCTTCTCAGAAAATACTCGTCTACCAGCATCTTCTCAGATAATGGATGTATATCAGCATCTTCTCAGTTAATGGACGACTTTCAGAATCTACTCAGATAATGGATGTCTACCAGCATCTACTCAGATAATGGATGTCTACCTTTATCTTCTCAGATAATGGACGACTACCAGCATTTTCTCCGATAATGGATGTCTACCAGCATCTTCTCAGATAATGGACGACTACCAGCATCTACTCATGTAATGGATGTCTACCAGCATCTACTCAGATAATGGATTCTACCTCAATCTTCTCCGATAATGGACGTCTACCAGCATATTCTCAGTTAATTGATGTCTATCATTATATTGTCAGGCAATGGTCGTCTACAAGCATCTTCTCAGATAATGAACGTCTACCAGCATCTACTCAGATAATGGACGTTTAACAGCATCTACTCAGATATTGGACGACTACCAGCATCTACTCAGATAATGGATGTCTACCAGCATCTTCTCCGATAATGGATGTCCACCAGCATATTCTCAGTTAATTGATGTCTATCATTAAATTGTCAGAAAATGGTCGTCTACAAGCATCTTCTCAGATAATGAACATCTACCAGCATCTACTCAGATAATGGATGTCTACCAGCATCTTCTCCGATAATGGACGTCTACCAGCATATTCTCGGATAATGGATGTCTACCAGCATCTACTCAGATAATGGATGCCTACCAGCATCCACTCAGGTAATGGACGTTTAACAGCATCTACTCAGATAATGGATGTGTACCAACATATTCTCAGGTAATGGATGTGTACCAACATATTCTCAGATAATGGACGACTACCAGCATCTACTCAGATAATGGACGTCTACCAGCATCTTCTCAGATAATGGACGACTACCAGCATCTACTCAGATAATGGATGTCTACCGGCATCTACCCAGATAATGGATTTATACCATTACCTTCTCAGATAATGAACGACTACCAGCATCTTCTCAGATAATGGATGTGTATCAGCATCTTCTCAGTTAATGGACGACTTTCAGAATCTACTCAGATAATGGACGACTAGCAGCATTTTCTCCGATAAGGGATGTCTACCGGCATCTTCTCAGATAATGGACGACTACCAGCATCTACTCAGATAATGGATTCTACCAGCATCTTCTCCGATAATGGACGTCTACCAGCATATTCTCAGATAATGGACGACTACCAGCATCTACTCAGATAATGGATGTCTACCATTACCGTCTCATATAATGGACGACTACCAGCATCTACTCAGATAATGGATGTCTACCAGAATCTACTCAGATAATGGATGTGTACCAACATAATCTCAGATAATGGACGACTACCCGCATCTACTCAGATAATGGACGTCTACCAGCATCTTCTCAGATAATGGACAACTACCAGCATCTACTCAGATAATGGATGTCTACCTGCATCTACCCAGATAATGGATTTCTACCATTACCTTCTCAGATAATGAACGACTACCAGCATCTTCTCAGATAATGGTCGTCTACCAGCATCTTCTCAGATAATGGATGTGTATCAGCATCTTCTCAGTTAATGGACGACTTTCAGAATCTACTCAGATAATGGATGTCTACCAGCATCTACTCAGATAATGGATGTCTACCATTATCTTGTCAGATAATGGACGACTAGCAGCATTTTCTCCGATAATGGATGTCTACTGGCATCTTCTCAGATAATGGACGACTACCAGCATCTACTCAGGTAATGGATGTCTACCAGCATCTACTCAAATAATGGATTCTACCAGCATCTTCTCCGATAATGGACGTCTACCAGCATATTCTCAGTTAATTGATGTCTATCATTATATTGTCAGATAATGGTTGTCTACAAGCATCGTCTCAGATAATGAACGTCTACCAGCATCTACTCAGATAATGGACGACTACCAGCATCTAGTCAGATAATGGATGTCTACCAGCATCTACTCAGATAATGGACGACTACCAGCATCCACTCAGATAATGGTCGTCTAGCAGCATCTAATCAGATACTGGATGTCTAACAGCATCTATTCAGATAATGGACGACTACCAGCATCTACTCAGATAATGCTCGTCTACCAGCATCTTCTCAGATAATGGATGTCTACCAGCATCTACTTAGATAATGGATTCTACGAGCATCTTCTCCGATAAAGGACGTCTACCAGCATATTCTCAGTTAATTGATGTCTATCATTATATTGTCAGATAATGGTCGTCTACAAGCATCGTCTCAGATAATGAACGTCTACCAGCATCTACTCAGATAATGGACGACTACCAGCATCTACTCAGATAATGGACGTTTAACAGCATCTACTCAGATAATGGACGACTACCAGCATCTAATCAGATAATGGATGTCTAACAGCATCTATTCAGATTATGGACGACTGACTACCAGCATCTACTCAGATAATGGACGACTACCAGCATCTACTCAGATAATGCTCGTCTACCAGCATCTTCTCAGATAATGCACGACTACCAGCATCTACTCAGATAATGGATGTCTACCATTACCGTCTCATATAATGGACGACTACCAGCATCTTCTCAGATAAGGGTCGTCTACCAGCATCTTCACAGATAATGGACGTCTACCAGCATCTTCTCAGATAATGGACGACTACCAGCATTTTCTCAGATAATGGATGTCTACCAGCATCTACTCAGATAATAGATGTCGACCAGCATATTGTCAGATAAGGGTCAACTAAAAGCAAAAATCTCAGATAATGGACGACTAGCAGCATCTTCTCAGATAACGGTCGTCTACCATCATCTACTCTAGATAATCGACGTCTACCAGTATCTCCTCAGATAATGACCGTCTGGCAGCATCTAATCAGATAATGGACGTCTACCAGCATCTTCTCGGACAAAGGATGTCTACCAGCATATTGTCAGATAATGGATGTCTACCAGCAGCTACTCAGATAATGGATTCTTCTAGCACCTTCTCCGATAATGGACGTCTATCAGCATAATCTCAGATAAGTGATGTCTATCATCATATTGTCAGATAATCTTCTCAGATAATGCACCTCTACCAGCATCTACTCAGAAAATGGACGACTACCAGCATCTACTGAGATAATGGTTGTCTACCATTACCTTCTCAGATAATGGACGACTACCAGCATCTCCTCAGATAATGGTCGTCTACCAGCATTTTCTCAGATAATGAACGTCTACCAGCATCTTCTCAGATAATGGATGGCTGCCAGCTTCTACTCTGATAATCGATGTCTACCAGCATCTACTCAGATAATGGATGTCTACCATTATCTTCTCAGATAATGGACGACTACCAGCATTTTCTCAGATAATGGATGTCTACCAGCATATTGTCAAATAATGGTCGTCTACAAGCATCCTCTCAGATAATGGACGACTAGCAACATATTCTCAGATAACGGACGTCTACCAGCATCTACTCAAGATAATTGATGTCTACCAGCATCTCCTCAGATAATGACCGTCTGGCAACATCTAATCAGATAATGGACGTCTACCAGCATATTCTCGGATAATGGATGTCTACCAGCATATTGTCAGATGATGGATTTCTACCAGCAGCTGCTCAGATAATGGATTCTACCAGCACCTTCTACGATAATGGACTTCTATCAGCATACTCTCAGATAATTGATGTCTATCATCATATTGTCAGATAATTGGCATCTACAAGCATCTTCTCAGATAATGGACGTCTACCCGCATCTACTCAAGATAATGGACGTCTACCAGCATCTCCTCAGATAATGACCATCTGGCAGCATCTAATCAGATAATGGGCGTCTACCAGCATATTCTCGGATAATGGATGTCTACCAGCATATTGTCAGACGATGGATGACTACCAGCAGCTACTCGGATAATGGATTCTACCAGCACCTTCTCCGATAATGGACGTCTACCAGTATACTCTCAGATAATTGATGTCTATCATCATATTGTCAGATAATTGGCGTCTACAAGCATCTTCTCAGATAACGAACGTCTACCAGCATCTACTCAGAAAATGGACGTCTACCAGCATCTACTCAGATAATGGACGTTCAACAGCATCTACTCAGATAACGGACGTTCAACAGCATCTACTCAGATAATGGATATCTCCCATTATCTTCTCAGATAATGGACGACTACCTGCCTCTACTCAGATAATGAATGTCTACCAGTACCTTCTCTGATAATGGATGTTTACCAGCATCTTCTTAGATAATGGTCGGCTAACAACATCTTCTCAGATAATTGACGTCTACCAGTATTTTCTCAGATAATGAACGTCTACCAGCATCTTCTCAGATAATGGACGACTGCCAGCATCTACTCTGATAATGGATGTCTACCAGCATCTACTCAGATAATGGATGTCTACCATTATCCTCTCAGATAATGGATGTCTCCCATTATCTTGTCAGATAATGCACCTCTACCAGCATCTAATCAGAAAATGGACGACTACTAGCATCTACTGAGATAATGGGTGTCTACCATTACCTTCTCAGATAATGGACGACTACCAGCATCTCCTCAGATAATGGTCATCTACCAACATTTTGTCAGATAATGAACGTCTACCAGCATCTTCTCAGATAATGGACGACTGCCAGCATCTACTCTTATAATGGATGTCTACCAGCATCTACTCAGATAATGGATGTCTACCATTATCTTCTCATATAATGGACGACTACCAGCATTTTCTCAGATAATGGATGTCTACCAGCATATTGTCAGATAATGGTCGTCTACAAGCATCCACTCAGATAATGGACGACTAGCAGCATCTTCTCAGATAACGGACGTCTACCAGCATCTACTCAAGATAATGGATGTCTACCAGCATCTCCTCAGATAATGACCGTCTGGCAACATCTAATCTGATAATGGACGTCTACCAGCATATTCTCGGATAATGGATGTCTACCAGCATATTGTCAGATGATGGATGTCTACCAGCAGCTACTCAGATAATGGATTCTACCAGCACCTTCTCCGATAATGGACGTCTACCAGCATACTCTCAGATAATTGATGTCTATCATCATATTGTCAGATAATG
This sequence comes from Chaetoderma sp. LZ-2023a, assembly GCA_034401795.1. Lineage (NCBI taxonomy): Eukaryota > Metazoa > Mollusca > Caudofoveata > Chaetodermatida > Chaetodermatidae > Chaetoderma > Chaetoderma sp. LZ-2023a. The sequence goes on from CM067365.1 coordinate 58,791,126, forward strand.
GGCGTCTACAAGCATCTTCACAGATAATGGACGACTAGCAGCCTCTTCTCAGATAACGGACGTCTACCAGCATCTACTCAAGATAATGGACGTCTACCAGCATCTCCTCAGATAATGACCGTCTGGCAGCATCTAATCAGATAATGGACGTCTACCAGCATATTCTCGGATAATGGATGTCTACCAGCATATTGTCAGACGATGGATGTCTACCAGCAGCTACTCAGATAATGGATTCTACCAGCACCTTCTCCGATAATGGACGTCTACCAGTATACTCTCAGATAATTGATGTCTATCATCATATTGTCAGATAATTGGCGTCTACAAGCATCTTCTCAGATAATGAACGTCTACCAGCATCTACTCAGAAAATAGACGTCTACCAGCATCTACTCAGATAATGGACTTCAACAGCATCTACTCAGATAACGGATGTCTAACAGCATCTACTCAGATAATGGATGTCTCCCATTATCTTCTCAGATAATGGACGACTACCTGCCTCTACTCAGATAAGGAATGTCTACCAGCACCTTCTCTGATAATGGATGTTTACCAGCATCTTCTTAGATAATGGTCGTCTAACAACATCTTCTCAGATAATTGACGTCTACCAGCATCTTCTCAAATAATGGATGTCCACCAGCCTCTTCTCAGATAATGGTTGTCTACCAGAATCTTCTCAGATAATGGACGTCGATCAGCAGCTTCCCAGGAAAATCCAAGCCTACCTTCACTTACACATACACGGAACAATCTGTAGATCATATCTCTGTCAAATATCAGGTGAACGATGACAGTCTCACGAGTGTCTGAAGCTCCGTTGATTATGTCCGATCAGCTTTGTCATCACATAGCAATATCGGCATTTCTTACATTAGAAGCCAGCTCTTATTAAATTGGCAGCACCCACGCCATTGACGCTAACCTGCTGATATTCAAACAGGATTATCTTTACTATTTTTCCAAAACTGATAACATCACCCAATCCGATAATTGCTTCTAACCTACCATACCCATCACACAGGAACTGGTGGGGGTGAGATCTAGTCGTGATGATGCGGGATAGTTTGTCTTATACGAAGCGATGTGCGCCACAGGGCATTACTTTATCTGAACAGCATCCCTTTCACCTGAACAGTTCTAAATGAGCGATTCATTTCTCGATAAGCCACACCCATTTCTAGCTAAGCTACACCCATTTCTAGCTACGCTCCACGCACTTGCTACGCATTTAGAATCTATTTATATAATTTGTATAACGAAGTCCCAGACTCCGAATTTCAAGGTCGGGCAAATTGTTGAATGTTTTCAAACTAAATTGTCACACGACGCTCTTGCTGCACACGGCAGCAACAGTTTCCAAGCAAATTAGTTCCAAATTATTCAACAGAATGTTTATTAAATTGCAAATTCAGCAACGGATATACAGTTCTTATACTTTCGCGACGGACTGTTCGATTTTCGTGACTGAACCATTCGCTAACTAATGGCGTATTTGATTATGACGTCAAACATGTGACTGACAGATTGAATTCCTTTATTATTGACGACATCAGATGATTAACAAAGGCAGACAATCAATATGACGCTCTAGCAATGTTGCGCTACTGCTCTGAATAAGCAAAAGCATGATAACATCTCTCCACCTTTAGGTTGCATATTCATCTCGTGGTTTTCAAACACATTAGTTCAAAAGGCATTCAACAGCGATCGTAATTGATGAGATCGTCTTATTTTCCTTTTTAAATATTTAACAATTCAGAGTTATTTTGAAAATGTTCAAACATATGTCGAAACACATGTTTATTAAAGGTAATTCTCAACCTTCACACGTATCGACCAACCTTTAGAATTTAGAAGGAACTAATTTACCATGTTTTTCTGCTTCTCTGAAAATGTTTATAAAGGGCTTATAAAACATTATAACATCATCTTTTCTCTGAATAATTGCGTTATAAGTGCTTTAAAGGTGCTTTAGAAATACCCAGCAAGCGTAGGCCTATGTCCGGTCAGCCAATTTCATTCTGAATTCGAACAGATTTAATTTCAAATTCTAGAAACATGCTGAAGCTTTGAAAACAATTTGAGTGAATGTTTCTGCTGCCGGAAAGTAGGCTTTCGACGACCGTCAGTGAACTAGTTTTAACATACCGGCAATAGATTGTCCGCATCATATACACCAGTATGAAACACAAAGGCCGATTGTTGGTTCAACATAAGAAAAGGTTAAATGATAAGTAATTCAGCCAACTACCTTATCTTGAATCTTGCACAGAATCGATCATCTCCCAGTCCTTTAATTTCGTTGGCTATATCACTATAGTAACAAAGAAGCGTGTCATATTAAATGTTCTATACGTAGATTGCAGAAAATTGCCATTGTATAACACACAACGTCAAGTTCGACTGGCTAACTATAGTCAGATTGCTGGATTATTGAACATGCGCAGTTGCTATGCCCAGTTGAACGATGGATAGTTAACTAAAGTTCCTTAGTACCCCGATCCCCCCACCCACATCGCCCTATCAACGGTCTCACCCTCCCACCAAGCTCTCGTATCGATGCGATGTGAGTGGGCGTATGTTAGTACGATGGATTTCCCCGTGAATTACTATTGCAGAACATTTTGAGCAGGGTACCAGCCTCGATTAGCCCTTTCTGTCGTCTGTTTTGATGGCTTGGGAAAATGGGTTATGTTTGTCCGCTAAGACGTCAAAAAGCATCCAAAGTGGGAAGGAAATGGGTCTTGAGAACATTGACACCCTATCGTAAAGTATAATTTCATCAAACAAGTTATTTAGTGAAATATTCACGCTTTTATTTGTATTTATTCGTGGCAAGCGAGGATGTTGCCATTTTGCAAATTTATGCAAATTTCGTACTAACCATTTGGAACCGAACGTGGGTGTTCAATCGACTATAGTTCACTGGCTAGTTAATTATTTCGAGTTCAATTGGATCTCATTAGATATAGCTAACTATGGTTAGCCCGTCGAACTTGGCCCTAGCTGCCTATTTTGAACCAGTTGAACGTAACCAGAGATACTCTAAAAGAGAATCTAGTGCCCGTGGTAGCCCTGGTCCTCGGTCTTTTCTCCAATTGTCTGACCACTCAATACATCCTTTTATCATAGCAAACGTTACAGGGACAGAGTAATGTGGTATGAGTGTCATTGGAAGAAATGTCAGTCATTTGGCTGGCAGAATGGCCGACAGACTGATTTACGCTGGTGCTCTATCACATTAAACACTCAAAGTGAGAGCGCAGAATGGTTCACATGTGTTTAATTCCATGAGTTTTAGATATTGCTAAGGCCCGTTTTATGGGTTTTTTCTGTCGCGCCGCGCTAATGACGACTGGTTGATTTATATAGTGGACTCTGTCATTTTCAGGCAGATTTAACTGGCACGGCACATGAGAAGTTCGACTTATAAATCCGGCCTAAGATAACGAGCGCGCTGTAATTGTGATCGGCGGCATTTGCAGAGTTGCTAAAAAATATGGCAGATAAACTGACAGACCGATAAACATGCTGAAAATCTGACAGACCAACATAACCAAACATGAGATGCGATTTGACAGGACATATAAATTTATTAATATTATTTTTCATAAATCTGTACATGCGCATTGGCGTTGCTGCATGCTGGATGGTTAACTATAGTAAGGGGTACCGGACTCCCAGTGGATCTTTCCAGTTTTGGCTATGTCCCGCCCATCTCTAGCTAAGCTCCACCCATATCTCGCTCGTGTTGGGATAGATCGATCCGTAAACACCCTGCCTATCAATTTCCACAAAACTAAACAGGTCAGCTGTTGAATATTTTAAAACTAATTTGACTGAGTGCGGTTGTTGCCTATGTTCATACAACCTCACAGCCTATTAAGCACTTAAGGCGGACTAAAGCGAGCCATTCATGACGTAGTGATTATGACGTTATCCTACACGTAAAGTTGTTCAATATGAGGTCATATGACGTCATTTGATGGATGAATAAATTGGAAAGGTCCATTAAATTACGATGGCTGAGCATTTGGAGTCAGATACCAGTCTTGGTTAGCCCCCTTCCATAGAAACAAAATCGCCTATATTGATGTGCTATGAAATGTGTATTTGGTCAAATAAAGTGGGGTATGCCTTTCGGCACATTGGCATGCCTTTCCAGTCAATCATATGATTACGTGACGTGTAGGATGACGCTATGATCAACGACTTCACGAATGACGTAGATAAGTTCGTCACTAGGGCTTAATTGATGACGGGCTAAGCATTGTTGTGCGAAATTGCATGTATTTCCTAGTTAATAAACATTCTGTTGACTATTTTGAAACTAATTTGAAACAGCAGCCAGTCAAATTAGTTTGAAAATATTCAACTGCTTACCCATACAGTTTTCTGGAAGTGATAGTCAGCGAATTCAGGGATCGATCGATCCCAAGATGGGCGAAATGTGGGTCAAGCTTACCCGGAGATGGGTTGGGCATAGCTAAAACTGTATCTCTCAATTGCATCAAAAATAAATTACTTAGTGAAATATTTACATGTTTATGTGCATTTAACTGTGGCAAACGAATGCTATATAGCACTTTGTAATTGACGTAATCTCGTGTTAACAACCATTCATACCAGAGCGCGGGAAGCTGGCAGACTATAGCTAACTTACTAGTCAACTATCGCAGGTTCAACTACAGGGTCCCCACAACATTGAAATTCCTTGAAATCTTTGATAAAGTATATAATATCAACTAGGATCTAGTCAACTATACTCATTTGCACTTAGCATGGCGACGTATCTTTTCATAATTACCATTGAGAACGTCTGATGTATATTTCCATAGGCACAGAACACTTCCATATTATATTGCAATCTGTGTATTTATAGATCTATACAATAAAGATTTAACAAAAACCAGCAGGCCAATGATATGTTTTATCTGATAAATTGTTATTGTAGTTTTAAATAAATCCGACATGATAAGCTTGAGTCATCAAAATGAAACGTATCACACGCGTGCGCGTTGCTGCATTCCCGTGCACATTTCAGTAAGTTGGTCTGCATTACAATGCTTGATTGAAACATGGGATATGCTACTATTCCTGCTATGTAGACCTCAGTCCCCGTCACAGCTGAAATATAACACATAATATATAGAGGGCATACACATTACACGAATTAACCCATGAATGGCTAAATTTGGTCAAGAAAATCTAAGTATTTGCTTATTGAACGTCCATGTGCAGTCCAAGAGAAGACTATTTTGTAATGGTTGCTACTCGAATGACTGGCTCGGTTACCAAGCCAGCATAGTTTTCTGGAAATTGATAATCAAGAAGTTCAGGGATCGATCGATCTCAACACGAAGGTAGTGTGGGTGGAGCATGGCTAGAGATGGGCGAGACATTTGTTTACCAGTCATCACAAAAATACAGAAAGCAGATAATTTCAAATTGGCCAAATAATCAAATAGTCACAGTTTGTAAGAGCTAGTCAGTAAAATTGCAAATCAAATAACATCGAAATACAGAACTACTGTGACACAATATGCAACACAACCTGAAGATTAATCTAATTCAATTATTGAAATAATTTAACGAGTTCAATTTTCAGATGAGATGGCCATACCCAAGCTACATTACATAAACAACGCAAGATAACAAAGTTTATGCTCGGTGAAAAAGACTCATAATACAGAGTCAAACACCAGTTTACGAATCAAGCAAACAGGCATCACGGTCGTATAGGGACAAAGGCAGAATCTCCAATTGCACCAACCAATACAAATTATTGTTCTCGCTCAAGAATATCACGCGAGCTCATATTGATCTAAGAAATCAAATGACGAGCACAGTATAAATCTAAACTGACAAAGCAATCAAACGGAAGCTTTAAAATCACGAAAACGCATATAGTCCAGTCAAAATAACACACATTTGACAACACCTACCACTAACTGCAACAGAAATTATACGCGCCAATCGAGTATAATATCGCCTATATCTCGAGATGCTGTACAGCTGTAACAGCTGGGCAGCTCCAAAGGCATCTCTAGACAAACTGGATGCCTGCCACCACAAACACCAACACACCATCCCTGGACTCCGATGGCCAGAGAGCATAATTTCCAATGATGCACTATACATGATGTGTACTACGTCGCCGCTGACTGTAAAAGTCGCCCAGCAAGGATGGTCCATGTTTGACCACATGCTAAGGACGCAAGAAGTCACTCCAGCACAGAGAGCCTTGGAATTCGCCCTACTCGGAGCCAGCAAATACAAAGCTAGGAGAGGACGTCATTGCATAAATGTGCTAAGTGTGCTACGCGGTGACCTCAAGAAAGGAGGACTCAGTACACTCAAGTCAAGAATGGACCTGAGGAAGCTACGGATTTCAGCTGAGAACAAGGGACAGTGAGCAAAAGCGTATTACGAGTAGATAGGAATATGCCCTTAATCTACCGAAAAATTGCCTCTTCTGCATCCCATGACCACCCTGTGATGTTACAACCCAACATTTGAAACTGAAGATCAGTATTTACAACACAGTTCTACATTCACTGGCAGTGCTTAGTTCTCATTATCATCGAAGTCATCAATTGATATATTTGCACAAGTACTTCTGGATCCAGAACAAGCTGGCGAACAATTAAGTCCATAACAACGACACCCAGACTATTCCATCAGATCCAACAGTGGAAGGGAAATACCTTGGAGCCGGGGAATGTGCCTGGAAAGTTTCTGAAGGAATACTGACACGAGTACACTCTGACTTGGACCTGTCCCTTGGTCCCTTGAAACTTAACGAGTGAGATGCACCTGGAATCCAGGATGTTGAACTATGTGCTGTCGGTGCAGTAACCATGGAGCTGAGTGTTTTGGCGGCTTGTTCTACATGCAGAGGTATTTGACAAAACATGTCAAATGATGACCTGGATGATACCGAGAAATAAACACTGTCAGTGATTGTAGAAATGGTTTCCAAACATCGAACTCTAGTGTCAACTGCTGTGTTGTGACGTCATAGGTTGGTCATGCTGCGCAGAGGACATCATTTTCCGGTAGATTTGAGACATGTTTCTATCTACCCATAATACATTTATGTGGTCTAATATGAACCTATCTCGAGATAAATATATAGCGGCCATATTGGCAGCCATCTTGAATTCCGGATGATCCACAGAAAGGATTTTATTAGATTTTTATACATCATCTTTTAGACTTAAACACACAATCACCATTAACACTTGGCACTCTGATGTAAGTATTCTATCGCTTACTAGGTTAAGTGCATAGAAGTTGGTGTGCATTTTTCGGCAGTTTTGGTGGATGATATTGCTGTCTATGTCCACAACATCTTCCAGCGGATTTGTTGGACAATGAACACCAACTCATCCTTTAATTTAATTTGAAAATTGTGAATTTTGGCATTGGTGTGATAGGGGTTAAGAATTATAGAACAGCACTTGAGGACTGAATTGGAAATGTTGACGGTGGTGATCCTTGCCGGAGCAAGGCGCAGGTCTCTGTTTGTTTACTTGTCACAGAAATATGCCTTGATACTTCTTTCTTTACACACTGTCTCAAACTTCTGCTTTGCCTGCGGCTGGTTTAACTGTGGTTTTGCCAGTGCGGTTCGAATCCACCTCCTACTCTAACACGAGAGAGAAAAAACCCCGACAAACACACAAAATAACAATGATTTCATTACTGTTGCAATTAGTGGTGAGGGGTGTAGAAATGGTTTGCAAGTATCGAACATCAGTGTCAACGGTTGGATTGTGACGTCATAGAGTGACCATGAGCTACAGAACACATACTTTTTTAATACATTGGGGCATGCTTCTATTTACTCATAATTCAGTATGTGGTCTAAAATGAACGATTCTCGAGATAGATGCCATAGTGTACTCGATTAGCGGCCATCTTGGCATCCATCTTGAATTCAACATGTTCCACTCAAAAGATGTTATTAGATTTTTTATACATCATTTATAAGCCGTAAATAGACAAAGTAAAAGTGGTTTCATTACTGTTGCAACTAGTGGTGGGTCAAACCCCAGCTTGACTGGACTAATATAACTATGCGGAGACTTATAAAGCTGAAATAAATATGTGCACGCATCACAGTCCATCTGGGCCAAAAACTACGCTCATATGACACGAGCTGTGTATCACTGAGGCTGGACAACTGTAACAGCTGGACAGCTCCGAGGGCAGTTCTAGATAAGGTTGATGCCTGTCACCCCAGACACCTTCGAACCATAACCCAACATCACAGGCCGGACAGTATACTCTACAACGACGAGTTATATGCTATGTACAAGCCAGTCCAACTGTCACTGAAGGTAGCCCAACAATCATGGTTTATGTTTGGCCATGTTCTGCGAATGACACAAGACACCCCTGCACAGAAAGTGAATTTGCTGCACTCTGTACCAGCATCAACGGAGCACTGCACAAACAAAGTGTGCCACGTACCGCTCTAAAAGAAGTCGGACCGCGTCCGTTGGCAACGAAGAGGTACACCGACAACCAAGAAGTATCTGACCACAAGAAATAATGGCCAAGGAAGAACTGATTGGAGCTGGAAGATGATTTCAAAGTACTGCAGTGGCAGAACACATTATGGCGCGCGCATGTACGTACGTACGTACGTATGCAATCACTCACTCACTCACGCACGTAGGCATGCACCCAACAACGCATGACAGACACAACCAAGGTGCATGAAGAAGAAGGTCAAAATAAAAATTGTTACCAAACAATTAGACAACGTACATACTATTGCCGGAACAAGTAAACTAGAACTTCACTACGGGCGGATAGGCGACAGTAGAGGCCAATCATAAAGAAACAAATAACTTTATATACACCAAGCAATCAAGCATTTCTTAATCTTGCGTTCAAAGGAATTTAGACCACACAAACCTGAGGAAATCCATGTTTATATTTGTAATATTTATTAATATTTTTTCGGTCGGTCGGTCAAATTTCTTACATTTCTAACAAAGCTGCCTAAGTAGTAACTATGGATGGTTTGTTTTTGTTTACCTCGTGGCATGTTTAAATTGCTGTAAAAGCCATCACATATGTTTGTCTTCCCAGGTGTCAGCGGTGCTGTGATGTACATGACGCCACTTCCGGTAAAACATCTGTTCAATGAATTACCGGCATTAACATCCAGCAACAAGAGAGGGAATGTCGCCAAGTGAGATGTATAAGTTTGTAGGACACTCACATAGAACACCTGATCCACGTGTATCTTCGCACCTGGAGACCATGACAACGCGATAAAAGACATTTAATGGATGGATCCGATCTGGCACTCAAGTATATAACATCATTACGTCGCATGTAGTCTGACGTCACAATGTCACAATCAAAATCAATAATGAATGCCGTATCTAGCTCCAACATGTAGCCTACATTGAATAGGCCGCCAAGTGTAAAAATATTATGTCATTACAATTTAATCAACATTCTGTAAAATATTTTGAAACTGTTATGACTGGGCGCTGTTGCTGTTACAGGCAACAACAGCACCAAGTCAAATTGATTTCAGAATATTCAACGGCTTACCTGTATAGTTACCTTGCAACTGAGATTCTGAGAATACAGGATTCAATGTATATAAATTGATTCTAACAGGCAGAAAAAGGTGGGCGGGGCTTAGCTAGCAATTGATCCCTCAATGGACCTTTCCATTTTAGCTATGCCCGCCCATCACTAGCTAAGCTTCACCCACACCTCGCCGTGTTGGTATTGATCTATCCCCCAAATGCCCTAGCTATCAATTTCCTGAAAACTACACAGGGAAGTTGTTGTATATTTTGTAACTAATTTGACTGGAGCGCCCAGTCAAATTGGTTTCAAAATATTCAACAGAATCACCTTAAAATGAATGATTGACACCATCTGGAATATATACAGGGCCAATATATTTAATGAGATTTCATTACTTTGGCAGCTAACTGAATGATCGTTATTGAAAGTAGTTGGAAAATGCAAATAATTGGGAAATAAACAAATTAAAGAATCATAGGGTCGAATATAAATGGAAGGAAATAGACATAATGGACCTTTCCATTTTTAGCTATGCCCCGCCCATCACTAGCTAAGCTCCACCCACACCTCGCCGTGTTTGGATTGATCGATCCCCGAATGCACTAGCTATCAATTTTCTGAAATCTCTACAGGAAAGCTGAATATTTATTAAATAGTAAAAGCAAACAATTTGTACAACAACGCATAGACTGTCTTCAAATATGGGTTCGTGACCTACCTATCGACGTCATTCATGACTGGGTGCTGTTACTGCATGACGTCATTCATTATGATGTCAGTGTACACATCACGCAGTTCATTATGACGTCATATGATGGCGGGTACTCTGGAAAGGTGAATTTGATGATACCTCCATCCAAGCGTGGTCAAGTTAGAAGACATAAGCCGCTTTGGCAAACTACAAAATAATCTGACATACCAATCTAGAGACCAACTGACAGACGGACGGACCAACATACCGACCAACAGACTGACTGGTACTAGTTGAAAGTTACACCTAAAATGAAAATTAACTCATTGAATTAAAGTGTGCCTAATATGAACAATACATCAGATTACGAATGCAAACCTCACCTGTGGCATTGGAATAGTATAGCACCGCCTTGTTAACGTGTCGACGCCCTCTGAACATCCTACCATCGAAGGGCATGCTACTATTAACACCTGTTCTATCCAATTCTCCCACAAGAAAGAACATACCAGGTGCAAGCGACACGTCAGATAACCTCTGTGTTAGATACACTGAATTTTGGTCAGGGTAATTTGACATCTCGAGAACGTAGTCTCCAAGGTACTCATCCAGCTCAGAATGGTTCCACAGCTCCACATATCTCACGACTTTGCCACTGCCTGTATTTAGCTCGTTTATCACCAGATATCCAAGCACACTACGAGTGAGTAACGGTAAAACTAAGATACAATATTGAAACAAACCCGCCATTTTATTACGCATAGCTGTACATACCCCTAGCCACACTGCGTGCAATCTTATACTCTTTCCATACGATTGGCTGTCTAACCTGCTGAATTTCTGCAGACCACATTTTCCATTGAGATTAACTCTGGATAAGCTGAATATCCTGACAAAAATGTGATTGAAAGTTGTTGGTGGATAAACCCCAAACAACTTCCAGTCAAATTGTTTTCAAAATAGTCCACATGTCCATAGTTATTGGCCATTGAAATCATTGTATAATGGCTTGTAGTAGTCAGTCAGACACTTAATTGGCGAGTGGAATAATGTTATCTTGACGCTTTGTTCTTTGACTGATCGATTCGTGTTTTATGTTGACATTTCTCCAGATATTACACACATTTGAGGTGTGTGCAGAAAGCTGAACCAATATTGAATCAATACGTGGTTATTAACAGATGATTATATTAATACACTATCATTATGAACAGTTAACGGGACATATTCAGACCAGAATGATTGATATGTACACATAATTCAACTTCACATCTAAAAATGTATATGAATTTATACATATATGTTAAGATTTGTTTTGCTGTACTTTGAGGAGTTGGTGTACACAAGATACGCCTCTGAAAGAGCACAATTTTAAATATTTTATTTTCAAGTATTTTGTAGAGAATGTGGGCCTTTAGTGTTGTAGAGGACTGCATGTATGATCACAATTAGCAAAACTCACATAATGAATCCAGCAGACCTGGTAATAATGATGCCAAGCAAGGTTTCCAATGACAACTTATTCATAACAAAGCATCACTGGTTGCATGCTTCCCCGCAAGCAGACCGATTAACCCTTTTATTCTTACAGACCATAGACAGTGCATTCTGTATGACCTATGGAATATTATATTGAATATTTTGAAACTAACCTAACTAGGACATGTTTTTGCCCATGGCAACAATATTTCCCAGTCAAATTAATTTCAAATCATTCAACAGTTTCTTTGTATAACTGTCTTGAAATAGAGATATTGGGACTTCAGGAAGGGCCTGAGATAACTACAATCTCCTGGTGGTGCCCTGTTGAGAAAGACTACGTACCATCAAAATAGACTGAACCGGAAACATATTGATATGGAAGGTTTTCTACCACTGGGTGCAGAATTTAGTCTTTTATACATCCTAGCCCATATGAACATTTATTCATCCGACTTTAGACCCAATACGGACGAATTTTGACTTATGCTGACGCATCCTGATGAACACAAACGTGCAAGGTTGAAAACTTGATCCGATCCCCTGGATTCACTGGCACGGATCTTACCCCTCCATTCATACTCACCTTGATTAATTGCAATAGCTGCCACCATATCACCTTGTAGTTGCTCTAGTAATGGGTACGCCATCTTCTGTCTGTGTAGCGGTGGGGAATTATGCACAAACTCTCTGATACGTAGCCTACGCATGATTAGTCCGAGGAAGAGGAGGCCACTGAGGAGATAGTCAATGGGGATTAGCAACATGTATTTAATTTGCTGATTGTACCTGTAGTCAACTAGCTACTATATTGAATTTTAATAGAAAAGCTTTAGTTATCTGTCTGGATCGATGAATCCAGCTTGGAGCTTAGTTTCCATGACCATCGATCAGTCAAACAATCAATCAATCCAGCAGTCAATCAATCAATCAATCAATCAATCAATCAATCAATCAATCAATCACTCAATCAATCAAACAAGCAATCAATCCAGCCAGCCAGCCAGCCAGCCAGCCAGCCAGCCAGCCAGCCAGCCTGCAAGCAAGCAAACAAACAGGCAAGCCATTTACTGCATTAAAAATCATAGTGTCGTGTCCACATACAGTATATAAAATATATAGACACAATATAAAAACATAAAATATACATTCATTAACAATATATACATATTAAGTTATGGTCACAGAGGCATATCCGAATGCGCGGAATCAATAGTTGTAGAATGTGGTTTCAACACACATCCATGGACAAAGAGGTAGAACCAGTTCAGAAATGTCGTTATCTCCTTAATTGGATGACATTATAAAAACGACAGAACAATGCATTATGAAGTGCTTCTCATCTTCAATACGCTCTGATTCACACATCTCGCATATCCTGAATTCAAGAACTCCGTTTTATTGTCTTTCAAGTTCGATCGCCAGGCGGTGTGCACTAAATTTTAGTTTCCTGAAATCTTTACGTTGTAAGAAATTATCAAGGAAAGTATCAACGACAGTCAGTGAACTAGTTTTAACACACCGTTAATAGATCAATGGAGGAATCCAGTTTTACATAAGCGTCGTCGTGTCAAAGCCCCTAGCATGTGGTAGATACAACGATTGTTCTAACACAGTTCGTTAATTCAACATCAGAAAAGGTTAACTGATAAGTAATTCATCTAACTACGTTATCTTTAATATTGCACAGAATCGATCATCTCACAGTCAGTTAATTTCATTGGACAATACCACTGTAGTTACAAAGAACCATGCCATATTAAATGTTCTATACATAGATTACGAAAAAGGGTTAGTGTATGGCAAACAAGGTCAAGTTCGACTGGCTAACCGTAGTCAGTTTGCTGGTTTACTAAACATACGCTGTTGATATGCCCATTTGAACGATGGATCGCTAACTATAGATCGGCGGTACCCAATTCCAGAGTGAATT